>JAFMOD010001231.1:25365-83981 GCA_019802435.1 Corydoras maculifer
GCCTCTCCACGGAAACTGCAACATTTAAAAATGTCCTTCATTATAGTATTTTAGTAATCCATCAGTTTTGTGCTAGAAAGCATTTCTTATAGAAATTACAGCAGTAAAAACCTGGACTAAAGACTTTAAAGTAAAAACGAGAAAAATGGACAGTAGTTGACCTGTCATTACTAACTGGAATAATCCCACAATGGACTTGAAATGTCTTGCTAAAAGCCATTCATATATAGGATCTTTGGTATACTACATAGAAAATTCCAAATGTACATTAAATTCTTGTCTGGATGACAGGAGACTAGGATTTAGTGCAAATTTAGTAGAGCAGAGCAGAGAGCATTCTCGTAAAAACAATACATCTGTTGAGGCATGTCTGAGAATTTGGTATGATGGGGGGTGATAAAAGTAGTTTTACCGGGGTTGAGCTAAGGGTTAATAAATGTATAAAAATAAAGCCTAAAAGAGAACAGTACTGTGTCCCAAACCACAAAGTACCTTTGTAGTGCTTTGTAATTTGTTTTATTTTATATAATTAATTAAGTTGTCATTTGATTTTTACCACCTTATTATCTATTGTTTAGTCATAATTAATTTATACCTATAAGGCACCCCTTTTCCATTACTTTTGCAGTAACAGCACATTTATGATTTGCTGCTTCAGTGCTATCTTTGATGATAATTATTCAGAGGAGTGTTCTCCTGTCTTTAAGAAAATGAGGTACATTTACAGCTGCCCAGTATACATGATCATTGCTGTATTTTATAGGGAGTGCAATGACACCATGGTGAATTTTGATTTGACTAAGTCCCAAGTTATTTTGAAATCATTTTTTTTAATCATATTTTGAAATCATCAGGAATTCACATCTCATTATCTTCTGCTTGATTCTCTAATGGAGAGTCGGGATGGTTCCCCATGCTGATCCGGGGAAAATGTTTTGGGCACTGGGCACATACTCTCATTGCTGGACATACACTCACATGCACACTCAAAACACACCACTAGGGGCAATTTAGATAGGGCAATATATAGCAGCCTGTTGACCAGGATACATGTTTTTGGACTGTGGAAGTCCATCCATCGATCCATTATCTTCCACTTTATCCTATATTAGGATCGCTGGGGGGTTCCCCATGCCCATCCAGGGGAGAACGTTTCGGGCGCTGGGCAGATACACCCAGGACAGAGCAAAGAATCTATCTATCGCAAAAAATCAATCTATTGCTGGGCACACACAGACGAGCACACAAACACACTCTATATGGGGCAATTTGGAGAACTCAATTGACTTGATCCATGTTTTTGGACTGTGGGAGGAAACTGGAGAAAACCCACACGGACAACATGGAAACTCCACCCAGATGGGGATTCGAACAGGGAATCCCTAGTGCTGAGAGGCGAACGTGCTAACCACTAAGCCACCATGCCACCGACTGTGGAAGTAACTGGAGAAAATCCACATGGACACGGGAAGTACATGGAAACTCCACACAAATCGGGATTTGAATCAGGATCATCAGCGCGGAGAGGCCACCATGCCACCATGCTCCCGCATCAAGTAATGAACCAGCAAATTTCCAATGATAGCTTTTTCAAATGGTAAGCTTTAAGAATTTTGTGGGAATTTTCTGTTTAATTTCACTGATTTAAATATCACTGGGGATGGTATTCACCTCAGAAGGCCACCCGCATGACCATGCAAAGTCAGATCATGGTCCATCAACAAACAGAATTTTATAATAATATTAATAATAATAATAACAATATACATATAGATTAATATACTAATGATAATTATAATAGTTTGGCTCCAAAAGCTGGTCCAACTACATATCTTCAAGTATTTTTTTTTTATAAACATATATCACATACACATCTGGAAAATACGGGTCATGAAAATACAACAGTAAAAGAAAAAAAAAAAAAAAAAAAAAAAAAAAAAAAAAAAAAAAAAAAAAAAAAAAAAAAAAAAAAAAAAAAAAAAAATCCAAAAACAACAGTTGCATAGTTATTTTTTTTCCTCAAAAATCAGAATGCTGAGAAGATTCTCTTTATTGAGGTACAGAAAAGATGGAATGACCTTTATTCTGGACCATGCACCCTTCTTCTTTATGTTCTTTATCTTCCTTCAAATAACAAAAATATATTATGCTTTTTTTTACATTTATTCAAAAGTGCCACAGAGATCACTTGAATCCCAAACAGAAGTTCATGAACATTAGCACAACATAAACAGTCTGAAATACAACAATCATGTGCAAGGATCATGTGCAAACCCAAAACTTTCCACCAGTTTTTAATTTTTTATTGAGTTGTCATTATGAGCAGCCACACTCCTCTACAATCATATTCTGAATGTCCTTCTTAATGATTTTTTGCTCCTCATTGTAGTAGAGCATGGACATGGCTCGAAGACGTGTAGGTACACAGCATGACCGTATACCTGCAAAAGGGCTATACCCACGCATGCGGTAGTGGTTAATCACAGTGGAGTGAAAGGAGAGTGCTGAACCTGCCATGCTGGCAGCATGGCCAGGACACTCGCCCTCACAATAGTTGGCATGGTAACCTGATGGTGCAATGATCCAGTCACTCCAGCCTATGTCTTTGAAGTTAACATAGAAGTGGCGCTTACAGCATGATCGCATCTTGCCGTCGCACTCCAGACCACGCTTATTCCGCTTATGCTGGTGTTCGTCGACAGGTCGAAATGCCACCATCAGGAAGGGACGATGTGACTGTGCATGCTCCATTTCATCACCCAAGGCAGGTTTGGCACTCACTTCAGCACAGAGAGGGCAGGAAACCCTAAGTCGTAGTTCCCCACCACCATTGTCCAGTAGCCCCTGAATGCTGGCTCCCACTGACAAGGTATGCCATCCACTACGTCGAGCATCCACTTTTTTCTCTGATACAACCACTTCTTCCTGAAGGCCTGAGTTGAGTCCAGTAGGGCCATTCTGGTTATGTAGAAGTTGTAGAATAACTTTTCCCGTGCTGTGGCTCCCTTTGGCTAGCTTTAGGAAGATCCACACATTGGCCTGGTCAACAGCATAGACAGTGGAGCTGTCCTTTGAGATGTTGAATTTCACCACATTAGGAACATCAACTGCAACATATAGATTTATATAATTTATTAAGTACACTGTGTAAATTATAATGGGTACATTAGTTCAAATACAAAGTATGTAGACAGAGATACTATATATCATATTTAAAAGTTAAATTTTTTAGTTAGTTCTATGACAAACAATAACAAACAATTATTTGTTTTTTTAAATTATTGCAGTTTTTTAAACAAGTCATAAACCTTGATAAAGAAAATGTATTCAGTACCTGATGTGACCCCCCCAGACATAACTGTAATTACAAAGCATCCTTAATTCTGTTATGCTGGTGAGCTTTCTCGCATGAACTTGGTCCTTCCACGTTATTTCTGTTTAATTAGGTCAGAACTTTGACTTGGTCACTCCAAAACATTAACTATTGCACTCTTTAAAGGCATCATTTTATTTTCTGTAATTGCTTTTTCACCTTTTGCTAATGTAACTTGCTGCTGAGAATGTGAATTACCCTATTGTGGGTCAAATAAAGGTCTATCTTATCTTGTCTTAAAAGCTCTGTCTTGTGAACAGATGAGACAAAAATATTGTTCCTGAAGGATTATCACTTCTTCAGGTTCTTGAAGTGCTCTTTGTCTTACATAAGATTAGTTACTTGGATTAAGATGGTTAGGTTGCTAGCATTCATTCATTCATTCATTCTCTTTCACTTAATCCTCTATTATTATAGTTCCCTATGCCCATCCAGCAGAGAAGGTTTCGGGTTCTGGGCAGATACACCCAGGAGAGGGATCCAAATTTATTGCTGGCACACTCACTATATGGGGTAATTTAGAGCAGTCAATGTACCTTAAATCCATGTTTTTGAACTGTGGGAAGAAAATGGACCAAACCCAGAGGAAACCATCCAGCACCCTTTGCTGTGCTGAGAGGCAAATGTGCTCACCACTAAGCCACTGTGCTGCCTGGCTGCCAGCACATTTGCTAAAAAGCATATATAAACAAACAAGTTTTGTCTTTGATGAAGGCTATACATTGCCCTTACCCTAAATTAAAATTCCTGATAAATAATTTTGGCCAGGAAACATTTTGCCTGACGAACAATTTTTAACTGTGTGATCATGAAAGTTTTGCTTAATAATGATCTGGTGATTCATGTCTCACCAGTCACCTAAATAAATGTGTTTATTTAAATGCAGCTTTACACTCAGCTCTGTGTCAATAATGATGTTCTTGTCAGTGTCCTAACACATTATTATGCTTCATTTAAATGGCAATAAATATATTATATTAATATATCTTATCTTATGTCATTATGTTCTGCTTAATGACTAAGCTCGCATTGGGGGGTATCCAGGGGAGAACGTTTGGGGCACTGGGCAGATACATCCTGGACAGGGCATCAATCCATCACTTGTAACTCACACACACATACACATACACTATATTGGGGTAATTTATATAGAGGAAATTTAGAGCAGGCAATTTACCTTGAATCTATGAGGAAATTGGAGAAAGGCCATGTCGGTTGGGAGAAAGTCCAGGTTAGGATTCGAACCTGTAGTGCACAGCCTGGATTTTCACCCAATCGACATGAGCTTTCTCCAATTTCCTCCCTCAGTCCAAAAACATAGATTCAAGGTAAATGGGCTGCTCTAACTTACACACACAAACACACACACACATACACACACACATATATATATATATATATATATATATATAATTTTATTTATTTATTTTTTTCCTGGTAGGTATTTTTCCTGAAGTGCAGATGTGCCAGTGACTATAACAGATTGGGACTATACAGTTTGGGACAAGCCTTAACACATTCATACCCTAAAACCAGAAGTATGTAAAGATCTGACCATTAAAACTATAGGAGCTTTCAAGAAATTCCATTTAAGTTTATCACCTACATCTTGACACTATAATAGCCAGTCTTCTAAAGGTAAGTCGTGGCAGTTTGTGACTGAATAAATAATTTTTGTTGCTGTTTTTTATTTGCTGAAAGGAAGGCTTTAAAAGTTCCCTTTAAAATCATGATTTTGTACATAGACTATACTTTATCTATCGAGCATTTTCATACTCTGCCAGAAACCGTCTCTCAAAGGATGCAGACTGTTTCTTAGAAATAACCTAATAAAGAAGAGGAATTTAGTTACTTATTAAGTCAACAAGCTTTATGTAGTGTTATCTGATACTGGTGTGGATGATCTTTTTAATAGCAAAAGCTTCCAAATTGGGCTTCAGGCCTTAATGAATCAAAGTGAGATCTTTTATGAAGGTCTGTGTTTTTAGAAATGTGATACATTTTTTCGACATGTCATCTGATATTACATTGAAAAAAAGCATGCTGTGATTTTCAAACCATCGTATATTTTGTATTAACATGTCTTTTAGGCTTTTTTTTTTTTTTTTTTTACAATAAATCATTATTGATTTACCTTCATAATCAGCTTTCCATGACACTGAATAGTCTCAGGACTCTTTTTTCACTTGGCTGCAGGTTGTCAACAGCATGAACCTATAGTCAATTCTAGAAATATTCATATATATGTGCATTTGCCTACATGCATGCTAATATTATTATGTATATGACCATGTGGACATGGGGACAACATGGAAACTCCCATCCAGATCGGTATTTGAACCTGGTTTCACAGCGCTAAGAAGCGAATGTGCTAACGACAAATATTCTGAACAAACATTCAACTTAACTCAACTTAACATTAACTCAACTTAATATTCAAGTTAACTTCTGACTTGTAATGTTCTCATTTATAAGTCGCTATGGATAAAAGCGTCTGCTAAATGACTAAATGTAAATGTAAACTTCATAATAAATGTGTTAATATTTTACCAAAATAATCAAACTGAAAAACTAGATCCACCAACAGCAGCAACAAGTTTTATGCTGCTAAAATGCTTTAGTATTAACCAAATACTTTACACATCACCTTTATTAATATATGAGTCAAGTTATAAATAGGTCACACTAGACCATTTGCTACTAATATTTCATTCATTCATTTATTATCTCCCGCTTTATTCTCTATTAGGGTCACAGTGGGGTTCCCCATGCCTATCCAGGGGAGAATGTCTCGGGCACTGGGCAGATAGACCCAGGACAGGGCGCCAATCCATCGCTGGGCACACACTCACACACACAAACACACTCTATATGGGACAATTTTGAGAATTCAATTGACTTGATCCATGTTTTTGGACTGTGGGAGGAAACCGGAGAAGCCGGAGGAAACCCACGCAGACACGGGGAGAACATGGAAACTCCACCCAGATGGGGATTCGAACCGGGAATCCCTGCTACTAGTATTTAAATTTTAAATAAAAACTAAACAAGTAACTAAATTAAAATACTAAAACAATAGGACTTTTGTAGCTAAAACAAGTCTGTATGCTAATTGATTTAGAATGGCAAGCCTTGCTATTTTGGCCACGTAGGATTTTTGAGACTTAGAGAATTAATCACCAACACTATATGTGCCAATAATTTAACTAACAGTGGATCTGCCTGCAGGAAGCCTGTGGGTGTATAAACAAAGGCAGGGTGGTACCACGGTTTCCATTTATAATGAAAAACACTGTCAAACCCACTGCTCAGATTTACCACTGAGGACACCTTAGTGAAATGACATTTCATAACTTTGAACTTTCATCACACTGGTTTTAACTGACAGATGTGCTGTTGATCCTACATTTGGAATTGTGAAGTGAAAAGTAAGTGTTTGATTGGTTTAGGTCAAAGCACAAGTTATTCTACTTCTACTACATCATACATTGTAACATATTCTAACATGCAAAATATAACTAAAAAAAAGAAAGCAAATGGGTACGCTTAACTAAAGGGTAACCCAGGGGCAATGGCACATGAAAAACACAATGACACTTATCCTTTCCAGGCTTCCTGTTTGAACAAGATTTGTCATTTGGGCCTGAAAAACATTGGACTTTATTTCATTACCCAATCTGTTTGCTTAGATAGATTTTGCATTTGCTTTAGCATCTGTTCTCTTCTGTATGAGGACTCTGCACTAACCTTTTGTTGGCAGGGGACTTGTCATTTGTTACAGCACGTAATTCCAGTGTCACACCCCTGAAATGTCCACTAAACACACAGCTCAGGCTGCACTTCTATCCTGTGCCCACTTTATCTAGCAGTCTGCTTTGCTGGTAGAACATCGAAACTCCACCCATATTGGGATTCGAACTGGAATCCCTAGCAAACAGAGAGGCAAACATGCTAACCACTAAGCCACCGTGCTGCCCCCAAAGACAATTTAAATAAGCCACTTGTGTAATATTGTTAATATATTCATAGTTACTGCTGCTTACTTACTTTTATTTATTTTATTTTTTTTACAAATCCCTACTCTGTGGAAAATGTCTAGTGATGTTGGAGGTGGCTATCAGTCTGAAGGTTGAGGGTTCAAATCCCATGTTCACTAAAGTTACCCATGTGGGCCCTTGAGCAAGGCCCTTAACCCTCATTGCTTCAGGGGTGCTGTCCATGTGTTCTGACCCCAGCCATCAAGTTGGGATATTTGTGTCACTTTGGATAAAAGCTTCTGCTAAATTACCAAAAGTAAATGTAACATGATTAGTTTGGATTGCAGGTCAAAAATATTTACTTTTAATTGCCATAGGTCCCACAAGAGCATATAAATACAAACTAATTTACTATAATAAATGAACTTTTGTTCTAACATTTAAAAATACACTGATATATGTGTTTCTAAGAGTCTATGGCTATTAATCAAAATGCACTTGAAGGCTTGGCTCACCAGGTCAAGGTATTTATTTCACAGTGTTGAGGTTGTAGCTCTAAGCCAAATTTGATGATGTTACAAAGTATGATACACTAAACAGTGCAGTACCCTTTCTGTAAACACACTGTTTCTGCAATCCAATATTGAGTAAAGTAGATTAAAAGCCTATCTAAACTGACAGGTTGCAGATGAAAAACTCAGACCATTTAACATGCACAACCAGACAGCACAGTTGGCTTTATACTTTTTTGTTTTTTAGCTAAGCATTTTATCTATACTGACTATTAAGGCTCAAACCAGAATTTAATGTTTACATTATTTCCTGTTAATTGTCACTAAAGCTGATGGTGTCTGTGCTTTATACACTGTATTGTAAACTGTATTTAGTTACCAATTCAAATAATTAAATTTAGGTTTTCCTTTCACTTTCATCGCCACGAGGGTTTAAAACCATGCATGTAACAATGCTACTACAAATATTTGTAAAAGAGTGGGTTGCTTTTAGGAGCTCAGCAAATTCAGCATGGTACTGTTGTACCATACCTGTGGAGGTGTAAAATTTCCTTGCTACTCCATCTTCCACAGTCAACTGCCATTGGCATTATAACAAAGTGGAAGCGATTGGGAATGACATCAGTTTAGCCAAAAGGTAGTAGGCCATGTAAAATGACAGAGCGGGTTCAGTGGATGCTGAGGCTTATAATGTGAAGCGGTTGCCAACTTTCTGCATAGTCAACCCCTACAGACCTCCAAACTGAATGTGATCTTCAGGTTAACAGTGTGTAGATGGGGGATTATTGTGTGAGGTTGTTTATAGGAGTTAGGCTTTGCCCCTTTAGTATAAGTTAAAGAAACTCTTAATGCTTTAGCAATTGGATCAATTTCATGCTTCCAACTTTGTGGGAACAGTTTTTGGATAGATCAACAAAATGGGGCATCTAATATCTGCAGTGCCTGGTTTAGCAGTGAGGCAGGGTGAGAGGGCACGCATCACCATGGCTGAGCTGACCTATTATTGGTCTCCATCTCTTCAAACATTACTGTCTCCCTCCTTTTGTCGCTTGTATTCATGAATGAGCAGGCAGCTTGAATGGTGCAGTTTGATTAGATAGGCATTGTGGGGTGCCAGGAAAAAAAATCACAACAGATGAAAATATGAAAATGAAAATCACAACATATAAAGGCGGCTGGCTTCCTCACCACATAAAAGCCGCTTAAGAATCTCTGACTAGAAAATTTCACAATCTCAATAATAGCCCTGAGCAATAAACAGAGCCCATATTTGGATGAATAGAGTAATTATGGACAGCTAGTAGGTTTGTAAGCATGCAAAGCTATCACACTCTGTGCCCTTCCACCCTGAGATCTCAAACCCAAGAACCCTGAAAAGGCACTATTTATAGTCGCCAAATGTGAAACACCTTTATGTAGGCAAACATAAGTGAGTAAACATGTGTTAGACTGCTTCCAAGTTCACATTTGCAATTGAACTAGTATGAGCAAGTCGATGAGTGGACAAACACGAGACCACCTCAAACTACTGATGGATTCTTTTTGTGATCATTAAATGCATCTATCCCTCTTAAATAGGATTTAACCAAATAAATACTTCAAAGTTAATGATTTACTTAAGGGCCATTATCATATTGATTTGTTGCTCTCTTACACTGCAATAAATGAATACATAAAAGTCACAAAAAACAACAATTAAAGCTGGAATTTGTTCTGCATCACTTGCAATTCCACACAAACAATGTCAAAATTGCTGGGATGTGATAAAACTAATAATGGTTCATGCACTTTGTTCTGTAACCCTGCATGCTTTTCCTTAATGACTGGTTCCTCTTGGCTTGCTGAGGCAAGCAACGATTGGTTTCTGTGAAAGAGGTACAGTGTGATTAGAAGAGCAAAGCTGAGGAAACTGCAAATCAAAATGAGCCTCTAGCCAGCTGTGGTACAGCTCCACAGCAGGTAGGAAGCGCCCAAAGTATTAATGGCCTTCATTAGGGAGCTGTTTTCAGGGCATAGATGTAGAGACAGTCTGAAAGCAATGCTCAATAGCAAGTATGAGGTTTGAGGCATTTTACTTTTTTTGTTTTATTTTTCGACCAATGAGGCCATTATAAATCCCATTCAAAAAGAATGCTATAGAAGCTTTTGTCAAAATTGGTTCCATATTTGATCCCACCAATTTAAGTACAACCTTTCGTACTTGTACTATACCAGATATAAATACCAACACTAAAAGTTAGATTTGAGCACATTAAACAAGACTTAGAGGACAACTCGCACTCAGTGTCAGTCGCAAATCTCCCAGTTTCCAAGTTTGGGGTTTGACAGCTGGGGAGCATCTGCTCTGTCTATAGCATCATGCAGGGTAGCAAACTCTCTCGTACATTTGTTCATCCTCATCTACCAGACAGTGCAGAGCTTTTGATCTTCAGCAGCTCCATGGGAGACCTTCAGAGCTTGTTAGAAAAGTACTATGTGATGAGGAACTTGACCTCTGCTAGACCTACACCTAACTAAAAAAACTAAGACTGAGGATTGGTACACATAAAAAGCCACCAACCAGTCTTTAAAACAAGCATATACACTATACAGAGGATATTTATTGTCAGTTAGGTGTAGAATACAGTTAAATGCAGAAACTCACCTCGTTCTGCAAAGGTGATCATTTCCGATGGCTGCTCATCACCTGGTGCAACAATCTCCTCTCGCTCCTCTTCAATCTCCACTGTGCCATCTTGAGAAATGCGCCCCACATGCAGTTTGCGCAGGGCATTGAGAAGGGCAGCACGTGGCACTGGTTGGCTGATGTTGGGTGGTGCACTCAAGTGCAGCATATTCAGAATGTGCTTCTTCACTGCTTCCACCATGCTTGGGTCTGAGGACATAGAGTCCTTCTCTAGCTGGGAGAGAGCGCAGGATGGGCAAGCCGCGCCCCCAACTATTTGCCCAACCTGACGCTCACCTTTTAGACTTACTGCGTCCTGCGCTCCTGGAGAAGCCAGGGAATACAGTTCAGAGAGGCAGCTGAAGAGAAGAGTCAGGGCTGTCAAGATTGCCACACGGGGCATTGTGGGAGGAGATCAGAGAAGAGTTGGAGATGCAAGCTTCACCAAGAAATGAAAAATTGTGAAAGCTACAGTAATCCTTTTGAGCTAATCATCATGCTGTCAAGAGCCCATCAACCTATAGCATGTCTATTTAGTTTGGGGTCTGCGGTTCTAGTCCCAGTAATGATGGTGAGCCTGGATTCAGTAGATCAGGCCACAGGAGGATTGCAGAGCTCTGAAGAAACCTGGCAGAGTGGCTGGCTACACCAGAGCTGAATGGTTTTGTTGAAAGTGGGCAGGGTTAGACAGTTCTCTGACTCTTTCTCTCTCTCTCTCTTTTCCCTGGCTCCACAGTGTGTACACTTGTGCTTTCTCTCTCTCTGTAATTATACCTTCCTCCCCCTTCTTTCCTCCCTCTCAGTTTATTACTATATTTCTCACTACTTCTGAGTCACTAACTTCTACTTTCCTTTTTCTGCTCACTCTCGTTCTATCCTCAACAACTCCCCCAGTATGTGTAACAGTTTTTTTTTCTTTTCCCTGGCACACAATCCTAACACTCACGCGTACGTACTCTCACTTTCTTCGGCATCAGTCCATCTGCTTCTGCTCTCCTGCTTGATGTTTAAGCGTTCTTAATCAAGGACATACATGACAGGACTGAGTGAACCTTGACTCAATCCATCTGCCTCATTTTTCTCTCTTTATGTATGCATTTTATGGACAGATCCTCTTCCCATGGGGGGTGTTCTCTGCACCAAATTCACTACTCGGCATGACAATATCATGGTCCACATGGCTAAAGCCGGCAACTCGAATCACGTCTAACTTTTAATCATTAATCAGTCTCACCACTTAGCAAGGAGGAAAACATATGTCACGTCACCTGTTAAACCCTTGCTAAAAATAGCAAGTTTGCCAGCATAGGGTTCAAACACCTTGCTGCATTTCTATTAATTGATTATGTAATATTGAATATGATAAAATGCAGTTGTCACATAAAAATAGCATGATTACCAATGGTTACCAATTTCACATATGCTCTGACCATAAGGTTCGAAAGGAAAATTACATTATGCCCTCTTGTGGTACCTGTTTGTGTTACCACAAATTGATTTTAAAATCTCATTAATACATTTTTACAATCTACAACAACTTTCACCATTCTTGGGTCACCATCAATGTAGGTGCAGTGTCTTTGTTTGAAACAGTAAGCATAATTGTGATTGCTGTGCCAATGGGCATGTATTTGAAAGCATGTAGTAAACCACATTAAGATTAAAAGTCTACAATTAAAAAAATCTACCTCTACAAAATTTAACATGTTCCAATGCACCGATCAATAAATTATGCAATCTAAGCAAGTCAGGAATAATTATGTTGAACATGAGTTAAATAGTAGCAGATTAACTGTGCTGATCCTAACCCATTAACAGGCTTACATTTGGCCTAGTATCTTAAACACTTACAAAACTATAATCCCATAGTAGTGACAATAAAATGATATACCACCATTGGTAATACAACGTAACCCAAAAGGTCTTCCTATAACAGGACAGTCTAATATAAACCATACTATATAAAAAAAACTATATCATTTTAGCCTTTAGGGTATTATTATTCTTATTAATATCATCATCATAATCATGTTCACCATCACTAATATAATTACCAGAAACAGATTAAATACACATTTAATCTTAGTTTTTTCCAGGACTCCAGTTTCCTCCAACATCTAAATACATGCAGATAGGCAAACTGGAGATACCGCCATTGGGGTGCATGCATCAAAGAACAAAGCCTTTTTGTCAGCTCAAACTTCTACGGTATTAATCCTTTCAGTCTGATTTATCTTAACGTTTACCTAGTTTTAAGTTTATTTTTGAAATTTTTTTTTATTAAGTTTAGTTTTTTATTTAGTTAGGTATTATGAGAATCTTACAAATAAGCCTTAAAATATAGAAACTAACTTTCAAACTGGCAATCTTAGTCCTCTGAAACTCTGTTTTGTCTGTTACTGTGTCATTGTTATTCAAGTGTTAAAGCAACAATAGCTTTACTTGAAGTAATTAAAAAGCTGATTTTACCTGATTTAAGGATTCTTAACTGTCCTACTTTTGTTAACTATAACAAATTTCTAATGATCATTTCTATGTAGTTTGCATGTTCTCTCCATGTCTGTGTGGGTTTACTTCCATGGTTTTCAGAAAGCTAGGTAAATTCGAGATACTAAATTACCCTTTAGTAACATTTCCATGTTTTTTTCTTTCTAAAAATGCACAGGATACATATTCTAGAAAACATGAATCCTGATGCGGCACGGTGGCTTAGTGGTTAGTACGTTCGCTTCTCAGCACTAGGGATTCCCGGTTCGAATCCCCATCTGGGTGGAGTTTCCATGTTCTCCCCGTGCAAAAACATGGATCAAGTCAATTGAGTTCTCCAAATTACCCCATATAGAGTGTGTCTGTGTGAGTAAGTGTGTGCCAGCAATAGTTTGGCACCCTATCCTGGGTGTATCTGCCCAGCGCCCGAAACGTTCTCCCCTGGATGGGCATTGTTCTTTGTGATCAGTTGGCTAAAGAATAAACGTTTTACTGTTTACATCCAGCATCAGTTATTCAAAAGAAAACATCTTATTAATAAGTCAATTGGGAAAAACCCATAGGTTTCTATATATGTATCAGGATTCATTCATTCATTTATTCATTCATTATCTTCCGCTTTATCCTCTATTAGGGTCGCATATTTTATAGGGTATACATAGGGTCGCATATATTATAGGGTATACATATTTTAGTTTAGTTTTTTTTTAGTACTGTACACTTCTAAGGCTTATTATCACAAAACTAGGATTTCATATTTTTAATCTCACTATTCCTATCTCATTGCTTAAAACTTTGAAAAGTTTTATGTTTAAAGTAAATCTCCCTGGGTGTAAGTTTTCCTTAGTGATGTGGGCAGTGCATGGGCAAGCCCTCTCACCTCCCACATAATACCATCTATTCTGAGCAGGCGTTTTTGTCAGCATAAGCACAGGACGCTCAAATACATCATACAGCCTTATAAATCCTTATAATTATATTCTTAGCACAGCCACATGTTCGCCTGGGCAGTGTGTATAAAATGCATGCGTATGTCTGTGTGTGTGGTGCTATTTTTGAAAGTTGCCCATAAGGTGTCATCACACATCCCACTGACTGCAGTAGCTCTTCTCTAATGCTGACACACTCTATCCTCATGCTATGTGTTATCGTGTCATTGGAAAGCCTCACGTGTTACAGTTTTACTGACAAGAAAGTCGTGTCCAAGTTTGCATTCAGTCAACTAGTCACCATTAAACTGGTTTACATATGAACTTAAGTTGCAATTACTGCTAGAAGTGATATAATTTCAACCATATAAAACCATAAAGGCCCAACTGTATGCTAATACCATTTTAATGTATCCTTCATTATAAAGGATAACGGTTAACTCACAGCAATAAAGGAGATGTGGTAGCTCAGTGGTTAGAGTGTTGGTCTATCAATCTGAGGGCTCAAATCCCATGTTCACTGTAGTTAACCTTAAGAAAAGCCCTTAACCCGCATTGCTTCAGGGGTGCTGTCCCTGTGTTGTGAACCCAGCCATCAAGTCGGGATCAGTCATTTTCGATAAATGCATCTGCCAAATAACCGAATATAAATGTATATTTAGTCATTTAGCTTTTATCCAAAGTGACTTGCAAATGAGAAAGCCACAAGTCAGTAGTTGAAGAACTCAGCTACACTGAATTTTCAAACCTAATCGTTATCTTATTCTGCCCCCACCACACCAACCCTTTTTCTTTATATCAGGTGGAGTAGAATGTGCTGGATGCAGTGTTAGTGTCAAGGGTTGAGAAGTTACTGATGTAGAGAAGAGCATCTGTAATCAAGTTAACAAAAACTGTATTAGAGAGAGAGCTAAGATAACGATATACGCGATTGGTTTTACGGATGATCTAGTGAGGTAGAGGAAGAGAAACCGAGAACTGCAGGAAAAAGTTATCAGATTCATGAAGCAGAGTGATGTGGAGATCAGAAGTAAAAGAAGAGCATGTCATGATAAGGTTAAGCTGGTTATAACATATCAAATTTCTCTACAAAGTTGTCCAGTTGACATGGGGGGCGGGGGTGATAGTTATTCATTCATTATCTCCCGCTTTATCCTCTATTAGGGTCGCGGTGGGGTTCCCCATGCCCATTCAGGGGAGAACATCTCGGGCGCTGGGCAGATAGACTCAGGACAGGGCGCCAATCCATCGCTGGGCCCACACTCACTCACACATACACACTCTAAACGGGGCAATTTTGAGAATTCAATTAACTTGATCCATATTTTTGGACTGTGGGAGGAAACCGGAGAACCCGGAGGAAACCCACGCAGACACGGGGAGAACATGGAAACTCCACCCAGATGGGGATTCGAACCGGGAATCCCTAGCGCTGAGAGGCGAACGTGCTAACCACTAAGCCACCGTGCGGCCGGTGATAGTTATATTATATAAAATTATATAGTTTTTCAATGGACCCCTCACACCCTGGACACAATTTATTTTAGCTTGTCCCCTCCGGCAGATGATACAGATCACTGTACACCAAAAAAACCAGACACTCGAACAGTTTCTTTCCTCACACCATCACACATATAAAAAGCTTATAATCACTACAGCATAAATGCACCTTACCATATAGATTTTATATTTTATAACATATGTATCATATTGTACAGCAAATTTGTTATTTGTAAATATAACTGTATATTCTAAATACAGGTAATTGCAATTTACAAGAGAGACAACATCATGCCGGAACAAAATTCCTTATGTGTGTAACATACTTGGCAAATAAAACTAATTCTGATAAGAAAAAAAAAAAATTGTTAAATACGGACACCAAATCATCACACAATCTGTACATTAGTGTCCTACACTGTTGATGCTACCCGGCCACTCAAGGAGGATGAGTCTTGGTTCTACTTACTTGGTTTTTTACTTAAAATAACAACATAACAGGGATTTTTATTTCTCGCCATTTTCGGCTTGCTCTTTGGAGGTTCAAAGGCTTATAAGACTGTAAAGCTGCTTTGTGACAATGTGCTATTACAAAAAGTGCTATATAGTGCTATTGTAAAAAAAGTGCTAATAAATTACTTGAACTTGCTCTGTGATGGTCTGTGCATGGAATTCAAATGAAACAGTGTTGGATAAAACTGTTAGAAGAGAAAATCTTAATTTGAAATAAGCAAACCTGTCCCACCCCCTCTTTTGCCAATACGAGGAGTGTGAGAGAAGTGAAAATTGAGAGGGCAGCTAATGTTGCGGAGTTCTCTGAGAGGATTCACGACTCAGTTAGGGCTAAAACCTGAATTCAAGCATGATCAGCAAAAGCAGGGATAAAATTGGATTTCTTGACAGTTCCAAAGTCCTGCAGAGAAGGTGAAGGGCTCGCTTGTGTTCAACTGCTCGCATGTGTGCAAGAGCGTGCCTGCTCTTCTGAGGAAAGGAATGTCTGCGTGAGAAGGAAATCCACCCATCCATTATCTTCCACTTTATCCTCTAACAGGGTTGCGGGGGGGGGGGGGTCCCCATGCCCATCCAGTGGAGAAAGTTTCGGCCGCTGGGTAGATAGACCCAGGTCAGGGCGCACTGGGCACACACTCACTCACACAAACACACACTCTATGGGGTCATTTGGATAATTCAATTGACCTTGATCCATGTTTTTGGACTGTGAGAGGAAACCGGAGAACCCGGAGGAAACCCACGTGGACACAGGGAGAACATGTAAACTTCACCTAGATTGGGATTCGAACCGGAAATAGCGCTGAGAGGCGAACGTCCTAACCAATAAGCCAACATGCTGCTTGCGAGAAGGAAATGACAGGGATAAACTGAAAACACATACACATGTGGAAGAAGGTGTAAATAGGTATAAATTAGATTTCAGAGGAAGTGAATTGTGTGGGAGGAGTAATTAACGAATGGGAGAATGGGAAATATAACTCTTCCGGAACAATAACACATTCAATACAAGGTACAAATAGGCAGCAGACCAAAACTAGATACTGAAGCCGCTGATGACACCAATATTCACACTAACCGACTGTGATTTTCATATCTAAGAAGGCTCACCCAAATAAATGCAATCAGCAAAGATTATGAATAAAATCCAGGTATCCCTTTTATTACACAGCTACTAAACTCAAATATTTATACAAAACATTGCCTTTAGATGATTTTATTTTATCAATGGAGAAGTTACATAAAAGTACCCCCTGCACGGGTCAATTAAAGACAATCACACTATTATTAAATTATTACAGTTATGTCATAACTGCCAGACTTTACAAAGCTGTGTAATATTCACATTTATAAAACGGGTAGTTCTTCACCCTCTACTGAGGGGGGGGGGGGTCCCCATGCACATCCAGGGGAGAACGTTTCGGGCGCCAATCTATCACAGGGCACATACTCACACTCTATATGGGGCAATTTAGAGCATTCAATTTACCTTCATCCATGTTTTTAGACTGTGTGATTGAACCAGAGAAAACTCACACAGACACGGGGAGGACATGCAAACTCCACCCAGATTGGGATTTTAACCGGTAATCCCTAGCGCTGAGAGGCGAACATGCTTACCACTAAGCCACCGTGCCTCCTGTAGTTCCGGTCTTTTAATCCAATTGGCTGAGCCGTTTGTCTAACCACTTTTTTTTTCCAAGGGGCCATGTTTACTTTAGCTAAGAAAGGCATGGGCCACATGTTGGACAAGTTAAAATAGACTATGCTGATGACTCATATTGCTGATGTTATATGACATGATTTTAGTATGGTATTGAGGTGACAATTATCAGGTAAAAAGTTTTATAAAACCTTGCATGGTATCCACTGTATATGTACCACCACTTCCTAAACCATAAAAATAGTAAATATATTGATTTAATAAATAAAGCTTAGAAATTTGAAGAAGCATTCCTAGAAAGGGGGCTACCATAATGTGATATCCATCGCTAGAGGCTTTTTTATAGTGTGCATACGTTCAGATGCATCAGTGATCAGTGACCTGTGAATGCTTCTTAAGCCAATTATTGGTCCTTCAACATCTGTAGTATGCTCCTGCAGATGCTCTATCAGACTGTAAGGTCCAGTTGCTTTTCTATGCTGTGGTGTACTGGGGTAAAAATATAAAAAAGACGAAAGAGAGAGAGACAAGATGTGAATCGGCCAGCTGATCAAGTGTGCTGGGTCAGTGGTGGCTGTGGAACTGGACTCTGTGGTTAAGGTCACAGAAAAGAGGAAACTTAATAAATTGCTCTTTATCATGAATGATGGTTGTCACCCACCACATTCCATTATTATGAAACAAAGGAGCAAGTTCAGTGACAGTACCCTGTTATACAGTAACAGTAGCTGCTATGCAGACCCAGATCATCTTTTGTTACAAAAGCCATCTGTTTTTTTTTTTTTAATTCTCTGAGTTGGGCAGGAAGTTGACTGCTTTTTACACTATGATCACCTCCACCACTGGACATTTTACTCACGATGGGATACTTTACATACAAACATCTCCAGAGCATGACGCTGGCACCCCCCTATATGACAGTGGTGATGGTGTTATTAGGGTGATGAGTAGTGTTATTTTTCTGCCATATGCAGTGCTTTGCATTTATGAAAAAAGGTTTAACATTGCTCTCATCTGACCAGCACCTTCTTTCACATGTTTGCTGTGTCCCTTACATGGTTTGTGGCAAGCTACAAACAGGACTCACTTTTTTCTTTTCCACTCTTCCACAAAAACACTGATTTGTGAAGTGCATGACTAAGTTGTCCTCAGATTCTCTCACCTGAGCTGTGGATTTCTGCAGCTCCTTCAGAGACTATAGGCCTCTTTTCTGCTTCTCTGATGAGTGCTCACCTTGCTCTTCTTAATCTGTCAGATTGGGTGGATGGCCATGTCTTGGTACGTTTGTAGTAAAATACTCCATTTTGGATGATTGATTGAACAGCTCTTCTTGGAATGCTCAAAACTTGGGATATTTTTTATAACATACCACTGCTTTAAACGTATCCACTTTATCTTCAATTTGTCTGATAAATTCCTTGGTCTTCATAATGCTGTTTGTTCATAAGTGTTCAACAAACTGAGGCCTTCATAAAACAGCTGTATTCGAACTGAGACTAAACTACACACATCTGAACTATCAAATGTTTAAGTGACTTCTGAAGACAAATCATTGCACTGGATTTTATTTAGTGGTATCAGAGTAAAGGGGGCTGAACATGATTTTTATTTGATTAAAATAAATTGCATTCTTTCAATTCCACATCGCAATTATGTGCTACTCTGGTCCATCACTTTAAATCTCAATCAAATACACTTAAGTTTGTAATTGTAAGGTGACAAACTTCAAGGGGTACAAATACATTAGCCATCCACTGTATAAGCAGAAAGCATGGACTAATGTGGGGGGACAGCTTTACTCACGTTATGATGGTGTAACTCTTATGTGATGATGCTGATGATGTAAAATGCCGTAACGAGGTGGTGTGTACATTTTGGCAGGATAGTCCTCACCCACTGCTGCTTCTCTGAGTCAGAGCCTGGGAGAAAGTGTGAGTAGGCGGGATCCCTTTATTTCTTCCTCTATGTACCTGTGTCTCACTCAAAGGTTTCTTGAGTACTGTGACTGACTCACCCTATGTCACATTCAAGTCATCTGCCTCTGCATCTCCTACGGGAGCACTGACCTTGTGTCGCCAACTGCAAAATGAGTAACGGTACAGGCAAAATTCATCAGCCCTCAATCCAGAGCTATTTCTGCATTCCATCTAAAGCCATGTGCAAGCCAGTGACTAAGAAGACCTCAGAAAGTTAAGTGTGAACATCATCTCATGTCAATTTCAACGATGAGGGAGGAGCGGGACGATCTGTACGTGAGGTCATTGCCAGCCTGTGGGAAAACACTCCCTATGAGAGCTAAATGAAACAAGACAGTGAGGGAAGCCTCTCCAGGCCTGCCGTGACTAAACCTGGACATCCTCCTTAGCTGCTGAATCACGGCGTGCAGAGACGCCTGCTATTTCTAATCTCAGCACCTTTTCATAACCAAGCTTTATGTTCTGGAGATCCAACATTAAATTAGTTAAATCATGGTCTTTAAGATGTACACATAGACACTGCTGATGCTGCCCGGCCGCTCAAAGAGGATGAGTCCCCATTGAGCCTTGGACCTCCCAAGGTTTCTTCCTTAAAACAACAACACAACAGGGAGTTTTTTCTTGTTGCTTCGGCTTGCTCTTTGGGGTATTAAAGGCTTTTAACACTGTAAAGCTTCCTTGTGACAATGTACTGTTGTAAAAAGTGCTCTATAAATAAATTACTTGAACTTAAAAAAAAGATTTTGACTGTGGAGTATGGGAATTATTTAAAAGGCTGGATTTAAGTAACAAGATTTAACAACAATAATAATGATGATACACAAATTATTATAAGTTTTCTCACTAAAAATAAATAAAGGCATGTTTTCTTAAGATTTATCCTGCCATGGAACGGATTTTGATAGATTTAATAAACCAAAAAAAAAAAAAAAATGTCTTCCTAAGTAAGTATATAAAAAAACAAATAAATAAAATGTATACAGTGTATTATTTAAAAAAAAACACTTAATCTGTCTTAGTTAATAGAAGAAAAATTGCGTATGGTTGGTAAGATAAAATGCATATAGTGCTAAACATAACTAAAAGTATTAAATGACATTCAGAATGCTACCAAATGCATACTAGTATTGATGCCAGTGATCAGCACTTTAGGATATAAAGAGCTCATAATAAAACACTGCTAAAGAAAATTTGCTACCACTTCGCAGACCGAAGCCAGATAACAGCCTTATTGCAACTAATGTATGCTAAACTAAAGCATCAATTAACCTATCAAAATATTTACATTACATTAGTCATTTAGCAGATGCTTTGATCCAAAGTGATTTACAGGTATCCTGATGTGGTTGGGATTCGAACACAAGGTTGATACAGCACCACTGGAGCAATGAGGGTTAAGGGTCTTGCTCAAAGGCCCACATTGGTAATGTCAGTGGACCTGGGATTTGAAGCCACAACCTTTAGCTCAACACCCTAACCACTGAGCTACCACAGCCCTTAATCAATAACCATTTATTTTGGTAATCAATACCATCAATACCAATGCTGAATTTCCCCATTGAGGGATTAATAAAGCATCATTCATCAATAGTCAGTTCGCAGATTACAGCTTCTTGTAACAATAATCTATAAAACTTTAATATTTACGTGTTTTTTATTATCTATGACAGTTAACAGAGTGTGCGGGTAAAACTAGATATTTGAAAAAGATTATTCTGTATTTTGAGGAAAAATTATTTAACATAAAGGCATTTTTTTAACCAACCAATTGACAAAGAAAATGCTAAACAGATTATTCAATGAAAATAATTTTAAGTAGCAGCTCTGTACAAAAAAGAGAATTCAGCATGGCACTGACTACAGGAAAAACAGCTCAACCTTATTAAGAATATGGCCCTCAAGAATATAGATAGCTCAGTGGTTAGGAAGTTGGGCTATCAATCTGAAGGTTGACGTTTCAAATCCCAGATCTACCAAAGTTACCAATGTGGGTCCTTGAGCAAGGCCCTTAATTCTAATGCTCCAGGGATGTTGTGGCCAACCCTGTGCTCACTTTGCAAGTTGCTTTGGATTAATGGGTGTGCTAAATGACGAAATGTAAAAGTAATTATAAAAGTACAAATTCAAGTCTAGAGAACATAAGACCAAATACAGCTGCTCAAAACTCAAAAATAAAGCTAAATACAGCTGTTCAAAAAAAAAAAAGTACTGGGGGATAGAACACCAATCTAAAGCTTAGTTTAATATACTGAACAACATTAATGTTCTAAGGTTAGAGACTAAAGTTCAAATCAGTAATATCACCAACTTGACTTAGTGTATAACACTTGAATAGCTGTTCAAAGTATAGGAAAACTTGCCAACCATTTGTTTTTTTTAAGCAACCCAAAAACAGGCCTCATACCCCCACAAAAGATGTCTTAACCAGTCTGTAACAGCGGAAGTGTTAAAATATTAAATCCCAATTCCAGCCTCTACATCATTAGCCCAGCCAGGCTTGTGACACCTTTTAAGCTTTAAACTTGCTTTTCCTACAGTATTGTGCAGTAGGTCCATCATAGGTTGTTAAAAGATATTTTTCTACATAATTTTTGTTTTTAATTAATTTATATTTATTACTAAACTTTAAACACAAAAAACGCTTCACTTATACAATGCATATGTCAATGTACAGAGTAGGGGGGCCATGTTTATGTCAGAAACAAAAAAGTAATAATTACTTGAAATTTAACTTGTGAAGGAATTTGAACATTCCCATTTTGAATATTTAAAGTTCACTATGAAATCAAATCAGAAGAACATTTCATTCAGACACAAAATGCTGATTTCTAGCAAAACCAGTGACCCCTACAAAAAACTCCAATCGTGTTACAAATAGACTCGAGGGCTTGGGAGAATGTTTTCAAATTCATTTAAACATGTCAAAACAGTTGTATCTTTAAGTGTTTTTTTGTCAAAGTATAGTTTGAATTGTTTCTCGTTAAGAATTTTCAGGAATTCTGCAAACTGTAAGGCCCAGTTTGTGCAGCAGTAACGGTAAAGCAAGGCCACAGTACTGGCCCCTGACAAAAAAAATGATAAACTGCTGAATGTGATATTTAAATTTGCTAATTGTTTCTCAACACTGTCAATTGGGAAATTAAACTGAAATGTGATGGGAGGCTTATATACATTTCATGAGCTCGACCCAATTTGACAATCTATTCAGTCCAAAATTTAGTAAGGACAAAAATGAAGGAACAATTGCTGAATTAGAATGCAAAAATAAATTCATATAATGTAATCCTGGAGCCAGACTGGTTTATGAAAGGATTATGTTAAAATTGAGGGATTTTATTTAGGGTTATGCAGAATACTTTAATGAGTCAACTTCCAAAAACCTTTTTTCTAAAAATAGACTTCTTAAAACATTCTGAAAAGGTATATATCTGTAGGGATCCTTACCATGTTGACAGACACCTATTATCAGTATTATCAGTTCTCTCCATGGCAAAACCAAGGAGGGTTACTGTAGGTTGAGTTACAGTTCAGCTTTCAGTTGTCATTTCAATATTTGAGTGACGGTTTACCATTACCAAATGTATGCAGAAAAGCATATCTTGTTTCTCTTTTCCTACATTTTAAAACACATTTAATTACAACTGGCCATGGCAGAAATAGCATAAGCTGTGAATGAAATAAAATATATCTTTTACCTTTTTCATTTACATCTCATCTCATCACACATCCACTTTGCACTCTCAGTAAATCCAATTCTGATCCAAGGTGAAGCTTACACAGAAAAAAGTGTATCAAATTTACCAGAGTGGTCACAATCTTCAGTTGGTCTGCTCTATGAAGAGAGTGAGCTCTAAGCACCAGCCTGAAAAGTCACATAACCTGCTATCCACATCATTGCCCTTCACTGGACCAGGACAATGGCAAAATTCACACTTTGAAAATGTAGCCCTGTGCTGAAGTTTAGAACGGCATGTCTCCTGAGATCTGTCGTGCCACCTTCTCCTCAGTGCTCTCCACATTCTCACTCCCTCGTTCCTTGTTCCAGTCTTTCAGACCTTCAGGAAGAGTGGTGTCCTCATCCATACCACCTGTGCCCTCCACAAACTCCTCATATGTTGACTTCTCTGAAAATGGTCTCTGGCCCAGAAGCTCCAACATGTCATTCTTATCCAGAACTTCCTTCTCTAGCAAGCGCAGGGCCACCTGGTGGTCAAAACATGCCACATATTGTTTATTTGCAAATTGCAAAAAAATTGTTAAAATGCTCTTACAATTACAGTTTTTCTTGAACAGTAATATTCCAGTAGTATTGTTAATGATCTGGCATATTCAGAAACATGGTACAGTGTATAAAAAGCAGTCTGTCCAGTATGTGCTCATTGGGCAGCAGAGAAAGGAGCAGCAATCTGACTTCTGACAGGTTGGAACTGTATATGTTTACATTAAGAAAAACAAAAGCTCCCCTCGCAAACCACGATCTACACAAGTTTTAGAGGATTCTAGCTATGTAAGTGACTTTATTCATACTTTAATACAAAGAGTTGTTTAAGGATTCCCAAAAAAATATAAATAAATTTAAAAAATCTGCTCAACTAAAATCCTATTTTAACTTTCAGTACTGTGTATTTATGTATTTTTTTTACTGTACAGACTACATAAATACATTTTTAAAGATTTTTGTCATCTTTGTAAGGTTTTTTGCCACCTGTTTAACACTGCAGAACTGACAAAAAATTAAAATAAATAAATAATCTACCACCCAAATTATACCTGTTCTATGATGGTCCTGACCAATAGAGAGAACCAATATGGGGGCTAACAACATAAGAAAAAACAGTCTGTATTGTTCATCTATATAGTAAGTGGAGAAAATACACAATGGCACAAGAAATTATTGTGTTTAAACTTCTAAATAATACTGTACTGGTTCTCGACACTTTATCAGAGTTAATTTCTTAAACGATTAAGATACAGTCGCTCTGTTGAGCTAAACACAGGCCTTTTCTCTCCATGTGCATCAATGAGCTTTGGGCACTCATGACCCTGTCATCAGTTGACCACTATTTATGGTGTCAGACCATTGCAAAAATTGTATGCAAGCACATTCATTATTACATGTTCATGTGAGGCTAACTGTGACCAAGGCTCAAGCAAGCAAAGACAGTAAACTACATGAGCTAGTTCTGAACACACAAGTGTGCCACTGTTTTAATATGCTTTTGTTTTAGTTTCTTTTTGTAAGACAGATTATTTACAGTATTATAGAAATTTGTGTCATTTATGACATTGTTTCTGACACATGACAACTGGTTACTACTGTCAGTTTAGCATGGCTGTGATTGGAGGGTAGCAGTGGAAGTCAAAGCGACTAAAAAGAAGTCACATGAACTAAAGACAGGAAAACATGGCTGTAACAGCATTATGTATAACAATACCTTTTATACCTAATTCTAATTTTGTAACGGTTAGTTATTAATGTTTGTTTAAACCAAAGTGATAAACACACTCACCGCAAATGTCTTTTTAACGACAGATCATACACTTACTGCAGCATTGGTTACAAGTATTATTCCAAATGTGATGGGCTTTCCTACTTTTACAATTACTAATCCTATTAGGCACCAAATTATGAGTGACTGTAAATTCCACAGTTTTTTCCAAATTTTTTAAAAAGAATGAACGACACTGCCCCCTGTGGCTATAGTGGCTACTTAATTTGGGGGGGGGGGGGGGGGGGGGGGGGGGGGGGGGGGGGGGGGGGGGGGGGGGGGGGGGGGGGGGGGGGGGGGGGGGGGGGGGGGGGGGGGGGGGGGGGGGGAAAAAAAAAAAAAAAAAAAAAAAAAACTAAAAACTTCAAGACATGCTTGAAAGTGTTTCTCTTGGTGAAAAAAAGGAGAAAAAATAAAACCCAGCAAAAAAATGTGCAGGGTAAAGGGTAAATCTTAAGGTTTTACCTCCAACATGGCAAAAATTTTAATCAAAGAACTTCAATATAATAATATTAATTAATAATTAAGCAAGAGAAGGCCCCTCTAATGTACCTTCTCCACTTCGGGCTTCTTCTCAGTCAGTATCTCCAGGGTGCGGCGATACGCCATGTTGATGAGTTCACGGACCTCTGTATCAATAAGTCGAGCTGTGGCTTCACTGTAAGGCTTCTCCAAAACCAAATCACCTTGTCGAGGAAGATCAAATGACACCTGGCCCACCTTTTCATTCATTCCAAACTGCACTATCTTTATAAAAAAATAAATAAATAAAAGAGTATGTTTATGTGTACTTTATCGGTTTCAGTGCATCTGTGTTGATACTAGTACAACATTTATTTAAATTATTAAATATTTACACTATGTCAGAAGCCTTTACAATACTTATACCATAAAGGGACAAGTATGAAAAATTTACAGTAAAAATAAAACAAACTTTAGCTCTATAAAATATATATAAATATGAATATAAAATAATTAGATAACTGCTTACAGCTCCATTGCATGTCTGTAGTATTAAAAATATTAATGTGACATTTAATAACATTCTTGAATTTCTTCTTTTTAAAGATGTATAGCAGTAGTACACATTTGACAAATAAGAAGCCGCAGAATAAAAAACAACTTTCAATGGCATTTAACGAAAGAATTCTTGTTTTTGGAATTTTTGATTACTCTTCCTAAGTTTCTAGTTTTTGAGACTATTAACCACCATGGATGGGTGGCTCAGTGGTTTTGGTTACTGATAAAAAAATATGGACTTTATTCTGATGTAAACCTATGTACCTATATAAAAGCAAAAGTTTACAGAAATATATACATTTCCAACTCAAAGAAATGGTTTAAAAAGATGAACAAACTGTCACATTTGTACCAAATATTAAAAGTTTAGGTGTTAATGCATGTAAGAATATGTTAATCTCACAGTTTAACAACTGTGTTCATTTGTGACTCTGGATAATAAACATCTTTTTTTTCCTCAGTTTTACACATGCTTACACACCTAATAACCATAAAATGAGAAATTTTCCAGAAATAGATTTTTTCATAATAATCACACAGCAGCAAAAATATATTACCAAAATTTTATAACGGTGTGTTTGCTATGAATAAAACGTGTTAATCTAATTTAAATATTCATTCATTCATTCATTATCTTGCGCTTTATCCTATATATTAGGGTCGCGGTGGGGTTCCCCATGCCCATCCAGCGGAGAACGTTTCGGGCGCTGGGCAGATACACCCAGGACAGGGCACCATCTATCGCTGAGCACACACTCACTCACACAGACACGCACGCATACGCACTCTATATGTGGCAATTTGGAGAACTCAATTGACTTGATCCATGTTTTTGGACTGTGGGAGGAAATCGGAGAACCCGGAGGAAACCCATGCAGACACGGGGAGAACATGGAAACTCCACCCAGATGGGGATTCGAACCGGGAATCCCTAGTACTGAGAGGTGAAAGTGCTAACCACTAAGCCACCGTGCCGCCTAATTTAAATATTTTTTAATTATTTTAAATGATTTCGTGACTGGCGTTTTTCAGCTAAAGCACCATAAAATGTATTTAGTGCTTTGTTTTAAGTTCATTTTCTTTTTGTTTTACGATAGACTAACAATGACAGCATAAAATAGTAACTACGTAAATGTGCTTATAAGCTCAATTGGAATGTACATGAGACTGGTGAGAACGTTTGTGTTTATACTATCAGCACTACCAGGTAAACAAAAGCAAACTTGTGGCCCACACCTTGAGCAAAGGGTCTGCATGCTCCAAGAACCACCCGGCTACTAGATGTCCTGCTTCGTGTTATGCCACGTGGTAAACAGAATTTTGAGTTTGTAGTGCATAAACTTGTATTTCCTGAACATGCAGAAGGTGGGCATTGAAATATTTAGATTTTTATATATATATTTTCTTTTGCGCTACAATCTGTTAGACATTTGTTGGCAGATTATGAAACAGCCAAAGCAAACAAAGAAAAATTCAGTACCTCATCTGTGCTAGATGTTCAAAGTTCAAATTACATTGTGGCATTATATAAGAAAGTTAAACTATACATTAAACTGCTGTAAATCAATTGTATGTGGAGGACCATGTTGGCAGGTACCTGTGCATAAGCACTCTGAGTAACCTTCCTCAGGTCATCCTGAGCTCCGGTAGTGATTCGGCTGAAGAAGATCTCCTCTGCAACGCGGCCACCGAGTGTCATACACATGCGGTCCAGCAGCTGCTCCTTAGTGTAAAGGTACTGCTCTTTTGGCAGATACTGTGCATAGCCCAGGCCTTTGCCACGTGGGATGATTGACACCTGAAGTGGCAGATGTGCATTCAAAGCAATAAAATGAACAGACATGGTAGCATAATCTCAGTAATATCTTTTTTTTGTTTGTTTTAGAGTTTAGTGCAAAGGCTTAGTCTTTGCAAGCAAAAATGGGTCATAAGTTACCACTTTCAAACAAACTATTACAAACTATTGTAGAGAAATCCTTAAAAACAATGTTAAAAAACAATTTTTGTATTGATAGTTCAAAATCAAAAATAGAAGATTTAGGAATATAGGAAAAATCATTGCATTGGGGCCAATAATGCAAACCGTCAAGTATTTGCAGGACCATCATGTGGTACTGTTTAAAAACCATCATGCTGCTTAGATGCACATAGCCACATTGGCTAAAAATAGTCAACATATCCGCCATATCCGTTATTCTGCAACAATGAGTGCAAAAAGATGGTGGACAAATGCTTTGTGGTCATACAAGTTCATATTTCTATCTGTTTTTGTTATTACAATATACTTGTCCACAATTAAGAAATTTCTTCTAATTAAAATCCAAAACTCATCTAAAAAGAAATATCACACTAGAGCAAATGAGAACTGTGGAGCAGCAATTGTTTAAAAAGGTGATAATTATTCTGCTTAATATGTACCTTTTGTAAATTGGCAATTCATTTGTTTTAATATAAATAAACTGATTTCAATTTAAATCTTAATTATTTTCATTATGCAGACCGGCTTGTGCAAAAAATTACACGCAGTCCCCATTTGCGAGTGTTTAAGCCCCCAAAATGTTATATATACACACCTGTACATACACAAGAATATTACAAATAATTGCAAAAAATTATGATTCGGAACTATGAGGGGGAAAAAATAGAATTTCATTTCTCATGCAAACTGTGAGCAAGTTAATTTGCTAAATAATAAAGCAAATTGTGGCCCACACCTTGAGCAAAGGGTCTGCATGCTCCAAGAACCATCCGGCTACTGCATGTCCTGCTTCATGGTATGCCACTGTCGTTTTCTCCTCAGGTTGAAGCACTTGCGTCTTCTTTTCCAAACCTACACACACACACAACACAAAACCTTTAAAACTTAGGTTCAGACTACTGTTAGATAAGGTATGGCTGGTAGTCAACATTTAACTTCATTCCACAGACTCTGACACTGTAGATATTATATTGAAATACAGAGCAATGGATGCAATAACAGACCAAGGAAAGTATACAATTGTAAACATACATATATATTTTTTAATCACGTCTAAAAAGTAAAACCAGCAAAATCAAGAAAATAAAAATAAGTTTAAGGTTAAAATAAAAAATATATACAGTATATATATACTGTATATATATTTTATAACAGTAAAAAGTGAAATGAAAATTAAACTTAATATGTCTTTGATTTACCTCCAATTACACGTTCGATTGCCTGCTCAAAGTGTTTCTGGTTGATGGCGTCTGAAAGATGGCGAGCGGCAATTAGCGCGGCCTCATTGCACACATTGGCGATATCGGCACCTACGCACAACATAGAAACAGCATGTTGAGTTTAGCAATTTTGAATAATAAACATGTATAATTTCACACTATGTCACTGAAGTTATGTGGTCATTTAAAACTTTTACTGAAACTTATAAAAAGCTAAAAGTTTGTTACTGAAGTTGATTTTTATAAAACTTTTGGATTTAACATTTACATAACTTACATGAAGAAAAAAAATGCAAATAAGATTTTTGTTAAAAAAAATTTTTTAATAAATACCTGAAAAACCAGGTGTTAAAGCAGCCATCTTCCGTGCAAGGGTCTCTTTATTTAGTTCAGGATCTAACTTCAATGGCCTCAGATGCACTTTGAATATAGATGCTCGACCTTTTATATCTGGAGGACCTGCAGAGTTGTTTGAAAAACAGCTGGTGTGTGTATTACACTACAAAAAAGTTTTTAACGAGGTTTTATGGTTATCATAACAGACCAAAACTAAATCAAGCACAGCAAAATCAGTGTTAATTAAAAAAAATATATAATAAATAAATACAAAATTTAACTGCAAGTAATATTCTTTTTTTGATCTTGGTTTGCACTGTGGTTAATATTTTATGGTCTAGAATAAAGATGACATTTATTTCCAGAAGGTGGCAGCACTTCAACATGGAGAATGTAGACTGTTGTAAAACTTCAAAAAAGATATGCTAAACATTCTAAAGGAAAAAAAAAATAATACAATAAAAAGTTAACTAATACTAAACTTTAAAAGCTAATCTAAAAACCTAATAAAAATCCAAAACAAATAACTCTCGTATTAGTAAAACTAGTTTTATTCTTTATTATTTAATGTCATCTAATCAATTTTTATTCCTGAAGACTAAATGGATAGTGTTGGTCTAGAACATCCTGCATTCTGTTTGGGGCAGACATCTTTTTCAAATTGAATTAATTTATATTTTTGCTGTTTATACTTTTTCCCATGGTTGTGAAGTTTGTCTTCTTTAAATTAATATAATCAATATAATTTTGTTTCTTTACATTTTACATACATTTACATTTAGTCATTTAGCAGACGCTTTTATCCAAAGCGACTTACAAATGAGAACATTACAAGTCAGAAGTTATGCAGAAAACCAACTACACTGTAAATTCCTCAAACCTGATTGTTATTTGATGCTGCGCCCCCCCCCCCCCTTTCCCTTTTTTTTTACAACAGGTATTTGTTAAAGAGATGCGTCTTTAGTAGTTTCTTAAAACTGCTTAGTGATACTGCCTTACGGACAGAGTTGGGAAAATTGTTCCACCATTTTGCAGTGGTGAACGCCACGGAGTGAGAATTAGCTCCTCGGTGAGGCGGAATCGCCAGGCGGCAATCATCACTGGAGCGAAGTGAACGAGTCGGAGTGTATTTTGAAAAGTGAGAGAGTGAAGAGAGTGAAGGTAGCAGGGGAAACACCCAGAAATGGTTCTGTAGGCCAGTCAGTAATTGTACTGAATGTGAGCAGCTACAGGGAGCCAACTTTAGGGAAATGAGTAATAGAGTGACACGAGTTCGCTTGGGCTGCAGAGTTTTGAATTAGTTGAAGAGGTCTGATTGTGGAAGCTGAATAAAGAAGGACCCACCACATCTGTATACTGAAGTTTACTTTACCAATCTTGAATCCTTAAGCAGTATCATCTTGCTTCTCTCATTTTTTTAATGCTTGGTGTACACGTTTAACAGGCATGTTGACCAATTACGGAGTACATGCCAATCGTCAAAATCTCAACTGTGGATTGTTTTTTCAATGAGAAAATTCTTTATTATAACAAAGAATAAAATTATTATCAAACAATTTTACAAATTCTGCCCGCCAAAGATGCCAATTTGCATTACATTATCTTAAACATAATTTTACTTGTGTGGCATGAGAAAAATGGTTTCCTTCTGTTTTTGATAATGGGATCTAAACGTCTAAACAGACTTTTCCCTTGTCTTTCCCTTATCTTGTCTTTCTCGTTGTTAAAGATTATAAAGTTGAAAATATGTTTATATGTTTTTATTTTTTAGAATTTTTAACTTTGAATCCTCTAATAGGTCTTTTTCAGTTCCATCTATATTTCCTCTGGTTCTCTGTCAGTTAATGTCAAGTCATCTAAATTTATTCCTGTTGTTTCTAAGATAATAAATAACTTGTAAGTAATGTAATAATAACATTAATAGCATTAAATCATTTCAAGACTTATTCACATCCTAAAGTACATGTATTTTTTTTTAAATCTTATTACTTGTGTTCAAGTCATTTAATTATATTAGATCCTACTTCTGACAAAAAAGAATGTTCAGACGAAGCTTAATTTTTGTATTTTATAGCAAAATACTTATATTTTTTCAAGGTAAACTAATTAAACTAAGGGGGAAAAAAACATGGTGCGTCTGTGATTTTGGCACTTATCCTTACAGTGTCATTCCATATTTTAGGGCAGGGGTGCCCACACTTTTCTGGCACGAGATCTACTTTTCCATTGGACATGTCATCGAGATCTACCGTGGTTAATCTTTCTTTTAGGCTTTTATATTGAAACCTGTTTACACACATCACATTAGTATTGTCGAATCAGCATAGAAAAGATGGCTTCAGATTGCCATTTTCACAGCAATTGCTCTTTTATTAAACTCTTTTATTAAACTGCTCGCTTGCAGAGGTCACGATTCAGAATCACTCATATTGTGAATGTGTGCACGCGTGTATAAGTGCTTCCAATACTGTGCTATAAAAAAAACGCTGATACGTGATAAGCTCTTTTTTTTCCAAACCTTTATCGTGATCTACCTGACACCCCTTCGATGTATTGGGCTCCCCTGTTTTAGGGGTTCATGAATGAATGGACTGACAATGTTCTTGTTTAGAATGCTTCTTGAGTGCTTTTGAACATTTATCTTGTGATTGCTGTAAGGACGGTAAACTTGATTTAGTAAGCTGTATAACAGACAAAGGTGCATCAAAAACTAGAAACCTATTATAAGATGGCTTCATATAAACGAAGGACGAATTTGCGAAAGAAAGTAAAAAAAAACTTTAATAAACTCTACAAATGAAACACAGCCAACGCAGAAAAAAAGCTTCCATTTAAATTGTCAAAAGTGTGGGAGCACTTTACGCTTCACACAACTAAATAACGTGTAACATGCAAGCTCTGCAAAAATTATTTGACCTGCATGGATCACCACGGTGATGATACACCAGCTGAAACTAAACATGTTGGAGTCACCAATTAAGATGAAGGAGCTCAACAGCAGAGTAAATCACTACAATATCCCGAGTTTGGTTCGTTTCGAATTGAATCAACTTAACGGTGCACTCACACTATGAGACCGGCATTTTTGTTTGATTAGCTTAAGCAGTGTTTAAATGTGCTTTATAAATACATACAACTTGTACACAATGGTGGTAATTAATGATCAAGCTTCAAGTTTAAATTTTCCAACAAAATATGAGTGAAGACACTGCACTCTGTGGGGATTTGGTAACAAATTACAGCTACACAAATTTGTGTAATTTAGTATTTTTTTCACACTATGCTACATATTGTGCCAGTGTGTTTGAGTTTGCTCTTTGGGCTACTTGGATGCCTTAAACTCATACTGTAAAAAAAACAGACATTTATTTACCTGCTTAATAAAGATTTGGATTTTTTTTTTATTTATCCGATTCATCAATTAATCGATTATCAAAATAATAGCTAGTTGCAGCCATAGATGTGTGTGATATAATTACTTGCAAATAAAAATGTTTCAAAATTTAAAAAGCAGTTAAGCTGTTTACCGATATAGATCTGTCTATCAAAGCGTCCAGGTCTCATCAGTGCTGGGTCCAGAATGTCTGGTCTATTTGTACCAGCCAAAACCACAACATTAGTTGCAGTGTTAAATCCTACATGAAACAAGAAAACAGAAAAAATATTACATTTATTTCTGACACCTAGGAGGCCTGAGGAATTCTGCAAACAATCTTAAATACAAACAATACAAAAATAAAAAAATAATGCAACGTCATAAAACTTAATAATGCTTTTTCTGCCACTGTATTGAGCAAAACTTTATGAAATAAACAGCTTTCTATATGCATGTGTGATTCATATTGACATTTTATTATTATTTTTATCCAGTACTCTCCAAGGTACTTAAATAAGCAAATAAAAAATGAGGAAAAAGATTTGTTTCAGAAATGCTCAAAGCACTTTGGGTTTTGTATGTATACCATTGTAGGCCCAGAATTTCCCTAATAAATCAGATAGCAAAAAAGTGATTAATGAGATACACACCGTCCATCTCTACGAGCAGTTGATTAAGGGTGTTTTCCTGCTCGCTTTGACCCCCAAAGCTTCCTTTGCCTCTCTTCCTCCCCACAGCATCAATTTCATCTATGAAGAGGATGCAGGGAGCATTCTTCCTGGCCAAAACAAAAAGATCTCGAACCTGAAATTAAGATCACATGGTTACTGATTGAAAATGCAACACTCATGCGAATTTGAAACAAATGTCTAAACATACCCTGGCTGGGCCAACGCCCACAAACATCTCTAGAAACTCTGAGCCATTGACTGTGATAAAGGGAACGTTCGCTTCCCCTGCAGTGGCCTTGGCTAGCAGGGTCTTCCCCGTTCCAGGTGGTCCTGTCAAAATAGCCCCCTAAGTAAGGAGCAAAGAAACTTTTTTCTATTAAAAGCAGAATTGTTGCATAGTGAAGCATAGATTTTACTTTAGCTTGGTTTCTTAAAGTAGTAATGCAAGCTCGGTCTTGTTGTTTCTTACCTTTGGGATTTTAGCCCCAAGGTCCTGGTACTGTTTTGGGTTTTTCAGGAAGTTAACAAATTCCATGATTTCCATCTTGGCCTCCTCACAGCCAGCTACATCTTTGAATTTGACATCAATCTCGTCCCTTAGAACTTTCGCCGTGGTCTCACTGACACTGAACAGACCACCCATACCCCTCCCAGGCCGTCCGGCACCCGCTGGCCCTCTCCGCAGCATGAACAGCAGAAAGCCGATTATCAGCACAGTTGGCAGCATACTCAGGAGGAAGGAGCTGCAGAGAGAAAAATTAATTACAAACTCAATTAGACATTTATTAGGGATATGTTGCAAGAGAAAATGTCACATAACCAGTGAGCTATATTTACCCATCACTTTCAGTGGAATAAACTACAGGTGGTCTGTTCTCTCCCTCAATACCCAACTCAATTTGAGCGGTCTCCAGATTTCGTTCAAATGTATCCACGCTGCCGATATTGAACCATACGTATTGCTGGTCACAATAAAAAAAAATGTAAATACAAAGTCACCTGCTTTCTGCAAATTAAATGATAACAAAAGCACAGGAATTTAATTAGCTTTACAAAAATATTTCAATTTGCATTTTGTATTCAAATAGTCAAGTACCAATTCTCTGATTTTGATAAGAACAGCATAAAGCCACTTTAACAATTGCTGTATATATAAATAAACTGAAACTTGAAGAAAGGAAGAAACTGATTCTTGCATATTTTTATAAAAAAAAAGTACAGCCAAAGTACAATAAGAGTGTAGCATTTTATACCCGTGGACTAAGCATCGCAGACATGAAAACTCCATTAACAACAAGGATCAAACATTGTCAGACTGGCAGTTTTATGAATTAAACATTTTTGGTGTTTAATCTAGTTAGGCATAACATTATGTCCATTAACAGATGAAGTGAATAACACTGATCTTATCACAGCACCTGTTAGTGGGTGGGATTTATTTGAAACTAATTTTTTTTTCTTAAAAGCTAATACGTTAAAAGCAGGAAAAGTGAGCAAGCTTAAAAATTTGAGAAAAATTTGACAAGGCTCAAATTGTGATGGCTAGAGAACTAGGTCAGATGATCTAGAGTCAGAGGAAAACTGCTGTTCATGTGGAGTATGAGTGGTCTGCAGTGGTTTGTATCTATCAAAGAAGGTCCAAAGACGAAACAGTGGTAAACCATTGACAGGATCATAAAGCTCACCATAGGAACACATGGGACCAATATGTAGTATGGTGTAATGCTTTGTTCTGTAGGGAAACCATAGATCCTGGATTTTTGTGTAGATGATACTTTGTCACATACCACTTTCAGCGGGATAATGTGTTTTCTAACAAAGCGAAAATGATTTAGGATTGGTTTAAGAAGGACAATAAATTTTGGACTTTCAAGATTAAAACATTTGTGGAATGTGCTGGGCAAACAAGAACCCACCTTACAACTTAGAGGAAATAAATGATCTGCCGCTTACATCTTGGTGCCAATTATAACTGCACATCTCCAAGGATCTAATGAAGTCCATGTTTTGAAGTGTAAGGACTATTTGGGCAGCAAAATGAGGGCCAGCACAATTTTAGGAAATTGTACATGTTCAAGAAGTTTATCCTGTTTAAATTACAAATTTGATGAAATATTTTGAGTGACTCATAAATTATAATTTGGGGAACAAAGTAACTGCTAACACTAGCTTTATTTTTGGCTTAATGATTTATTTTATAGGTTTCCTCCGGTTTCCTCCCACAGTCCAAAAACATGGATCAAGGTCAATTGAATTCTCCAAATTGCCCCATATAGAGTGTGTTTGTGTGAGTGAGTGTGTGCCCAATGATAGGTTGGCGCCCTGTCCTGGGTGTATCTGCCCAGCGCCCGAGACGTTCTCCCCTGGATGGGCATGGGGAACCCACCCCCCGCGATCCTAGTAGAGGATTAAGAGGAAGATAATGGATGGATGGATGAATGAATGGATTTATTTTACAGTAAACAGTTTGTCCTGTTTTATTAAAAAAGGAAACTGCCCTGATAAAGTCTACACAGAAGTACTCACCCCATCAACTGATGCTTTTCCTGGAGGGAATATAACCTTAACAAAACGTTTATTCACCACCTCCAACTTGTCAACCTGCAAAAAAGTTATTAGCATCAGCACTAAACATCTTCCAATCAAACTAACCAAACTTCTCAAAAACTACAGAAAACTTACAAATCCTTTAGCCAAGTATCCATTCACAAAGTCCTTCCATGTTATTTCTCGTCCTCCTTCCCATTTTAAAATAGAGAAGCCAGCTATTGTCCACAGAGCTAATGAACTCAGAAGGTACATTTGAAAATCCTTATCGTCCCATGGAATATTACCCTACAGTGACATGAGAACCAGAGTTAAAATCCTGCACATCAAGTTTTTGTACATTTTCATCTAAATAACTGATAACTTTACAAATTGTGAGCTGCTTTTGAAATTTTGGAATAAAATCTCATAATAACATTTTTACAACTTGTTAAAAGATGAGGCGACAGCACACAGTAGTAAACATTCCTGTGTTCCATTATAATTATTTTAAAAATATTTTTGCTTCTGGTATTAAATTCCAAATAGGTATAACTATCAAAAAACAATGTGTTATGCTTCTACTGTTTCACTACTTCATTGCTTTTGTTTTTGTTTTTTTTCTTTTACCCAATCTTATTTAAAAATTGTATAGTTTTACTTTTTCTTTGTATTTATTGATTCATTTTTAACAACTTTGCTAAATTTCTTGAATATATTTCAGTATAAGATTAAAGAAAAGAAGCAAAAATATCTTTTAAAAAATACAAAAAAAAACAATATTTTCCAACCTTTTGGAGGCGACGGTACCAGTGGGACTCATCCTTTCTTCCTCCCTTCTTGCCTCCACCCCCAGCAGCTCCTCCGCCTCCACCTGCACCTCCACCACCTGTGTTCTGTGCATTGTTTGGCTTTACATCTGGATTTAATTAAACAAATTATAGTTTTTACACACTCAGTTATATTGCAATGTCTTGAGAGGTCTTACTGCAGAATTTTTACTGGACAGGTTATATGTACCTTTGGCCTCTGTGCTGGATGGTTCTGACTCACTGTTCTTTGAGCTGCTACTTTTTGGGAAATACTTCTCAAATCCTCAGAAAAAATATGATAAAAATTAGAATACAGCTATGTGATAATTTGTTGACTTCACAGTAGATTACTATCCTAAAGATATTTTATCCAGAATAGATTTTTCGCATTATGACTCTGGATAACCATCACCTTGACAAGGTCAAAATGGAATATTAATGGTCCTTCCCAAATTTACTATAAGAAATTGGAAACATAGACTTTAAAACTTTTATAAGATTCTTGCCCAAATCCTATGACAACCTGGTGAAGATACTTTAGGACAGGGGTGCTCAATAGGGGTGTCCAGTCGATCACGATGGAGGTCAGGCGCTGGGCAGATACACCCAGGACAGGGGGGCAATCTATAATGTGCACACACTCACACTATATGGGGCAATTTGGAGAATTCAATTGACTTGATCCATGTTTTTGGACTGTGGGAGAAAACCCGGAGGAAACCCACGCGGACATGGGGAGAACATGGAAACTCCACCCAGAATGGGATTCGAACCAGGAATCCCTAGCGCTGAGAGGAGAACGTGCTAACCACTAAGCCAACGTGCCCCACCAATACGAACATGATCTGTGTAAACAGGTTTCAATATAAAAACGCATACCTTTTGGAGGTTTGGAACACAACCTTCTGTAGGTTCCCAAAACTTGGGAAAGTAATACTTTTCTATGCAGGATTTCACTCTGAGTGAATACCTAAAACAAAAAAAATTACACAACCAAAAATAAATACCATAGACAACAAGAAAATGGGACACATGGAGAACTGCTAGTCTGGAATTATCCATCCATCAATTATCTTCCGCTTTATCCTATATTAGGGTCGTGGGGGGGTTTCCCATGCCCATCCAGTGGAGAACGTTTCAGGCGCTGGGCAGATACACCCAGGACAGGGTGCCAATCTATCGCTGGGCACACACTCACTCACACATACAAACACACTCTATATGGGGCAATTTGGAGAACTCAGTTGACTTGATCCATGTTTTTGAACTGTGGGAGGAAACCGGAGAACCCGGAGGAAACCCACGCGGACACGGGGAGAACATGGAAACTCCACCCAGATGGGGATTCGAACCGGGAATCCCTAGTGCTGCTAAGAGGCGAATGTGTTAACCACTAAGCCACCGTGCCGCCCTAGTCTGGAACTATTAATCCCTTAATACTTAAGCAAGGCCTGAACCTTGCTTGGAGACACAGTGGCATAGTGGTTAGCGCATCCACCTTCCAGCACTGGGGAACCAGATTCAAATACCGATCTAGATGGCTTTTTCATTCTTTCCCTGCATCTGTGTGGGCTTTCTCTGGGTTCTCCAATTTCCTCCCACAGTCTAAAAACATGGATATAAAGTAAATAGATTACTACATGTTGCCCCAATATAGTATGTGTGTGTGTCTGTATAAGTGAGTTTGTGCCCAACTCTGTATTAGGTTTACCTGCCTGGCACCCAAAACTTAAGCAAGGCCTGAACCTTGTTTGGAGACACAGTGGCATAGTGGTTAGCGCATCCACCTTCCAGCACTGGGGAACAAGATTCAAATACCGATCTAGATGGCTTTTTCATTCTTTCCCTGCGTCCGTGTGGGCTTTCTCTGGGTTCTCCAGTTTCCTCCCACAGTCTAAAAACATGGATATAAAGTAAATAGATTACTACATGTTGCCCCAATATAGTATGTGTGTGTGTCTGTATAAGTGAGTTTGTGCCCAACTCTGTATTAGGTTTACCTGCCTGGCACCCAAAACATTCTGTGGACAATTGGACGAATCCCAATCTGAGTGGAGTTTCCATGTTCTCCCCGTGTCCGTGTGGGAGAAAAACATGGATCAAGGTCAAATGAATTCTCCAAATTGCCCCATATGGATTGTGTTTGTGTGTGTGCCCAGCGATGGATCTACCTAATCCTACCTAAACTGTTTTACTACATATGGGCTAAAATTGCAAAAAGTATGCATGCGTAAGAGTGCATGCAGCCTGTTGCACTTGCGCCACTGCAATTTCCCCAAGGGATTTGCTAGAGTTATATTAGCATGTTATTTTAGATAAGTCATTCTGTGGTTCTGTTTTTATATGAAAACTTTTTTAGAACATTACAACTTGAGCACATATATTGTGTTTTTGTCACTAATATCAATTAATTTCTATATTTTGTTAAAAAATCCTTTATTGGAGGGAAAAAGAAAGTAATCAGTTGCCATGCCTTTTAACTTCTTTTTAAATGGAACATGTATTTTGGTGCCCTGCGTTGGATTGGCGCCCTGTCATTGGTTGTATTTGCCCAGTGCCTCAAACATTCTGACATGCCCCACACACCCTAGGCTGGGATTTAGCGGTCAAGAGAATGACATGAAATGAGTCTATGGTTGCCACCCATCCTTTAAAATTCATAATAATCCCATATTTGAAAAAATAAATGTTGCACCCCGTACTGAACCAATACGGGATGTGATTTGTTCAGTATTTCCATAAATAGCCACTAAATATGTCCGTTATGGAACATCTTACGTTATGCTTTAAATTGTGGAATGACAAATAAAACATACTTGATACTTGATCAACACTAAAGTGAACAATAATGAATAAAAAAGATTTTTTATTGTCCCCCGACTCTGCTTATCCAAACACAGGTGTTACACCAAATTGTGTGACCAATGGATTCTGTGAATGTTTATTTATATATTTCTTAGATCACAAAATTGTATTGTGTATTTTGTGTACAAATATTTATATTTGTGAGGAATACAGTGTTCAGTAATAATTACATACATTTAATTATTAATGTGGTTTAACTGTTTGAATGACATGACTTCCCCTCAGTCAGTTGTAGGACTGATTGCTTTCTTGATCAGCCCTTACCTAACAACACGGCACACAAAATAAATCAAAGCACTGCTGCTGTTACCCCGCCCCATAGGAGTTGGACACATGGTGCTCATGGCCCAGAGGAGCTGTAGTGGGCATCCCTTATTTTCATTTCTTAAAGGTGGCAACCCTAAATGAGACATTAATAGTAACAGGACTATAAACAGTACTATAAAATGGCTCATCATTCTTGTTAATGGTTAACTAATATCATATCATTTGCAATGAACTATACTTGACTGAATGAGGGCGGCAGGGTGGCTTAGTGGTTAGCACGTTCGCCTCTCTGCGCTAGGGATTGCCGGTTCGAATCCCAATCTGGGTGAAGTTTCCATGTTCTCCCCGTGTCTGCGTGGGTTTCCTCTGGGTTCTCCGGTTTCCTCCCACAGTCCAAAAAGATGGATCAAGTCAATTGAGTTCTCCAAATTGCCCCATATAGTGTGTATGTGTGAGTGAGTGTGTGCTCAGCAATAGATTGGCGCCATGTCCTGGGTGTATCTGCCCAGTGCCCGAAACGTTTTCCCCTGGATGGGCAACGGGAACCCCCGCCCCCGCCCCCCGTAATATAGGATAAAAAGGAAGATAATGGATGGGTGGATATACTTATGAATGCTGTATAGTCTTTCCCTATAACACTAATCATTACATACAAAAAAACTGAACTACTTGTCAAAGGTTGTGTGTTCAAACCCTGCGCTAACCCTGTATTCTGACCCCAACCAAGTTGGGATATTTGTAAGTTGCTTTGGATAAAAGTGTCTGCTAAATGACCAAATGTAATGATCTGACTTTTTGGAAAACCGCTTACAAATTGAGCTGTCATAATGGAAACGTGACAAAGCCATTTGACTATCCTGTTCATAAAAAGGGGTAAGGACTTTTTTTTATTTGGATGATGTCACTTTCTTTGACGTGAATACCTGCTTTTGAGGAATTAACTATCCGTTATGAGCAAGTGTGACCTGCTTTGCAAGTAATCAATTAGGTTTTGCAGTTTGTACTAATTGTTTCGACAAATGTATATACTGTTGTGCAAATGTTAGTTGTGATGTGATAAATGCACGAAAGCAATCGAGAAAAAACAACCAGCATATTAAGCATAACAGTAATCGCAGTGACCCATAAGAACAGGTTCGGTACAATTCCTACCCGCTTTCATGTTTCCGCTCTCGGATTGGCTACTTTTTGTGGATCGTGAAGCCTGCCATGTTAGATCGAGACTGTTTCGTAAGCAATGGCCAATCACAACTGATTAGGAGGCGGGACCGAACGGAATACGAGTGTGATCCAAACGTCATTTTGCGCCAATAACGAAAAGGTCAGATTTTCAACAGACTAACGGCCCGTTACCTAAAATATAATGTCATTCAGTCCATATGTCGGGTTAGAACAAAAACAATACCACCGCAAAAATTAGGCAATTCTTTATAATTTGTCTTCGCTACATTGCTAGTAAACATATTAAAAATGTCGGCCGCACATTACCAGTCTCGAAGCAGGGTTTGCTGATCTGCAATTAGACTGCAGGACGCTAACAATGTTCCTGCAGCTTCTGGAAAGAAACATATATCTATGTGCCATGATGGCACAAAACGTATTAACTAAATCAAAACGTTAAAGTGTTATTATGTCTTAGCTTTTTGAGACTGAACAACTTCAGCATGAGCCATTCTTCTTCTGTCAGGGCAATTTTAGCTGTCGGCATTGAACTAAGCATTAATTTACTGCCCACTACTGGACAGGAGTTTCATCGACACTCTCGCCCCCCTCTCTCCTGAGATAGGTGTCATCCAGGGGCGTTTTTAGGGTTTAGAAACATCAGGGACTTTAGCCCACATCCCTTATTCCCCCTTGGTCCACTTTAAAAATGGCCCTTTCATGAGTGTATTTATCCATTTTCAATGTTGTTTGATCATTTATTAGTTATATTGGATAAAATTAAATTACATTTATATTTAGTCATTTAGCAGACGCTTTTATCCAAAGGGACTTACAAATGAGAACATTACAAGTCAGAAGTTATGCAGAAAACCAATTACCAATTAAAATTATCAAACCTGATTGTTTGATGCTGCGCCCCCCCCCCTTCTTTTTTTTTTTTTTTTTACAACAGGTATTTGTTAAAATGCAGTTTCTTCAATAGTCTTCAGTAGTTTCTTAAAACTGCTTAGTGATTCTGCCCTACGGACAGAGTTGGGAAGATCGTTCCACGATTTTGCAGTGGTGAACGGAGTAAGAATTAGCTCCTCGGTGAGGTGGAATCGCCAGCCGGCAGTCATCACTGGAGTGAAGTGAACGAGTCGGAATAACATATGAAATATGTCTGTCAGCAGTGGATAGCACATTTATTTCAAATAAATGATGGTTTTGGCTGAAATTTTTAAAAATAAACGAACCTGAGCTTCAGCAGAAATGCATGAATCCTATTTACGAGTCAGTCGCAGATGAGACAGTTTTAACAAGGTTTTGCTTTGAAATACCGTAACGTTGCAACAATTTGTGCCTTCGGAAAAATTCTGACGGTTTATGAAAGTTGAGAAGCTGCTCTTTCCAGCCAACATACATTTATAATAGTAACTTTACTCCCGATACTGGCAAAAAAAATCTGTCTCCCTCACACACACAGAGCTTGGAAGCACAAACAGCTGACGGTGACTCCATCGTGCGGTCCCGCTGCTGGAGGAGAGGCGGCCAGAGAAAGCTGCTCTCATTTGATCCGGGGCTTCTGACAGAACATCCGGGGCTATAGCCCCCAAAGCCCAGGTCTAACGACGCTCCTGATGTCATCTAATGTATTTATTTTTGTTGGGATTTTTAAACTATTTTTAACAACTTACAATTTTTTTACAAAGATTTTTTTATTTTAATTTTATAGCATGTATTATTCTATTAATGTGGACAAAAAATTGTATTAAAAGCGAGCCAAGCTTAAAATACGAAAATTAACCTTGTAGAGTTTTTTCCTTGTAGAGTCATATCAAGTTCACTCATACTACAAATCCAGAATAGTATGAAAGGCGAATTTAAATGATGGATGGATACATGTATAGATAGAAAGATCACTTTATTACAGTTTGTCTCAATGACTTAAGTGCATTTCTCACATCACTATTAACATTTGACCAATGGTAAGTGCATTTGTCAAAACAATTAGTACAGGCTTTAAAACCTGTCACTTGCTCATAATGGATAGTTTATTTCTCAAAAGCAAATATTCACGTCAATGAAAGTGTCAGTGTAATTAAAATAAAAAGTTCCGACACCATTGTTTATGAACAAGATAGTCAAATGGCTTAGTCATATTTTCATTATGACAGTTCACTCTGTAAATGTTTTCCACTGCAAAAAAGTCAGATCATAGTGACCCTACTTGAAAATGCTCAAGACAGCACAATACACTATTAGCACAGCGATTTGAAAAAGGTACATTTTACTTTATTTAGTGAGGTATATTTACATTTAGTCATTTAGCAGCTGCTTTTATCCAAAGCAACGTACAAATGAGAACAACACAAGTAAGTAGTTATGAAGAAAACCAGCTACACTGTAGAATTATCAAACCTGATCGTTATCTGATCCTGCACCCCCCCCCCCCTTTTCTCTATAAAATGAGTATAAGACACTCAATACTTATTTTTCACATTTTTTATACTAATGCATACGCTCTATGAAATTCTAATTCTAATTGTAATGTTCACTGTATTGCCAAAATGGTACACATTATGTCCTGCTTGGATTATACATGCTTGCCAACTAAGGGTTCTTGGAATTCAGCTTGTGGAGTGGAGGAGTGGCTTATCATTGATGACAAATAATGCTTCAAACATTCCTCATCAGTGAAAGCTGAGGTTCACCTGAGAGGTTTTTTATAGTTGGAAGAAATTTTCATAAAAAAAGATAATTAATGCACTAAACCAATTAAGAAAAACTGTAATCCCAGAGTGAAATTTGTGTATTGCAGCAGCCAAGGCAGTTACAGTAAACAAATTAAGCAACAAAATACAAAAAAAATAAATAAATAAGCAACTATAAAAAGCAGTGAACAATATATGTGTATTATTGTAACAGGTGCCTAGGGCACCTGTTCTATGTCTGTTAATTTACGTTCATTGACTGTATTTAGTTTAATTAATTATCTCTTTCTGTTGATTGGTTGTGTTGTGCACGTGGTCGGATTTCATTTGTATATATTTCCTTCGTTCCTTGTCCCCGGTGCACGTCGTAGATTCCTTTTATGTTCACTTGTGGTTGTACCTTTGTTTTGTGGTGTACTAGACCTTTAATAAATTCCATTTCCCTGCTACCTGCGTGCCTGGCTCCCTTCAGCGCGTTAGAGCGCGACGGTTCTGCGCTTCCTATGCGCAGCCGCTTTAATCCTTAGGTGTGTGTGGCGAGTGTAACATCACGACGTGCCAGTCAATTTGGGGAGTCCAGAGCCCAGGTAAGCTTCTTTTAAATTTTTCTTTGCGGGGACCGTATAGCGTATAGCCTCGTACTCGCGTCGCCCTCCGTCGTGACCGCGAGTGCGCCGCTATGCGCAGCCCGCCGTCCCGGAGCCGTAAGGACGGCTCCGACACAGTGGAATCGGAGTGGTACGACTCTGACTGGCAGTCCGTTGTCCAGGGGCCGCTCGCCGCCCAGCCCGAGGTCCAGGGGCCGCTCGCCGCCCAGTCCGTTGTCCAGGGGCCGCACGCCGCCCGGCCCGAGGTCCAGGGGCCGCACGCCGCCCGGCCCAAGGGCGCCCGCCGGACCACGCAGCCAGAGGGCGTGGTTCCCTCCTGATCCGCCGAGGGCGCCCACCTCGACATAAAGCCACAGGGCACACCCCACGCCTCATCCGCAGAGGGCGTCCACCGAACTGCACTGCCAGAGGGCGCTTCCCTTACCTTGTCCGCAGAGGGCGCCCACCGAACTGCATAGCCAGAGGGCTCGAGGAGGGCAGAGGACCCCCCTTCCCCCCCGTTCCTTTTTTTTTTCTTGGTCGCGTCCGTCAGTTGCGCGACCGCAAGGGCGGGGGTACTGTAACAGGTGCCTAGGGCACCTGTTCTACGTCTGTTAATTTACGTTCATTGACTGTATTTAGTTTAATTAATTATCTCTTTCTGTTGATTGGTTGTGTTGTGCACGTGGTCGGATTTCATTTGTATATATTTCCTTCGTTCCTTGTCCCCGGTGCACGACCTAGATTCCTTTTATGTTCACTCGCGGTTGTACCTTTGTTTTGTGGTGTACACCTTTAATAAATTCCATTTCCCTGCTACCTGCGTGCCTGGCTCCCTTCAGCGCGTTAGAGGGCGACGGCTCTGCGCTTCCTATGCGCAGCCGCTTTAATCCTTAGGTAGGCGAGTGTAACAATTATTAGATACAGTACATTATGCTGGGCAGCATGGCCATTCTGGGTGGAGTTTACATGTTTTCTTTGTGTTTGCGTGGGTTTCCTCCGGGTTCTCCGGTTTCCTCCCACAGTCCAAAAACATAGAGTCAATGTAATTTAAATGCTTTAAATTGCCCCAGTGTGTTTGTGTGTGTGTGTCTGTGTGAGTGATTGTGCTCAGTGATATATTGGCACCCTGTCCTGGGCGTATCTGCCCAGCACCTGAAAAGTTCTTCCCTGGATGGGCATAGGGAACCCCCCTGCAACCCTAGTAGAGCATTAAGCAGAAGATAATAAATGAATGTACATTATTCTATAAAGTTAGAACAACAATAAAAATAAAGAGAATATAACAAGTGTTTAATAAATATGAATAAAGTGGCAGTGTGTCAATAGTAGAAATATAAACATAAACAAAGTAGCAATGCGCACTGATTAATACTGATGAGATATGGTAAGACATGATTGTATAAAGTCCAATGGAGTTATCAGATACTGCACAAGTATCAGCTAACAGTAATGTCTCTGCACAGTGATGAGTCATTGCACAGTCTAATTGCTCTTGATAAAAATTATTTCCTTACTATAGTGGAGCTGAATGAGTCTGTTACTACATGGTTGTGAAGGGGGTGTGATCTGTTGTTTCCAATCGTTAAATCTGTACATTGCTGTCCTATGCAGTTAATGCTGCCTGGCTGTTTAAGGAGGATGAGTCCTCCACTGAGCCTTGGTCCTCCCAAGGTTTCCTCCCATAGCAACAACATACTAATAGAAGATCAACATCTTGCTGCACACATTAAAGTGTGTAGAGTATCAGATTCTGCTTAGGGTTATTGTGGTACTGGAGGCCTTTAAAAAACCTGTAAGAATATAACAAATGTGACAATTCTTCACAGGGCAATCTTTATTGCAGACAGTTTATTTAAAAATATTTAAGACAGTCGGTCTTAAATGTCACCTGGAACAGCAAGGATTGAGGCTTACTATCCAGTCTGTCCAAGAAGAGACCCTAACGTCATTCATTAATAGATTAATTAATTAATTCATTCATTCATTCATTCATTCATTATATTTCACTTAATCCTCCACTAGAGTCACAGGTGGGGTTCCTAAGCCCATCCAGGGGAGAACACCCAGGACAGGGTGCCAATCTATCGCTGGGCACACTCACTCACACACACACATTCACACACACACATTCACACACACACACACACACACACACACACACACACACACACACACACACACTATATTGGGCAATTTAAAGCATTGATTTACCCTGAATCCATATGTTTTTGGACTGTGGGAGGAAACCTGAGGACCTGGAAGAAACCCACGCAGACATGTGGGAACATGGAAACTCCACCCAGATTGAGATTCGAACCTAGAATCCCCAGCACTGAGAGGTGAACATATTAATGACTAAAACTCCATGCCGCACCCAACTTCATTATAAAATTAATTGTTTTGTATTGGATTGTAATGACTTCTTTCATGGGTGATGGCATTAAAGCTGTAAATGTAAAAGTGTAGCATCCATCCATCCATTATCTTCCGCTTTATCCTATCTTAGGGTCGCAGGGGGGTTCCCCATGCCCATCCAGGGGAGAATGTTTTGGGCACTGGGAAGATACACCCAGGACAGGGCGCCAATCTATCGCTGGGCACACACTCACACACATAGACACACACATACTGTACACACTGTATATGGGGGAATTTGGAGAACTTAATTGACTTGATCAATGTTTTTGGACTGTGGGAGGAAACCGGAGAACCCGGAGGAAACCCACGCGGACACGGGGAGAACATGGAAACTCCACCCAGATGGGGATTCGAACCGGGAATCCCTATCGCTGAGAGGCGAACGTGCTAACCACTAAGCCACCGTGCCGCCCCTAAAAGTGTAGCAGTTACATTAAAAAAAAAAAGAAAATGATAGTCATCACATTGCTAGCTGTTCACCATGCACTTGTTAATCGAACTTGTGTGTGTGTGTGTGTGTGTGTGTGTGTGTGTGTGTGTGTGTGTGTGTGTGTTGGTTAAATCCCATAATAATAGTCTCTTTTCAGACATTAAGGAAGAGGTACAAATCAACACAAAGAAAATCGTGGTTCATACTTAAAAAAGAGAGGAATCATTTAGCTGTAAATCATTTTTGTAGGCTTAACAATGAACAGACATTTGTTCATTGTAAGGAAGTCATTTCAAAGAGCCATTCATCTCAAAATGTTCCTTTACCTATAAGAGGAGAATATGGAAACCTGGATCCCAATTGTGCTGAGAGATGCCACAATAGCTTCACCATGGCACCCAAACTTTACAACCAATGCATAGTAAATAAACACATTCACATCATGAAATTATACATAAGTAATAGAATAAATGTCTAATACATTTTACATAGTGTTGCCTTTTATATACATTTTTTAATGTTTACAATGGCTACTGTAAACAAAAATCATAAAGAACAGAATAGTACTTCCATGCTATATACAAATATATTTTTAATACTTCTGTTTATAAATCAAATTATAATAAAATAAGCTTAATAAAATAAAACTCACTAAAGGTTGACATTTCACAAAACTGTTCAGGCATGTTACATTCTCGGAACAAAAGCATGCCCCTCTGCACAGTCCACTGAACACTGCAAATTTTTTTGGGGTTTTTCACAGCTGAACTGGATAACTTTTTACACACTACACACTCACTGTTAGGTGTTTAATCAATATATTTTTAAACTTTGGTAGTCTATTTTTTATTTTACATTCATGTTTCTATTTATATCCGTTTTTGCCTTATATGCTATTTGTAGTTTTTATATTTCTGCTTGTAAGTTTGTTGTTTACATACTTTGTGCAATATGAAACAAATATTGGTTGCCCTGAAATTCCATTTGGGATCAATAAAGCAAGTATCGATCCATCCATCTGTCCGTCCATCCACCCTGTGCAAATGCAATATTTACAAGAATAAAAAAAAAATTAAATTAAAATATCTAAGAAAAGTGTGGAATCCCCATCTGGGTGGAGTTTCCATGTTCTCCCCGTGTCTGCGTGGGATTCCTCCGGGTTCTCCGGTTTCCTCCCACAGTCCAAAAACATGTCAATTAAGTTCCCAAAATTGCCCCATATAGAGTGTGTATGCATGCGTGTCTGTGTGTGCCCAGCGATAGATTGGCGCCCTGTCCTGGGTGTATCTGCCCAGCGCACGAAACGTTCTCCCCTGGATGGGCATGGGTAACCCCACCGCGACCCTAATAGAGGATAAAGCAGAAGATAATGAATGAATGAATGAAAGTGTGGAATTAAATCAAATGGAATCAGATATGGGGATGACTAAACAAGTATGTTTCTACAGTGTATAAAAACATACAAGTGAATACCTTTATGTCAAAAGATATGATTAAAAAGAACAATTGTTATAAAAATGGTAATTGTATTGTATTTTTACATATAGTATATATAATAACTTATAATATAGCATAATGTAGGGCAGCATAGTGGCATAGTGGCATGGTGGTTGAGAGGTCGTTACTCTCATTGCTCTAGGGGTACTGTACCAACCCTGTGTTCTGACCCCAACCAAGTTTCCCAAATTCACTTTGGGAAAAAAGCATCTGCTAAATTACCAAATGCAAATGCAATTATGTGAAGATTACACGTCCCCTTCAGATTTAATAGTGGTAACGCCCATGGTTCTAATTGCTAATGGGAAAAAAGTTTCAGTGACCTGTAGCAGCAAATCAAATGGGTAATGTGCTCAGGATGTATTTTATAACTGCACTTATGAGCACCATCTGAGAGGCAGCAAGAGATGGAGATAAAAAAAAATTAAATAAGGGCAGCAGCAGTCGATTATCTCTAAAAATACATATGATGCTTTATTATTTGAAAAAATGCATTATAAATAATTTTTTAAAAATGTTAAAACAATAAAAAAAATGGTTAGGCCAAATAAATCAGGTGATGTGCTCTGTGTGTTTACAAGTGTGCTACGATATTTGAATATTTACTATTTATCATAGGTGTCAAACTCAAGGCCTATATCCGGCACGTAATACAATTGAATCCAGCCCGCAAAATAATTTTACATTGATCTATTATTATTGTCATAAATTACTTTTTTTATTGAGAACAGAAATATTTAAATATATTAAAAGTTTAAGTTTATTTTTCAAAAATGGCCCAAGAGCAAAGAAAACTGAATGAATTTTAACTTATGTGGAAAAGCATGATTTTTATTTCATTTTTGCAGCTTGATCATAGTTGTAACTTCTATAATTTTTATAGAGAGCAAAGTATGTTAGGTTATCCATCCATCATTTATCTTCCGCTTTATCCTCTACTAGGGTCACGAGGGGGGGTTCCCCATGCCCATCCAGAGGAGAACTTGGGCGGGGGGCCAATTGATCGCTGGGCACACAAACACGCTCTATATGGGGAGAAATCAATTGACCTTCATCCATGTTTTTGGACTGTGGGAGGAAACCGGAGACCCGGGAGGAAACCCACACGGACACGAGGAGAACATGGAAACTCCACCCAGATTGGGATTCAAACTGAGAATCCGTAACGTTAAGAGGCATATGTGCTAACCACTAAGCCACCCTGCCACACTATTTTAGTTTATATAAAGTTAAATTGTATTTATTGTGCAATCATATATTGTGGAGGGCGGTACGGTGGCTTAGTGGTTAGCATGTTTGCCTCTCAGCACTAGGGATTCCCGGTTCGAATCCCAATCTGGGTGGAGTTTCCATGTTCTCCCAGTGTCCGCGTGGGTTTCCTCCGGGTTCTCTGGTTTCCTCCCACAGTCCAAAAACGTGGATCATGGTCAATTGAATTCTCCAAATTGCCCCATATAGAGTGTGTTTGAGTGAGTGAGTGTGCCCAGCGATAGATTGGCACCCTATCCTGGGTGTGTCTGCCTATCACCTGAAACCTTCTCCCCACCGCGACCCTAGTAGAGGACAAAGCGGAAGATAATGGATGGATGGCTGTAGTGTGGAAAGAGAGAGAGAGAGAGAGAGAGAGAGAGAGGCCGCTAGGGGGCGCATCACTGATGTTCAGCCCACAGCGCACATCAGCGCTCACTTCTCAAACTTCTCAGAGCGCTTAGGTTTGTCATCGTTCTCTCTGCACCACTCACTATAGTAATATAACTTCTATCACATTTATTACAGAGAAAACATTTGCGTTTTTTTGCCCACTGGCAGATACAATAACATGGAATCGAACGGTGCAGCAACCAAACCACGTGAGTACAACATCTGTGGCTCATTATTAAAATCAGCGTTTTTAAAACGTAATAATTAAAGGGGAATCTATTTTGCTTTACTGAGAATAAATGTTATTATGTGCAAAATATGAATTATTTTATTTGATTATTTTTACCCACGAGTGGGAAATTAAATCGACTAATTACAAGCAAACATTTTAATTGAGCCAATTCGTCGTTATAAGTAATACACAATGGTCTATTGGACACATGTCGGAGATGAATATTTATTTATGTATTTTCAGCTCCGATTTTAATTACACACTTAGATAAGGAAAGGAATTGCGAGTCAATAAACAACGGAAACAATAAAAGGGTGTGTTTTGTTGGCTGCGCAAAGAATTGGTAACTCATTGCACACTTTTAAGTCTTATGGTAAAATTATTATCAGAATATTTGTACACAAAATTCATCTGAAATATTTTATAATTTCATCTGAAATAAATAATTTATTTTGTTAAATTGATTATTTTTTATCATTACTCTACATTATTAGTTACCAAAAGCTAAAATCAATGCCATTTTTTTATTCAGGTTAACAAAATATTTACCATATTGTGATTTTTAAACATATTTTATTAAAATAAATCAAAGGGGTGTTGCATTAACATCCATTTCTGTTTATTATGTGTTATTCTTTCTAAATGAGAAATTGGGCATAATGTTAAGATAAGTTTTTAGAAAAACAGTAAAAGTATTTTAGTTAGTTCTTTTGGTCAAACAGCAATAATTAATTAGTGAAGTGTAAATGGTAATGAGCAGTATCTAACTATAACTGCAGTTATGGTCATTTTTACTCAAACAAATTACTGCCTGTCTCAGATCTTAAGGGCTGGAAGGTCTCTAATGCAGTCAGTCCTCTTTTAGACTTGAGTTACTGAAAACAAATGGCTGTGTACATACATTGTTCTCCATTGCTTTTGGAAAAGCGCCCTAAACATGCCCTGGGCAGCATGATGGAATTTTTGGAATTGAATCATGTGCCACAGAAAATGACAGGTTAAAACAAACCAGTGATGCGCAAACTGCTTGGTTTTGCTAAGCTCTTGTTTTTGAAAATACACACAGGAATGTGTGATAATAACCAGCTTTAAAAGTTAAGGGTTGTTATTTGTCATGTGTGGAAAGGCAGCAATTAGGACTGAGTATGGTTTAAGAAGGCCGACCTATGCAAACAGTTGGACACTGAGGTAATCAAAACCAACAACACTAAACCTGTGCAAAACCTGCATCTACTGTAAACAGGAAATGTTAAATACCTGATATTGTAACCTCACACTGCCTCTCCAATTTTTCAAATGCTGTGTAAATTAAAAATTCAAATCTTCCAACTAAGTACAACAAGCATGGCATTAAACAAATCACTTTTTACTGAGAATAAAAAAATCGTTTCTGATTTCTAAAATTTTAATTGTGAATTAGGGCAAAGCACTAGTGCAGCACAGCAGAGAATCTCCTGCCACCCAAAATAAGTATCCCACCCCAAATACATATTATCAGAACATCTTTTTTAATTTGTTATAAGTGCGTAACACTTCTTGTGATTTAGGGTACCAAGGGTAATACTTATAAAATGTACTTTGTTAAGCAAATATTGTGCTAGCATGTTCCAACATGTAACAATGTGAAGTTTAGAAAACATTTTTAAATTATTTTTATTTTTAAATAATTAAGTTTTTTTTTTTTTTTTTTGCACTACCCTGGTCACATAAGCAACATAGAAATTCACCAATCCAAATGTCTGCTTTATGCCCTGACGAAGTTACCGTTCAGACTCAAATATGGGTCAACAGTGGTAGAATGCTTTGTTTAAGCCTTTGATGTGTGAGATTAGGTAATAATGGTGCGGCTGGTGCATAGAGAGGTACTTGATTTTTAATGTTGATCTCTATTTTATCTATTAAATGTAATTTTATTCTAAATGACATTGCTTGTGATTATATGATGATAATGTTGTATTTTAAAGTTTTTATCTGTATGAAATAGTCCCAACTTAACATTTTTATGCTTCTGATTCACGCAAAAAATAAATAATACTTTAATAAAGTAATTTTCTTTATATGTTACAGCAACGTCAAGCATTATTCAGCATCCAGGAATCTCCTGAAATCTGTGACTAAGCGTAGTTGCATTAATTCAGGGTGTGTTTAGGATCATAGGATCATACAGAAATTGACACCGATGTTGGCAATCATCATCAATTTTTTCTAAGGTTTAGGTCACTGGACTTCAGAACTGACTGATCGAACCTTGTGACTATGGACATCAAAATCTTAGTGGTTTTAGATGCTTCTAAGCAATAAAGAGCAACTCTTAAGTTTTTATTGACATTTTAGATGTTAGATGTGAAGTTTGATTTTTTTCTTGTAGCATTTGAAAGATATATTGCAGTAAACTCTGCAAAACATTGAACCTTCCTGGACTTACTTTCATAATTCAATGTAGTTGTAACACTGATTTATAACCCCTGTAATCCTCTTCTCTAAATCACAACTTGCAAAACTGAGGTATTTGTAATAACCTGATTCTATATTACACAATTACAATGTTAAAGGATTAGCAACCAGCAACCTACAGTTTGTTTATAAAAAAAAACCCTGTGCCACCTAATGTGGTGATGAAATAATCTTACATGCATTTTAATATGCTTAGTTACACCTTGTCTACCTAATCTTACAAAATAAGCCACAATATAGAAACAATTGAAGCAAACTTAAGCATAATTCTTTGCCATAACCCATTCCTAAACTTAGTTGTGAATCAAATGTAAAAATCTGAAAATTGTTCAGTAACAATTTTCAACCAACTTGACAGAGCTCGGGCAATTCTGCTGTAATAAACAATTTGACTGGAAAACGCATCTCAAAATACTAGCCTAGCAACTATATATAGCAAATACAGATGTAATGAACAATTAAACCTGTTGGTGAATTGATTTTAATTAATTATAATTAATCATTTTTTGTCCATATTTGTAGTCTTGCTCAAGAGCAGATAAATTTGCTGGAAATTACGATTATGTTACAGATGTTGAAAGCTCTCGGAGTTATGAGGTAAACCTCAATCCTCACTGATTACTACTGGTAATATTTTACAATCAGCTTCTAGAGTTTAGTATTAGAATCTTTTTTGAAGATTAAAATACAATACTCCAAAAGTCTGGTTGGTAACAGATTTTTGTACTGGGTGTAGCAAAGGGTTAGAATGAGTTGTACAATATGGAATGAATGAGAGTTGCTGCAACATTGAAGTTAATAGACTTAATGTTCCTGATCTGGGCTTTAGCTTGATGTTTGCATAGTGGGGAAGTAAACATATTCAGATAGATTATCTACCACTGAAACAGGTGTAATAAAGGGTGGAACAAAAGATTTGAGTTACATCAAAGCTGCAGGGCACATCAAAATATCCTGCATGGCCAGTTTGAATGTGAATCTTTTAACACAAAATGGGTTCTAATTCCTGACAGAAAAGCTGACAGAAAATTTTCATGCTAAGCTTTATTCTGGCAATTTAAATGAAAAAATGGTGATCTTCTGAATATTCTTTACTGGTATTTTAAAGTATTAATTCATTCATTTAATATCTTTCACTTAATCCTCTACTAGGGTCATGGGAGGGGGGGGGTTCCCTTACCCATCCAGGAAAGAACATTTCAGGCGCTGGACAGATTTACCCAGGACAGGGCGAAAATTTATCGCTGGGCACACTCATACAGACAGATTATAGGGCAATTTAGAGCAATTCATTTTCCTTGAAACCAAGTTTTGTTGGACTGTGGGATGAAACCAGAGAACCAGGAGGAAACCCACATGGATATGGGGAAAACAGGGGAAAATCCACCCAGACTGGGATTGGGCCACCGAGTACCTTCGCTAGAATTATTTAGATTTACTGGATTGAGGTTGTGGCTCACTGCAGACATCTAAAGCTCATGTATTTTTGTATTTTTTAGCTTCATTTGGTTTCATGTTCATTCATTCATTCATTATCTCCCGCTTTTTTGTCCTCTATTAGGGTCGGGTAGGGTGGGGTTCCCCATGCCCATCGAGGGGAGAACGTCTCCGGCGCTGGGCAGATAGACGCAGGACAGGACGCCAATCCATCACTGGGCACACACTCGCTCACAGACACACTCTATATGGGGCAATTTTGAGAATTCAATTGACTTGATTCATGCTTTTGGACTGTGGGAGGAAACCGGAAAACCCGGAGAAAACCCACGCAGACACGGGGAAAACATGGAAACTCCACCCAGATGGGGATTCGAACCGGGAATCCCTAGCGCTGAGAGGCAAACGTGCTAACCACTAAGCCACCATGCCGCCTTGGTTTCATGTTGTTACTTAAAATCAATTTAAAGAAATTATTTAAAATTGATGTGATATATTATCAAATGTTTTGATACAAAATGGTACATACTGTACCAGTTTCATATGAAATGGCAGAGAACAAAATTAAAAAAAAATTATGTTTCTTTTGTCAATGTCTTGGTTGGTGCCATGGTGAACTGAATAATTATTTCCCACCACAAGGAAGTTATAACAAATCTATTATAATAAAAATAACTGTGCTGCTCTTTACAGAACCAAAACTGGTTTCTCTACAACAGACCACAACATAGGGAACATGGGTGTAGCAACCCTCCTCCCTGAACAAAACATTGGGCAGGTCGGTTGTGATCAAACAGTATTTAAAAAAAAAAAAAAAAAAAGATTTGTTTAAGGTTCATTTGTGGCAATTGTTAAATAGTTTTAAAGACCTTTAATATTACCAGCCATCTCTTATCCTCTGAAATGTAAAAGTTTCTAAAGCATTATTTAGAACAGTGCAAAAAATATGTTGGTACTCTTTTGATAATAAGCCAACAGAAACATCTTTTATAGACCCATCCATCTATTTTATCTTCTGCTTTATCCTCTATTAGGGTCGCGGTGGGGTTGCCATGCCCATCCAGGGGAGAATGGCTCGGGCGCTGGGCAGATATACCCAGGACAGGGTTCCAATCTATCGCTGGGCACACACTCACTCAAACAAACATACTCTATATGGGACAATTTGGAGAACTCAGTTGACTTAATCCATGTTTTTGGACTGTGGGTGGAAACCGGAGAACCCAGGTGAAACCCACGGGGACACATGGAAATTCCACCCAGATGGTGATTCGAACCGGGAATACCTAGCGCTGAGAGATGAATGTACTAACCACTAAGCCACCGTTTATAGACCATAATACATAAACTTTCGAATAAATAATTTGAATTAAACGTTGTACTAAAAGCTTTTTATTCTAAAGTATGTTAATCAGTGTAATTAAAACCTGGAAAGGGGGCATTGACCCAATAAGGGGAAAAGTGTTAATTTATTGGTTGTATAGATGGAAATTATTGGCAAGACACGCTCAATAAAGTAGTGGTTCTGCAGGTGGACCACCTCAGTACCGGTGCTTTCTGGCTGATGTTTTGGTCACTTTTGAATGTTGGTGGTGCTTTCACAGTTGTGGTAGCATGAGACGGACTCTACAACCCACACAAGTGGCTCAGGTAGTGGAGCTCATCCAGGATGAGACATGAATGTGAGCTGTGGCAAGAAGGTTTGCTGTGTCTATTAGCGTAGTGTCCAGAGGCTGGAGGCGCTACTAGGAGACAGGCCAGTACACCAGGAGATGTGGAGCAGGCCGTAGGCCCAGCATCAGGACCACTACCTCCACCTTTGTGCAAGGAGGAACAGGAGCACTGCCAGAGCCCTGCAAAATGACCTCCAGCAGGCCACAAATGTGCATGTGTCTGCACAAACGGTTAGAAACTGACTCCATTAGGATGGTATGAGTGCCCGACGTCCACATGTGGGGGTTGTGCTCACAGCCCAACACTGTGCAGGATGCTTCACATTTGCCAGATAACACCAGGATTGGCAAATTTGCCACTGGTGCACTGTGCTCTTCACAGTTGACAGCAGTTCACATTGAGCACATGTGACAGACGTGTCAGAGTCTGGAGACGCCATGGAGAGCAATCTGCTGCCTGCAACATCCTTCAGCATGACCGATTTGGCAGTGGGTCAGTAATGGTGTGGGGTGGCATTTCTGTGCAGCCCTCCATGTGCTCGCCAGAGGTAGCCTGACTGCCATTAGGTACCAAGATGAGATCCTCAGACCCCTTATGAGACCATATGCTGGTGCGGTTGGCCCTGGGTTCCTCCTAATGCAGGACAACGCTAGACCTCATGTGGCTAGAGTGTGTCAGCAGTTCCTGCAAGATGAAGGCATTGAAGCTCTGGACTGGCCCGCCCGAGTTGGCAGATGCTTTAATCCAGGTTTGGTAGGAGATCCCTCTGGAGACCATCCGCCACCTCATCAGAAGCATGCCCAGTCGTTGTAGGGAGGTCATACTGGCACGTGGAGACCACACTCAATACGGAGTCTTATTTTGACTTTACATCAAAGTTGGATCAGCTTGTAGTGTAGTGTGACTCCAAATCCAGGCCTCCATTGGTTAATAAATTTGATTTTCATTGATTAAATTTGATTGATTTTTGTTTGATTTTGTTGTCAGCACATTGAACTTTGTATAGAACAAAGTATTCAATAAGAATATTTCATTGATTCAGATCTAGGATGTGTTATTTGAGTGTTCCCTTTATTTTTTTGATCAGTGTATATGCAGAGTTGTTTTATTGCGAAAGATTGATATGCGTAATCTTAACTCCTAGTTAACAGGAGATAATTTAACCAACATATTTAGAATTGGATAGTTAGACTATATTTAGCATGTTCATAACAGATTTAATTCATATGATGTAATGTGCCAAACATTATTTGATAATAAGAACATAAAAAGTATTAAAGATCTCAAATAAGCATTAATTTGAACACATAATGGACATGTTTATTCTGATTACCTTAATAACAGTTCCAAGGCCAATAACATAACACTGTGTTTAAGCTTGGTTCTTTCTATAAAATGGATTAATTTATTCATTTATTATCTTCTGCTTAATCCTATATTAGAGTTTCCTATGCCCATCCATGGGAAAACGTTTGGGGCGCTAAGCAGATACACCCAGGACAGGGCACCAATCTATCGCTGGGCACACTCCCTCACACAGACACACACACACAAGTGTAGTGTGACTCCAAATCCAGGCCTCCATTGGTTAATAAATTTTATTTTCATTGATTAAATTTAATTGATTTTGATTTGATTTTGTTGTCAGCACATTGAACTTTGTACAGAACAAAGTATTCAATGAGAATATTTCATTAGAGTTTCCTATGCCCATCCATGGGAAAACATTTGGGGCGCTAAGCAGATACACCCAGGACAGGGCACCAATCTATCACTGGGCACACTCCCTCACACAGACACACAAACACACACTATATGTGGCAATTTGGAGAATTCTATTTACTTGGAATGCATGTTTTTGGACTGTGGGAGGAAACCGGAGAACCCGGAGGAAACCCACACAGACATGGGGAAAACACGGAATCTCCTTTCAGATCAGGATTTGAACTTGGATCCCCAGCGCTGAGAGATGGATGTGCTAACCACTAAGCGACCGTGCCACCCTATAAATTACTTTTTATTTAAACTTTTTGATCAGAATTTTGACACGAATTTTGTTCACTGAATATTACTTGTGCTTTGTTGATTTTGACATTTCGCTGTATTTCAGTTTTGGATTTGATGAGCACCCATTTAAGGTTTTACAGTTGATAATACAATATTATATTATTTTTGAATTAAACAGATATATCTTACAAAAATGAGTACAACTTTTAATGGGTCAACATTTTAAT
>JAFMOD010001232.1:16286-34100 GCA_019802435.1 Corydoras maculifer
GAACTTGGTCCTCACAAGGATTCTTCCTTAAAATCTCAACATCACAGGGAGTTTTGTCTTGCCGCTGCCTCTTGGTCTTGTTCTTTGGGTGTTTAAAGGTTTATAACTCTGTGAAGCTGCTTTGTGACGATGTACTGTTGTAAAAAGCGCGACAGAAATAAATGACTTGAACTTGATCACCACACCATCTGTAGCTGGCTGTCCTACATTGTTGATGCTTGATGTGTCCTGCAGGACGCCCCCTAGTGGACTCACATATAGTTTTCCAGTTGGTAGAGTTTTTCCATTTGTTATATATCTCTACATGGCTGTCCTACACTGTTGTTGCTGCCTGGCCGCTTAAGGAGGACGAGTCCCCCACTGAGTCTCGGTCCTCACAAGGTTTCTTCCTTAAATAATAACATAACAGGGAGTTTTGTCTTGCCGCTGTCTCTTGATCTTGTTCTTTGGGGGTTTAAAGGTTTATAACACTGTAAAGCTGCTTTGTGACGATGTACTGTTGTAAAAAGCGTGACATAAATAAATGACTTGAACTTGAAGTTATAACTGCTGTAATGGAACAGAATGAATCGCTTCACTTTAAAACCCACAGCAGATGTTTGTCTTTACACCTGCTACCATTCAGACCGCAGCATACCCCACACCACCACATACCCCACACCACCACATACCACAGCTGCACATGAGAATGTGCTGCACAGCTGGGAGGAAATCCTGAACATTACACACTCAGTCGTACGTGAGGTCTGATATATACACCGTGTCCTCCTCCACCGAACTGCAGTGGAAACATCAGCCACTTTTTTCTCTCCAAACGATATTGGAGCACTTATTTTCCCCAACCACCCCTCTGTTGCTCTCCCTCTGTACTCACAGAGGCTCATTCTACGTGGGGGTCAAAGTGGCCGCCGCCTGAGGGCGGTCAGAACATTCTGATAGAGACACATCATCCTCTGCACCCCATTAAAAAAACAACAAAACAAAGCCAGTAATTGTTGGACATTTCAATTCATTTTACAGAGAACAGGAATAGCCACACACACACACACACACACACACACACACACACACACACACACACACACACACACAGTCCAGTCAGAACATCACAGAATAAATGTGAGGAGAATGAAATGAATCTTGTAGATCAGTTCTATGTTTAAATTCATTCATTCATCATCTTTCGCTTTATCCTCTATTAGGGTCGCGGGGGGGGGGGGTCTCCATGTCCATCCAGGGGAGAACATCTCGGGCGCTGGGCAGATACACCCAGGCCAGGGCGCCAATCCATCGCTGGGCACACACTCACTCACTCACACACACTCTATATGGGGCAATTTGGAGAACTCAATTGAGTTCATCCATGTTTTTGGACTGTGGGAGGAAACCGGAGAACCCGGAGGAAACCCACATGGACACGGGGAGAACATGGACACTCCACCCAGATGGGGATTCGAACCGGGAATCCCTAGTGCTGAGAGGAGAACATGCTAAACCACTAAGCTAAACCAACCTATCGCTGGACACACACACACTCACTCACACACTCTATATGGGGCAATTTGGAGAGTTCAACTAATTCGATCCATGTTTTTGGACTGTGGGCGGCAACCGGAGAACCCAGGGGAAACCCACATGGACACGGGGAGAACATGGACACTCCACCCAGATGGGGATTCGAACCGTGAATCCCTACTACTGAGAGGAGAACATGCTAAACCACTAAACCACTGTGCCCAATCCATATTTTTTGAAATTCATGGAGTCAGTATTTGAATGAATGAATCATTTGGTCAGATGGGAGTCACTTTTTTTGGTGAACGATACCTCCAGACTGCCGTTGACGCAGAATCGCTGGGGCTCGTAGAGGCCGCAGGTGGACGAAGCCATGAGACGGTCCGCTCTTCCGATCAGCAGGTCGCCTGTGGCGGGGTAACAGCTGCCCTCAGAGCACATGTGGTTGGGCTCGGGAAGCTCCTGCGCCATGGCGACCACACCCACTGCATCCGGAACAGGGAGAGATGAAGCATTTTAGGTCATTAAAAACACAGCTCCGTCAGCTGAGCAGGACACGGAGCTGCGATGTCCCTTCCAACCACGTGTTTGGAGTCAGGTCCGAACCATGGACCTGTGTTTCAAAGTCGGACGTCTATAATCCAACCATTTCTGACAGATTAGAAATATTTTAAACCCTGTAACAGATCGCTATATTAAAACTGTAGACATTACATGCTCAAATGTATGTGGACGACCACCTGAAATGGGAACTTTATAAAGAGCATTGTTGTTTTTGTGGGTGCAGAGTTTTGTTCGGGAAAAGGAGTTCCTGTTCCAAACCGGACTGTCCCACTGCGCACTTTTTATATATAGTGTATATATTCATTCATTCATTCATTCATTCATTATCTTCCCTTTTATCCTCTATTAGGGTCGCGGTGGGGTTCCCCATGCCCATCCAGGGAAAAATGTCTCGGGCGCTGGGCAGATAAACCCAGGACAGGGCGCCAATCCATCGCTGGGCACACACGCACTCACACAGACACACTCTATATGGGGCAATTTGGAGAACTCACTTGACTTGATCCATGTTTTTGGACTGTGGGAGGAAACCGGAGAACCCGGAGGAAACCCACGCAGACACGGGGAGAACATGGAAACTCCACCCAGATAGGGATTCGAACCGGGAATCCCTAGTGCTGAGAGGAGAACATGCTAAACCACTAAGCCACCGTGCCGCCGTAGTCTATATATATGTATATTCTTAAATTATAGGCGGCACGGTGGCTTAGTGGTTAGCACGTTCGCCTCTCAACTCTGAGTGGAGTTTCCATGTTCTCCCTGTGTCTGTGTGGGTTTCCTCCGGGTTTTCCAGTTTCCTCCCACAGTCCAAAAACATGGATCAAGTCAATTGCATTCTCAAAATTGCCCCATATAGAGTGTGTGTGTGAGTGAGTGTGTGCCCAGCGATGGATTGGCGCCCTGTCCTGGGTCTATCTGCCCAGCGCCCGAGACGTTCTCCCCTGGATGGGCATGGGGAACCCCACCGCGACCCTAATAGAGGATAAAGCGGGAGATAATGAATGAATGAATATATTCTTAAATTTATTTCATATACTGTACATACATATATTTATATATTATATTTATAGTTGAGGGCGGCACGGTGGCTTAGTGGTTTAGCATGTTCTCCTCTCAGCACTAGGGATTCCCAGTTCGAATCCCCATCTGGGTGGAGTTCCCATGTCCTCCCCGTGTCTGCGTGGGTTTCCTCCGTGTTCTCCTCTTTCCTCCCACAGTCCAAAAACATGGATCAAGTTAATTAAATTCTCAAAATTGCCCCATATAGAGTGTGTCTGTGTGAGTAAGTGTGTGCCCAGCGATGGATTGGTGCCCTGTCCTGGGTCTATCTGCCCAGCGCCCGAAACGTTCTCCCCTGGATGGGCATGGGGAACCCCACCGTTCTCAGGTTTCCTCCCACAGTCCAAAAACATGGATCAAGTCAATAGAATTCTCCAAATTACCCCATATAGAGTGGTGTATGCCTGTGTTTCTGTTTCCAAAGTCGGACGTCTATAATTCAACCATTTCTGACAGATTAGAAATATTTTAAACCCTGTAACAGCTTTAAATCAGATCGCTATATTAAAACTGTAGACATTACATGCTCAAATGTATGTGGACGACCACCTGAAATGGGAACTTTATAAAGAGCATTGTTGTTTTTGTGGGTGTAGGTTTTCGTTCAGGAAAAGGAGTTCCTGTTCCAAACCGGACTGTCCCACTGCGCACAATGCAAACTCTATACAGACCTTTTCTACAGGAACTTCTGTGTAAAGTCCTGACTCCTGACCTCTGCTGTGGACAACTGATCAAATCTGAGAAACATCTCAATCTCCTTCCCCTCTGCATCCGAGCCTCGGCTTTAAACCTGTCCATGATGTGCTCAGGTGGCCACAAACTTTAGGTTTCACTGTGTAACCTGCAGCAGAACTACGTGACCCAAAATTCTTATAAAATTCTACTGAAAACATGAAATTATTCATTCATTCACTCATTCATTCATTATCTCCCGCTTATCCTCTATTAGGGTCGCGGTGGGGTTCCCCATGCCCATCCAGGGGAGAACGTCTCGGCGCTGGGCAGATAGACCCAGGACAGGGGGGCAATCTATTGCTGGACACACACTCACTCACACACACACACTCTATATGGGGCAATTTGGAGAACTCAATTGACTTGATCCATGTTTTTGGACTGTGGGAGGAAACCAGAGAACCCGGAGAAAACCCACGCGGACACAGGGAGAACATGGAAACTCCAACTAGATGGGGACTCGAACCGGGAATCGCTAGTGCTGAGAGGAGAACATGCTAAACCACTAAGACACCATGCCGCCCTTACTATACAAAACTGGGGGGGGGTTCCCCATGCCCATCCAGGGGAGAACGTCTCGGGCGCTGGGCAGATAGACCCAGGACAGGGGGGCAATCTATTGCTGGACACACACTCACTCACACACACACACTCTATATGGGGCAATTTGGAGAACTCAATTGACTTGATCCATGTTTTTGGACTGTGGGAGGAAACCGGAGAACCCGGAGGAAACCCACGCGGACACGAAGAGAACATGGAAACTCCACCCAGATGGGGACCCGAACCGGGAATCCCTAGCGCTGAGAGGAGAACATGCTAAACCACTAAGCCACCCTAACATGAAATTAAAAGATGAAAACATTTTAGTTATGCAGCAGAAGCAGATACTGAAGAACAGGAGGACGAACAAGAACCAGAGCCTTGGTTACATCCTGAAGCAGAACCATGGTGGAACCATGAACCATCAGTCAGTGTGTGAAGATGAAGCTCTGCAGGAACCAGATGTTTTCTGGATGAGGAGAGGCGAGGTGCCACCTCTGAGCAGGAACTACAACTGGAACTACATGCCACCGAGAGGGTGAGAGGATGAAAGTCTAGAACTTACCCAGAAGACCCAGAAGTACGTTCCACATGGCTGTCTTCAGTCCTGTGAGCATCTGGCACTTACAGCGCGCGAGGCAGAACTCCCTACAGATGTTCTGCCCGTCCTCGCGTGAGAGAGAGACGCAGCCCGATACGAGTGGGTTGCCAGATTCACGAAAATCACTCGACACCGGCTTATGGTTTAGAAACATCAGGGGCTTTAGCCCAGATCTCTTATTGCCCCCTCTGTCCTCTTTAAAAATTGCCCTATCATTTCGTGTATTTATCCATTTTTCAAACTGTTGTACCATTAATTTAGTTTGATCATTTATTAATTCTATTGGATAAAATGAAATAACATGAAATATCTCCCAGAACTAGGGATATAAATGTCGGCGGCACGGTGGCTTAGTGGTTTAGCATGTTCTCCTCTCAGCACTAGGGTTTCCCGGTTCGAATCCCCATCTGGGTGGAGTTCTCCCCGTGTCCGCGTGGGTTTCCACCGGGTTCTCCGGTTTCCTCCCACAGTCCAAAAACATGGGTCAAGTCAATTGAGTTCTCCAAATTGCCCCCTATAGAGTGTGTCTGTGTGAGTGAGTGTGTGTCCAGCGATAGATTGCCCCCCTGTCCTGGGTGTATCTGCCCAGCGCCCGAGACGTTCTCCCCTGGATGGGCATGGGGAACCCCCCCCCCAGTTTTGTATAGTAAGGGCGGCATGGTGTCTTAGTGGTTTAGCATGTTCTCCTCTCAGCACTAGGGATTCCCGGTTCGAATCCCCATCTGGGTGGAGTGTCCATGTCCTCCCCATGTCCGCGTGGGTTTCCTCCGGGTTCTCCGGTTTCCTCCCACAGTCCAAAAACATGGGTCAAGTCAATTGAGTTCTCCAAATTGCCCCATATAGAGTGTGCTTGGTTTGTGTGAGTGAGTGTGTGTCCAGCGATAGATTGCCCCCCTGTCCTGTGTGTATCTGTCCAGCGCCCGAGACGTTCTCCCCTGGATGGGCATGGGGAACTCCCCCCCCCCCCCGCAACCCTAATAGAGGATAAAGCAGAAGATGATGAATGAATGAATGTCTGTCAGCAGTGAAGAGCACATTCATTTATTCATTCATTCATTATCTCCCACTTTATACTATGTTAGGGTCGCGGGGGGGGGGGGTTCCCCATGCCCATCCAGGGGAGAACGTCTCGGGCGCCGGGCAGACACATCCAGGACAGGACGCCAACCTATCGCTGGGCACACACTCACTCACTCATACACACTCTATATGGGGCAATTTGGAGAACTCAATTGACTTGATCCATGTTTTTGGACTGTGGGAGGAAACCGGAGAACCCGGAGGAAACCCACGCAGACACAGGGAAAACATGGAAACTCCACCCAGATGGGGATTCGAACCGGGAATCCCTAGTGCTGAGAGAAGAACATGCTAAACCACTAAGCCACCGTGCCACCCTACAATAATCAATAGTTTTTAAAATTCACCTACATCACGTTCTGTGAGGAATAAACATGTTTCGAACCTGGTCCGTTGTCTCCTGTTGATCTGTGGATCTTGTGGATCATGACGTGGTTTCTTTAGCGTTAAACTTATATTCAATAATGAGAGATAACGTCACAGTGGGGGGCCTCCCACTGTCACTGCCTTCCTTAAAAATGGTCTAAAGTCACGTCTTTTTTTTTTTTACATACATAAACACAGTTTTAACGAAACACGTTCATAAAATCAAATATAAAGTTCTTTTCGGACTGTTCAACTGACTAACGACCTTAACGGCTAACGACCCTAAAGAAAGCCTGCTGTCAAAGCCTGATTAACCTGCTGATTTGTTTAGGGAGCTGTCAGTCAAATGATCTCATTTCAGGGTTAAGAAAAAAAAAAAATATATATATATGGACACAGAACTTAAGACATTAATTTATCCATTCATTCATTATCTTCTGCTTTATCCTCTATTAGGGTCGGGGGGGGGAGGGGGGGGTTGCCCATCCAGGGGAGAACGTTTGGGGTGCTGGGCAGATAGACCCAGGACAGGACGCCAATCCATCGCTGGGCACAAACACAGACACAGACACACTCTATATGGGGCAATTTGGAGAACTCAATTGACTTGATCCATGTTTTTGGACGGTGGGAGAAAACCGGAGAACCCGGAGGAAACCCACACGGACACGGGGAGAACATGGAAACTCCACCCAGATGGGGATTCGAATTGGGAATCCCTAGTGCTGAAAGGAGAACATGCTAAACCACTAAGCCACCGTGCCGCCGACATTTATTCATTCATTATCTTCTGCTTTATCCTCTATTAGGGTCACGAGGGGGGGGGGGGTTCCCCATGCCCATCCAGGGGAGAACGTTTCGGGCACTGGGCAGATAGACCCAGGACAGGGCGCCAATCCATCTCTGGGAACACACTCACTCACACACACACACACTCTATATGGGGCAATTTGGAGAATTCAGTTGACTTGATCCATGTTTTTGGACTGTGGGAGGAAACCGGAGAACCTGGAGGAAACCCACGCAGACACGGGGAGAACATGGAAACTCCACCCAGATGGGGATTGGAATTGGGAATCCTTAGTGCTGAGAGGAGAACATGCTAAACCACTAAGCCACCTTGCCGCCATAAATGCAGATTATATATATATATATAGTGGTTTATACTGACCATCACGAGCAGGATGAAGATTTTTAATAAACAATGGATCACAGGGTTAAAGAAAAACAGAGGACATTAAAACTGCTGATTAAAACCTTTAATGCTGCATTACTACAGAGATCAAAGAGCCACCTGGAGTCATGTTTGCCCTTTGACATCACCTTGGGTGGTTAAAGTTAATCACCTTTAACATCCAGAGGCTTTTGATTTTAGTAAACTACTGCAGTAACAACATGGACTACAGTTTCCACAGGAGGGCGCTCTATAGCAGTTTCAACTCTTTCTGTAGCACAGCCAGTGTAAATGTTTTTGTAGATTTCAACACCCACATCGGTGTTCGGCAGAGGCAGACGGCTGTGGTGTTAAATCACAGAACCATGAAGTGAATTCAGCCGAACTGATGTCGAGGCCACGACGGTTCGGTTCCTAAAACCAGGACTAATGAAGAGTTTAACCCCGAGCTGAGTTTAACAGAGCTGCAGATCCACAGCTGAAAGACTTGGTGTAGTACTGAACTCATGGTGGGTGTTTGTGATGGGGTGGGTGGGGCAGGAGGAGGAGCAGGAGACCCCTCTGACGTACATTTATTACTTAAGAGGCAAGTTTGCATAATGGGTTGCCAGATGGAGCAAACATCCCCCTATCCTTCACTGTTCTGTACTTGAAATCTTATTTTAAAAAGTTTTTTAAACACATGTGTATCAATCCTGGGCGGCACTAAGCCACGGCTTAGTGGTTTAGCATGTTCTCCTCTCAGCGCTAGGGATTCCCGCTTCGAATCCCCATCTGGGTGGAGTTTCCATGTTCTCCCCGTGTCTGCGTGGGTTTCCTCCGGGTTCTCCGGTTTTCCTCCCACAGTCCAAAAACATGGAGCAAGTCAATTGAGTTCTCCAGATTGCCCCATATAGTGTGTGTGTGGGTGAGTGAGTGTGTGCCCAACGATGGATTGGCGTCCTGTCCTGGGTGTATCTGCCAAGCGCCCGAAACGTTCTCCCCTGGATGGGCATGGGGAACCCCCCCCCCACTACGACCCTAATAGAGGATAAAGTGGGAGATAATGAATGAATGAATGAATGAATGAATGGATCAAGGAGCAAGTCAATTGAGTTCTCCAGATTGCCCCATATAGTGTGTGTGTGGGTGAGTGAGTGTGTGCCCAGTGATGGATTGGCATCCTGTCCTGGGTGTATCTGCCCAGCGCCCGAAACGTTCTCCCCTGGATGGGCATGGGGCTCCCCCCCGACCCTAATAGAGGATAAAGCAGTAGATAATGAATGAATGAATGTATCAATCGTGCATCATTCTGTACTCTGTTTTACATTTTTATAAACTTAGATTAATTATTTTTTTGGGTATTCTGATCACGGTCACAGGGGTAACTGAGGCCTATTTCTGCACATAGGGCAGAAAGTCAGGAGCCACTCTGGACGGGTCATCAGTCCATCGCAGGAACGACACACAAACCCAGAGGAACATCCCGATGGACTCAGAGACCTCCTTTAACACACATATCAAAGTGCTGCCCCCTCCAGTGGTCAGACTGACACATGGATGCAACAGTACAACCTCTGCTGATGGACAGTGAGTGTCTCTGGAATCTGATGCAGAATTAATGTAATATTAAAACAATCTTGTTTTTTCAGTTGCAAATGGATTGAACTTCCCGTCTGTCATTTATACTACTTTTTATATATATATTCATTCATTCATTATCTTCCGCTTTATCCTCTATTAGGGTCGTGGTGGGGTTCCCCATGCCCATCCAGGGAAGAACGTTTCGGGAACTGGGCAGATAGACCCAGGACAGGGTGCCAATCCATCGCTGGGCACACACTCACTCACACAGACACACTCTATATGGGGCAATTTGGAGAACTCAATTAACTTGATCCATGTTTTTGGACTGTGGGAGGAAACCGGAGAACCCGGATGAAACCCACGCAGACACGGGGAGAACATGGAAACTCCACCCAGATGGGGATTCGAAGCGGGAATCCCTAGTGCTGAGAGGAGAACGTGCTAAACCACTAAGCTACCGTGCCGCCCGCCGCCCATTTTATATATATATATGTATATATATTGCCCAGTGATAGATTGGCACCCTGTCCTGGGTCTATCTGCCCAGCGCCCGAGATGTTCTCCCCTGGATGGGCATGGGGAACCCCACCGCGACCCTAATAGAGGATAAAGTGAAAGATAATGGATGAATGAATGAATATATATATATATATATATATATGTTGTAAATGTATATTATAATTTAGTTATTTAAACCAAATAAAACTGTACACTGCTTTTTATTCTTTCTTATCTATTTTTATTTCTTATTATTTACTTTTACTATATTTGCATTGCCTGCTGCAATACACAAATGTCCCTCTGGAATTAACAGATTCATCTATCGGTCTAAAACCTTCGACCTCAACTCCATTTTCATGTGTTGGGTAAAAATGTGACAACACAAACTTCCATGAATTGTATTTTGATTTATTTAAAACAAATCTAGAAATGAATTCTCACTGAAACACCACCAGCTCTGTTTCTGGAGCTCTTCAACCTGAAGCTTAATCTGATCCATAATGAATCCTGTTCTTCAGCTGGTTCTCAGCCTGGTCCAGGTGAAAGCCATCTTACTCTTTCATAAGACCCCCCACTGAGATTACCATCAAATCGAACTAGGAAAATGAACTCAGCTTTATAGACGATTGATTTCCAAAAGGGCGGCACGGTGGCTTAGTGGTTTAGCATGTTCTCCTCTCAGCGCTAGGGATTCCTGGCTCGAATCCCCATCTGGGTGGAGTTTCCATGTTCTCCCCGTGTCTGCGTGGGTTTCCTCCGGGTTCTCCGGTTTCCTCCCACAGTCTAAAAACATGGATCAAGTCAATAGAGTTCTCCAAATTGCCCCATATAGAGTGATTGGCGCCCTGTCCTGGGTGTATCTGCCCAGCGCCCGAAACGTTCTCCCCTGGATGGGCATGGGGAACCCCACCGCGACCCTAATAGAAGATAAAGCGGAAGATAATGAATGAATGAATGATTTCCAAAAAGCTAAAATGTTTGAAAGAACACAAACAAACTGCAAACTGATCACATCATTGCTCACTAATTTAAAAAGCTTTGTGGAATCTGCACTGCATTGCATATCCTCTTGGAGGAGCTACAGACTATGCAGGTGGAGCATTATGTGTAGTAACTAAGTATTTTCATTCATTCATCCATTATCTTCCCTTTTATCCTCTATTAGGGTCGCGGGGGGGAGGGGGGTTCTCCATGTCCATCCAGGGGAGAACGTTTCGGGTGCTGGGCAGATACACTCTGGACAGGACGCCAATCTATCACTGGACACACACTCACTCACACAGACACAATCTATATGGGGCAATTTGGAGAACTCAATTGACCTTGATCCATGTTTTTGGGCTGTGGGAGGAAACCGGAGAACCCGGAGGAAACCCACGCGGACACGGGGAGAACATGGAACCTCCACCCAGGTGGGGATTCGAAGCGGGAATCCCTAGTGCTGAGAGGAGAACATGCTAAACCACTAAGCCACCCTGCTTATTCATCCATCCATTATCTTCAGCTTAATTCTCTACTAGGATCACAGAGAGGGGGTGTCCCCATGCCCATCCAGGGGAGAACGTTTCGGGCGCTGGGCAGATAGACCCAGGACAGGACGCCAATCTATCGCTGGACACACACTCACTCACACACACACACACTCTATATGGGGCAATTTGGAGAACTCAATTGACTTGATCCATGTTTTTGGACTGTGAGAGGAAACCGGAGAACCCGGAGGAAACCCACGCGGACATGGGGAGAACATGGAGACTCCGCCCAGATGGGGATCCGAACCGGGAATACCTAGTGCTGAGAGGAGAACATGCTAAACCACTAAGCCACCGTGCCGCCCTTTTGGAAATCATTCATTCATTCATTCATATATTATCTCCCGCTTTATCTTCTATTAGGGTCGTGGGAGGGGGGGGGTTTCCCATGCCCATCCAGGGGAGAACATCTCAGGCGCTGAGCAGATACACCCAGGACAGGGGGGCAATCTATCGCTGGACGCACACTCACTCACACAAACACAATCTATGGGGCAATTTGGAGAACTCAATTGACTTGATCCATGTTTTTGGACTGTGAGAGGAAACCGGAGAACCCGGAGGAAACCCACGGGGACACGGGGAGAACATGGAAACTCCACCCTGATGGGGATTCGAACCGGGAATCCCTAGTGCTGAGAGGAGAACATGCTAAACCACTAAGCCACCGTGCCGCTATATGTAGTAACTAAGGATTTAATAGATAAATTAAATAAAGGACGTGGCTCTGAGCTGCAGGCTCTCACAGGATGCACTGTACTGAAACATGTGCACAGGTGTCATTACAGGTGTGTGTCTGTGTGAGTGTGTGTAACTATACTACAGTCTGGACTGCGGAATGTCATGATAAAGATGATGCTGCAGAAACTCCAGGATTTTCCGCCACGAGTCCTCCTGAGCATCCGAGTGCGGTTTGGTCTGTCCACCCCAGAGCATGATCACTGGAACACACAGGTACATGGATGTGTGTGTGTGTGTGTGTGTGTGTGTGTGTGTGTGTGTATTTACACTACATAAACAAAAGTGTTGGGACATTCTGGTCTGAGTGGGGTCCTGGGTACAGTGCAGTTCTAACGCTCTCACAGTCTGCAGTTCATCCCTAAGATGGTAAATAAGGTTTAAGGGGGGGGGGGTTTCTCCATGCCCATCCATGGGAGAACGTCTCGGACGCTGGGCATATAGACCCAGGACAGGGGGGCAATCTATCACTGGGCACACACTCACTCACACACACACACTCTATATGGGGCAATTTGGAGAACTCAATTGACTTGTTCCATGTTTTTGGACTGTGGGAGGAAACCGGAGAACCCGAAGGAAACCCACACGAACACGGGGAGGACATGGAAACTCCACCCAGATGGGGATTCAAACCGGGAATCCCTAGTGCTGAGAGGAGAACATGCTAAACCACTAAGCCACCGTGCCGCCCTTACTATACAAAACTGGGGGTGGGTTCCCCATGCCCATCCAGGGGAGAACATCTCGGGCGCTGGGCAGATACACCCAGGACAGGACAGGGGGGCACTCAATCACTCGGCACACACTCACTCACACAGACACACTCTATATGGGGCAATTTGGAGAACTCAATTGACTTGATCCATGTTCTTGGACTGTGGGAGGAAACCGGAGAACCCGGAGGAAACCCATGCGGACACGGGGAGAATATGGAAACTCCACCCAGATTGGGATTCGAACCGGGAATCCCTAGTGCTGAGAGGAGAACATGCTAAACCACTAAGCCACCGTGCTGCCCTTACTATACAAAACTGGGGGTGGGTTCCCCATGCCCATCCAGGGGAGAACATCTCGGGCGCTGGGCAGATAGACCCAGGACAGGACAGGGGGGCAATCAATCACTAGGCACACACTCACTCACACAGACACACTCTATATGGGGCAATTTGGAGAACTCAATTGACTTGATCCATGTTCTTGGACTGTGGGAGGAAACCGGAGAACCCGAAGGAAACCCATGCGGACACGGGGAGAATATGGAAGCTCCACCCAGATTGGGATTCGAACCGGGAATCCCTAGAGCTGAGAGGAGAACATGCTAAACCACAAAGCCACCGTGCCGCCGACACCAAACTCCCCCATCCATGAATTCATGAACCCTTGCTTTGTGTAATGGAGCTCACTCATGTAGAACAGAATAGGGCCTTCCCCAAACTGTTACAGACTACATGGCTATGTGCTGGATTTAATAAATCATATATGTGGATGTGTGTGTGTGTGTGTGTGTGTGTCTACCCTTTTCTTTGTCGATCATGTAGTTGCTGGCTCGGTGGTGGGGGGTGTAGGGGGGTTCGATCAGGTGACCTGCGCCAGGATACCGGATAACCTGCAGCAGATGGTGATTCCCCGCCTCCTTCATCATTCGCTCGATCTGCAGCATGATGATCACACTGGTCAGTAACGGTACTGCAGCAGACATTTCATTAGAACCGGGTTTCTCAGATCCTGGACGCACGCTGATCCCAGGTCAGATCAACCACCGTTAACACACAGGGAGTGTGTTAAAGCTGATTCACGCTTCATACAAACCACTCTGAACACATTACCCTCAGACATTCAGCGTTTATGTACCTGTAATTTATATACCTTTAAAATAAAAGGGCGGCACGGTGGCATGTTCTCCTCTCAGAGCTAGGGATTCCCGGTTCGAATCCCCATCTGGGTGGAGTTTCCATGTTCTCCCCGTGTTTGCGTGGGTTTCCTCCGGGTTCTCTGGTTTCCTCCCACAGTCCAAAAACAGGGATCAAGTCAATTGAGTTCTCCAAATTGCCCCATAAAGAGTGTGTGTGTGTGAGTGAGTGTGTGCCCAGCGATGGATTGGCGTCCTGTCCTGGCTCTATCTGCCCAGGGCCCCAAACGTTCTCCCCTGGATGGGCATAGGGAACCCCCCCCCCCACGACCCTAGTAGAGGATAAAGCAGAAGATAATGGATGAATGAATAATACTTATAATAATAATAATAATAATAATAATCAAAATAATAATAATGATGATGGGGTGGCACGGTGGCTTAGTGGTTTAGCACATTCGCCTCTCAGCGCTAGGGATTCCCGGTTCGAATCCCCATCTGGGTGGAGTTTCCATGTCCTCCCCGTGTCCGCGTGGGCTTCCTCGGGGTTCTCCGGTTTCCTCCCACAGTCCAAGAACATGGATGAATGTCAATTGAGTTCTCCAAATTGCCCCATATACAGTGTGTCTGTGTGAGTGAGTGTGTGCCCAGTGATAGATTGCCCCCCTGTCCTGTCCTGGGTGTATCTGCCCAGCGCCCGAAACGTTCTCCCCTGGATGGGCATGGGGAACCCCACTCCACCCCCCAGGACCCTAATAGAGGATAAACAATAAGATAATGGATGGATGGATATTCACAGTAATTTCACATTCCACATTTATAGACATATCTTCCGCTTTATCCTCTATTAGGGTCGCGGGGGGGTTCCCCATGCCCATCCAGGGGAGAATGTTTCGGGCGCTGGGCAGATAGACGCAGGACAGGACGCCAATCGATCGCTGGGCACACACTCACTCACTCACTCTATATGGGGCAATTTGGAGAATTCAAATGACTTGATCCATGTTTTTGGACTGTGGGAGGAAACCGGAGAACCCGGAGGAAGCCCACGCGGACACGGGGAGAAGATGGAAACTCCACCCAGATGGGGATTCGAACCGGGAATTCCTAGTGCTGAGAGGAGAACATGCTCAACCACTAAGCCACCTGCCTGTATGCCTGTATGTGTAACATACTTGGTGAAATAAAGTGATTCCTATTCCGACTCGGTCAAAGATCAGATCACATTTAATGACCGTTCGCTGCAGAAACCAAAGTAAATCCCAAAGGGTTCACACACTTTTCTTTTCTAACTGCGGTTCTTTCTGGGAGCTGGTGGTAGAGGAGGGGTGTGAACCCTGGGTTATGTGCTTTGGCTTTATTAAGCTTGGTGTTAACCGTCGGTTTGTTGGAATCACGTGACACACAATTCAGCAACGCGTCACTTATTCACTTTAGAAAAACGTGTCACTCGATTATCGTGTGTCCAGAAGGACGTGAACGGCACCGTCAGACTGTAGAAGATCCCTGGATCCTTCTTCAAACTTATGATACAAAGAAAACTCTGTGTCTGAACAGATATAACGGCCTTCACGTTTCCAAAACGTCCTCCTGCAATGTCTTTGAGAGGTCTGTTTAAAATCGACATTCCGCTTCATGTCTGAGCTGTTCACAGCATCATTATGAGACTTGACGAAGCCCTAATAGTCGAGGACAGAATGGCCTTCCCCAAACTGTTACAGATTATTTCAGATAATCTAATATCTTTGTGCTGTAATAATAATAATAATTATAATAATAATTATAATAGGGCTTAGTGGTTTAGCATGTTCTCCTCTCAGCGCTAGGGATTCCCGGTTCGAATCCCCATCAGGGTGGAGTTTCCATGTTCTCCCCGTGTCTGTGTGGGTTTCCTACGGGTTCTCTGGTTTCCTCCCACAGTCCAAAAACATGGAACAAGTTAATTGAATTCTCAAAATTGCCCCATATAGAGTGTGTCTGTGTGAGTGTGTGTGTGCCCAGCGATGGATTGGCGCCCTGTCCTGGGTCTATCTGCCCAGCCACCGAAACGTTCTTCCCTGGATGGGCATTGGGAACCCCCCAGCGACCCTAATAGAGGATAAAGCGGAAGATAATGAATGAATGAATCAATAATAATACTACTACTAATAATAATAACAATAATAATAATAATGATGATGATGATAATAATGGTCAGCAGTGACTCGGACCCTTTACCGGTCTGTTGTGGTAAAGAAGGAGCTGAGCCACAAGGCAAGGCTCTGGATTTACCAGTCGATCTACGTTCCGACCCTCACCTATGGTCATGAGCTTTGGGTCATGAGCTTTTTTCACAAGCGGCTGAAATGGGTTTTCTCCGCAGGGTGGCTGGGCTCTCCCTTAGAGATAGAGTGAGAAGCTCGGTCATCCGGGAGAGACTCGGAGTGGAGCCGCTACTCCTCCGCATCGAAAGGAGCCAGTTGAGGTGGTTCGGGCATCTGGTAAGGATGCCTCCTGGGCGCCTTCCTAGGGAGGTGTTCCAGGCATGTCCGGCTGGAAGGAGGCCCCGGGGAAGACCCAGGACACTGGAGGGATTATATTTCTCAGCTGGTCTGGGAACGCATCGGGGTTCCCCCAGTCGAGCTGGTGGAGGTGGCTGGGGCGAGGGAGGTCTGGGTCTCCCTACTTCGGTTGCTGCCCCGCGACCCGAACCCCGGACAAGCGGAAGATAATGGGATGGGATGGGATGATGATAATAATAATATTGTCTGTTTGATGAGACGGCGGCACGGTGGCTTAGTGGTTAGCATGTTCTCCTCTCAGCGCTAGGGATTCCCGGTTCGAATCCCCATCTGGGTGGAGTTCCCATGTTCTCCTTGTGTCTGCGTGGGTTTCCTCCGGGTTCTCCGGTTTCCTCCCACAGTCCAAAAACATGGATCAAGTTAATTGAATTCTCAAAAATTGCCCCATATAGAGTGTGTCTGTGTGTGTGAGTGTGTGCCCAGCGATGGATTGGCGCCCTGTCCTGGGTGTATCTGCCCAGCGCCCGAGACGTTCTCCCCTGGATGGGCATGGGGAACCCCACCGCGACCCTAATAGAGGATAAGCGGGAGATAATGAATGAATGAATGAATGAATGAATGAATGAATGAATGAATGTTTGATGAGACAGAAAGGCGGGTCTTACATCCTCAGCTGATTCCACTGTGGCCCAGTTCTGGTCGTCTTCACCAACAATCAGCAGCAGAGGACATTTGATCTGTCCAACCTGTAGCACACACACACACAAACACACACACACACACACAGTGTTTTTAGGGTTCAGGTCAGTCCACATCAGTCTACAGGATTCTACATCTTCTGCAGCTTTAAAGCATCCACACGTCAGAGAAAGCTTTCTATAAGATTTTACATTTGCATTACATTACATTTGGTAAAAAATATGAAAAAATTAAAAATTTCATATAACAGCGTATAATAAAAATGTAAATATAAAAATATATAATTTAACCCATTGTTTACATTTACATTTGGTCATTTATTGGACGACTTATCCAAAGCGACTTCCAAGGTGAGCACAGAGTTCATCACAACATCCCTGCAGCAATGAGGGTTAAGGGTCTTGCTCAAGGACCCACACTGGTAACTTCAGTGGACCTGGGATTTGAACCCCCAACCTTCAGATTGATAACCCAACACCCTAACCACTGAGCTACCACGCCCCATTTTGGATCAGAGGACCTGGTTACAATCTCTGTGCTATGGGGTTGAGGTCAGGACCACACTAAACTCACCCAGCCAGGTCCTTATAGAACTTGTGCCCTAGGCACAGTCATTGTTGTCAGAGAAACCGGAATCCTGTTAATCAGCGATCAGCATTGAAAACTGAACTAGATTATGTTGAGGAAGACCAGATTATTAACGATTTTATTAACACGTTTCTCTATCAATCCATCTATCTATCCATTATCCTCCACTTTACCCTCTATTAGGGTCGGGGGGGGGGGGG
>JAFMOD010001233.1:59604-75061 GCA_019802435.1 Corydoras maculifer
GGATCAGAGAGAGTGAGAGAGAGAGTGTGAGAGGAGCCCCACCTGTTTTGGCACCCTTGTTGGAAATGGTGACTGAGAGATGGTTGTCAGGGCGACGGGCGGGTGTGCTGGGCGGAGAGTCGCGGCTCAAAGCATTCGCGATCATCCGCGTGGCGGCTAAAGGGGGCAAACCATACGGACAAAAGTACTGGGACACAACTCATCACCACCATAGGGATGTTTTCTACGTTGGTTTTTTTTTTTTTTTTTTTAAAGGGCCTGTATTGCCCCCTCCCCAAATACGGGTACACCGACGTCAGCACATACTCACGGGTATTCGCCGTGCGCCTCAGTTCCGCCTGAACACTGGTCTGCCCCGAGGAAATGGCGTCGCTGCTCATTTTGCACATGTCCTGCAGAAAGAAGAGAACCTTTAGAACTTTTTATTTACTATACAGTAAATAAATATATCTTCTGCTTTACCCTCTACTAGGGTCGCGGGGGGGGTTCCCCATGCCCATCCAGGGGAGAACGTTTCAGATACACCCAGGACAGGGGGGCAATCTATCACTGGACACACACTCATTCAGACAAACATACTCTATATGGGGCAATTTAGAGCAGCCAATTCAGCTTAAATCCATGTTTTTGGACTGTGGGAGGAACCCGGAGGAAACCCATGCGGACACGGGGAGAACATGGAAACTCCACTCAGATTGAGATCCGAACTGGGAATCCCCAGCGCTGAGAGGAGAACATGCTAAACCACTAAGCCACAGCGCCGCCGCTTTTCACAACAGTACATTGTAAATACCACTTTAATGCCCCGGTGTTATCAAGAACCAAGCTATGATTTCCGGCTTTGAAGAAACAGTTTAGGGAAGGCCTTTTCGGTTCTAGGACAACACACAGACCGCGAGCTCACTCTAAAAACCATGAAGACCATTAGAAATGTACTGAGAGTCATTCCATCCATCATCTGCTTTATCCTCTATTGGGTTCATGGGGGTGGGGGGGTTCTCCATGCCCATCCAGGGAAGAACGTTTTGAGCGCTGGGCAGATACACCCAGGACAGGGGGGCAATCTATCACTGGGCAAACACTCACACAGACACATACACACTATATGGGGCAATCTGGAGAATTCAATTGACCTTGATCCATGTTTTTGGACAGTGGGAGGAAACCGAAGAACCCGGCATAAATCCACACGGACACGGGGAGAACATGGAAACTCCACCCAGATAGGGATCCGAACCGGGAATTTCTAGCGCTGAGAGGAGAACATGCCAAACCACTAAGGCACCGTGCTGCCCATTTTACTAAACCATCCATCCATCATCTTCCACTTTATCCTCTATTAGGCCGTGGGGGAGGGGGGGGGTGTTCCCCATGCCCATCCAGGGAAGAACGTTTCGGGCGCTGGGCAGATACAACCAGGAGAGGGCGCCAATCTATCACAGGACACACACACACATTATATGGGGCAATTTGGAGAATTCAATTGACCTCGATCCATGTTTTTGGACTGTGGGAGGAAACCCGGAGAACCTGGAGGAAACCCACGTGGACACGGGGAGAACATGCAAACTCCACCCAGATGGGGATTCAAATCGGGAATCCCTAGTGCTGAGAGGAGAACATGCTAAACCACTAAGCCACCGTGCCACCCTCTTGAGAGTGTCATATCACAGGCCACCGATGATGTGACCACTGACTGTCTAACTATTATGGGATACGCCCTGATCACTTGGACATGCCCATTATTATTTTTTTTTCTCGCCTCATTCACTTTTTAACAATTTAAAATATCAACGCTGCTCACCGGTCATCGGTCCTGCTGAGGCGACCTCAGCCTGAATAAATATATATATATAAGCTTCCTGGCTCACCTGGCCACACCCATTTTTGTCCCATTTACTTGCAGTATTTTTTTTAATAGATTAAGATATTCATGCCATTCCAAATCTAAACTGTCCTGACCCCTGATGTGACCACGACTTACACACACACTACTAGCCAGCCACGCCCACTTTTTTTTCTTTTTTCTTTTAAACCTTGTGTTCTGTATTGCTTTGAAATACATATGCGCTGTGACTTTTATGGGTTTATTACTGCAAACGTCTGTTGAAGCCATAGGTGGATGTCCCATGTGAGAACCTGGGACTGATGTGGAGAACCGAATCAACAGTCTGAACTCGAGTTGAAGCTGTCTGTAGGGCACTTAGCTCAGTGGTCAGGGTGTTGGGTTATCAATCTGAAGGTTGGGGGTTCAAATCCCAGGTCCACTGAAGTTACCAGTGTGGGTCCTTGAGTAAGACCCTTAACCCTCATTGCTCCAGGGACGTTGTGATTAACCCTGTGCTCACCTTGTAAGTCGCTTTGGATAAAAGCGTCTTCTAAAAGACCAAATGTAAATGTGTGTAGACTAGGCGCCATGTACACAGCACAATCACACTACGCCTATGTAGTGGATCACTAATATCAGGTTGAACTTCCACACACACCCCCCGCCCCACCACCACCACCACCACCGTGCTCCCACCCCTATTAACCCCAAAGGTCTGGCTCGACCCACCTGTCTGTAAACATGCTTGGCATGTTTGAGGATGGCGATGATGTCCCCGATGACCGTGATGCCCAGGTCCATCATGATGTCTTTGCTGAGGTCCATCAGCATGTTCTTCTGAATTCTAAACGGAACACGCAGATTTAACGGAACGTTGCCACGGTAACAGTGTGTGTGTGTGTATATATATATATATATATATATATATATATACACACACAAGCATGGTTTCATTTTTATTTTTTTTATTTTTTTTTATATTTGGGAGGGGGGGAGGGGGGGTCACCTGTTGTCAACAAAGGACCCAGCGTAGTTGGCGGCCAGTCCGGGGGGGATTCCGGCGTCTTTAAAGAACTGGATCCACTCTGACGTGGCTGAGGAGAAAAAGGAAAAGCAGAGAGCTGATCAGAGCATGAAGGGGGGGGGGTTCCCCATGCCCATCCAGGGGAGAACGTTTTGGGCGCTGGGCAGATACACCCAGGGAAGGACACCAATCCATCACTGGACACACACTCACTCACACACACACTCTATATGGGGCAATTTGGAGAACTCAATTGACCTTGATCCATGTTTTTGGACTGTGGGAGGAAACCGGAGAACAGGGAGGAAACCCACGCGGACACGGGGAGGACATGGAAACTCCACCCAGATGGGGATTCAAACAGGGAATCCCTAGCGCTAAGAGGAGAACATGCTAAACCACTAGTGCCGGCCTATTACTAAACCATCCATCCATCCATCATCTTCCGCTTTATCCTCTATTAGGGTTGCGGGGGGGGTTCCCCATGCCCATCCAGGAGAGAACGTTTCGGGCGCTGGGCAGATACACCCAGGACAGGGGGCAATCTATCACTGGACACACACTCACCCCGGGGACGACCCAGGACACGCTGGAGGGATTATATCTCTCAGCTGGTCTGGGGAAACACCTCAGGGTTCCCTGGGTCGAGCTGGTGGAGGTGGCTTGGGGGATGGAGGTCTGGGTCTCCCAAATTCAGTTGCTGCCCCCGCGCCCCGAACCCCGGACAAGCGGAAGATAATGGATGGATGGATGGACGCAAACTAGTATTTGTTCCAGCATTCAGTACTTGGACTAAAATTGGATTTAGTCTGAGTAATAAATGCAATTTTGGTTCTAGGTAGGGGGTCCTCTTTTAATAACGGACGTGAACGCCGATCGGGGCATCAGGATGCGGCCGAGACGGTGCCATTGTACGTGCCCAAAACCCCGACCCTATCCTGGCTCCAAAACCATGTGGAAGGCCCCGCCAAAAGGAGTGCAAACCCACTGCGATTAGGGGGGTTGCTCAAGGTTACATACAGTGCGCATGCTCAGACCCGGGTCGGAGCTGTAAATACCCCCCAAAGGCATTTCACACCCTAACTAGTGCCCTTATATAGCAAGTAGGGCCACTTTTAGGGTCGCTCGATAGGACACACGTCAATGCCTCGCTCCCTGACTTGTGAAGTGTCGGGAGTCACACTGGGCGGAGAACATACCAAAGTGCGAGCGCTCATTTGAAACGATATGCTTACAGAGCCGAGTGTATAATTAATTATAAGGGTATATATATCTTCGAGGGCGGCACGGTGAAATTATTAATTAATTTCTAAAAAAAAATTTTTTATTAATAATATTATTAATTTAATAATTAATTTCTATCTTAGGGCGGCACGGTGGCTTAGTGGTTTGGCATGTTCTCCTCAGCGCTGGGGATTGCCGGTTCGAATCCCCATCTGGGTGGAGTCTCCATGTTCTCCCCGTGTCCGCGTGGGTTTCCTCCGGGTTCTCCGTTTTCCTTCCACAGTCCAAAAACGGATCAAGGTCAAGTGAGTTCTCCAAATTGCCCCATATAGAATGTGTGTGAGTGAGTGAGTGTCCAGACCTGGGTTTGAGCTGTAAATACCCCCCCCAAAGGCATTTCACACCCGAACTAGTGCCCTTATATAGCAAGTAGGGCCACTTTTAGGGTTGCTCGATAGGACACACGTCGATGCCTCGCTGCCTGACTTGTGAAGTGTCGGGAGTCACACTTGCCGGTTCGAATCCCTATTTGGGTGGAGTCTCCATGTCCTCCCCGTGTCCACGTGGCTTTCCTCCGGGTTCTCTGGTTTCCTCCCACAGTCCAAAAACATGGATCAAGGTCAAGTGAGTTTTCCAAATTGCCCCATATAGAACGTGTGAGTGTGTGTTTAGTAATAGATTGCACCCCTGTCCTGGGTGCATCTGCCCAGCGCCCGAAACGTTCTCCCCTCGATGGGCATGGGGAACCCCCCCTGTGACCCTAATATAGGATAAAGCAGAAGACAATGGACGGACGGATTGTCCGAGTACTGAAACTGACCTCGGGGACATCAGGACACGGCCGAGACGATGCCATTGTACGTCCCCAATACCCCGACCCCGACAAGGAGTGCAACCCCACTGCCCCCCCCAAGGTTACATACAGTGCGCATGCTCAGACCCGGGTCGGAGCTGTAAATACCCCCCCCAAAGGCATTTCACACCCTAACTAGTGCCCTTATATAGCAAGTAGGGCCACTTTTAGGGCTGCTCGATAGGACACACGTCGATGCCTCGCTCCCTGACTTGTGAAGTGTCGGGAGTCACACTGGGCGGAGAACATACCAAAGTGCGAGCGCTCATTCAACACGATATGCTTACAGAGCCGAGTGTAAAATTAATCATAAGTGTAAATATATGTTCGAAACACACGAGCATCGTCTTTAGAGCGTTATGAGGACGACAGAACCGAAGAGCCCGGCGTTTCACTCGAACACACAGCCCGTTAGCTTTAGCATGTAGCTACGCCGCTAACCGGACAGCCGGCGCGGCCGCGACACGAAAGTCCACCGCATGGTTTTTTCCCCCCCGTCGGTTCGGAGGAATGGAACCCGCGCCGGCGGCGGGAAGGCCGCGGTACAGCCGCCGCGGAGCCCGCCGTGTGCGCCTCACCTGTTGTCACCGACGCCATCTTCCATTAAAAACACACACACGGTCCACTGCGGCTTTGCGGGGACGCGGTGACGTAGAGACGCAATGACGCAATGGCCCTCGACTTTCGGAAAACCTCGGAAAAGCCACGAAGTTTTCCGAAGGGCCTTCGTCACGGCGGCGTCGGTTAAACCGATCTGTTTAATCGCAATAAAAACGAGCCGTTTCGTTCCATTTCGCCTTTTAATAGCGATGATGTGAGAGGTTGGAACATGGGATCCATTTAGGTTTTTTATTTTTGGTTGTCGGTTAGGGCGGCACGGTGGCTTAGTGTTTAGCACGTTCGCCTCTCATCGCTAGGGATTCCCGGTTCGAATCCCCATCTGGGTGGAGTTTGCATGTTCTCCCCGTGTCTGCGTGGGTTTCCTCCCAGATAATGAATGAATGAATGAATGGTTATTCATTTTCATTCATTCATTATCTTCCGCTTATCCTCTGGGGGGGGGGGGGGGGGGGGGGGGGGGGGGGGGGGGGGGGGGGGGGGGGGGGGGGGGGGGGGGGGGGGGGGGGGGGGGGGGGGGGGGGGGGGGGGGGGGGGGGGCGCCAATCCATCGCTGGGCACACACTCACTCACACATACACACTCTAAATTGGGCAATTTTGAGAATTCAATTAACTTGATCCATGTTTTTGGACTGTGGGAGGAAACCAGAGAACCCGGAGGAAACCCACGCAGACACGGGGAGAACATGGAAACTCCACCCAGATGGGGATTCGAACCGGGAATCCCTAGCGCTGAGAGGCGAATGTGCTAACCACTAAGCCACCGTGCCGCCTTTGAATGGTTATCGGTTACTATTTATAAACTCGCCGCCCACCTCATAGACACCTCATTATGTCCGTCCATCCATTATCTCCAGCTTTATCCTCTGTTAGGGTCGCGCAGGGGGTGTTCCCCATGCCCATCCAGGGGAGAATGTTGAGGTGGGGACACACACTCTATATGGGGCAATTTGGAGAATTCAATTGACCTTGATCCATGTTTTTTTGGAGTGTGGGAGGAAACCAGAAAACCTGGAGGAGCAGCACAACACACTGCAGTACTGAGAATCATCCACCACCCTAATAATATATGATCTGTCGTGGATATAGTCCAAAAGTGCCCTTATATAGCAAAGAGGGCTACTTTCAGGGTTGATAGATAGACACTTCGATGCCTCACTCCCTATCTTGGACGTGTCTAAATCTACAGACACGGGCACACTTGGTGGAGAACATACCAAAGGAGCACCACCATGGTCCTGTGAGAATCCTGACTTTTGGAGGCAGTACTGGAGAACATAATAATGGGGACAAAGTATGTAAAGAAACAGATGGACCACAGTCGCCATCTATATGATTAGTGGAGCTGATAAATTAAACATGAGGTGTAGAATAAGAAGGTTAGAAATAAGAAGTGTATAAAAACAGAATCCTAGTCCACTTGTTAGGGTGTTATATCTATGGTGCGGTCACTAGGGTGCAGTAAAAACCTATTTATGATTCAGTGGGGTTTGGATAAAACGTTGTGCAGACTACACCTAACCTGTCCCTTCATTAAAACATCAAGTATCTGAGAACCTAATCAATCTGCATAATTTACCTTTAAATTATTAATTAAGGGCGGCACGGTGGCTTAGTGGTTTAGCATGTTCTCCTCTCAGCACTAGGGATTCCCGGTTCGAATCCCCATCTGGGTGGAGTTTCCATGTTCTCCCCGTGTCTGCGTGGGTTTCCTCCGGGTTCTCCGGTTTCCTCCCACAGTCCAAAAACATGGATCAAGTCAATTGAATTCTCAAAAAATTACCCCATATAGAGTGTGTGTGTGTGTGTGTGTGTGTGTGTGTGTGTGTGTGTGTGTGTGAGTAAGTGTGTGCCCAGCGATGGATTGGCGCCCTGTCCTGGGTCTATCTGCCCGGCGCCCGAGACGTTCTCCCCTGGACGGGCATGGGGAACCCCACCGTAACCCTAATAGAGGATAACGTGGCAGATTATGAATTAATTATTAATTGATTTCTAATGAATTATATAAAATTAATAATATTATTAATATTATTAAATTAGGGCGGCACGGTGGCTTAGTGGTTTCGTCTCTCAGCTCTAGGGATTCCCAGTTCGAATCCCAATCTGGGTGGAGTTTCCATGTTCTCCCAGTGTCTGCGTGGGTTTCCTCCGGGTTCTCTGGTTTCCTCCCACAGACCAAAAACATGGATCAAGTCAATTGAATTCTCAAAATTGCCCCATATAGAGTGTGTATGTGTGAGTGAGTGCGTACCCAGTGATGGATTGGCGTCCTGTCCTGGGTCTATCTGCCCAGCGCCCAAAACGTTCTCCCCTGGATGGGCATGGGGAACCCCTCCGCGACCCTAACAGAGGATAAAGCGGAAGATAATGAATGAATGAATGAATAAATGAATGGATGGATGGATGGATTCACTATGTCATTCACTACAAAGGGTGGTACGTCCGGCCGAACGCACCATCCGAGTAGCACTTCCAGACCTCCAGACCATCTACAGGGAGCGGTGCAGGTCCAAAGCCAAAAAGATTGTGGAGGACTTCAGTCATCCGGACAACAAGAGAGGATGAGGAGGAGCTCCTTCCCAACGGCGATTCGGACCCTGAACCAGGACTAAACAGACATTAAACTTAAACCTGTAACCCTGCACTGCAATATTTGCACAAAAATGCACAACCCATTTTTATAATTCCACTTGCACATTGTAAATACATAGCTAATTTTATTCTATTTTTTATTTTATCGTTATTTTATTCTATTTTTATCCTTTTAAACAAGTTTAATTTTCTGTGGAGAGGTCAAGACAGAGTTTCACTGCTGGCTGTACCACGTATAACTACGCATGGGACAAATAAACCTGATTCTGATTCTGATTCTGATTCTGATTCTGCTAAACCACTAAGCCACCGTGCCGCCCTGACTGAACGAGCGATGTTTATTAATTGTTGCTCCTGCGAAGAATATAGGGTCATACCTGGTGACCATTCCACCTGTCTTTCTGGCCCCGTGGCACTCCTGTTGTGTGTTTTGAATTTTCGGTTGTTTCCAGGACACCTGTTTCCACTACGCAACTAATGGGTAGGCCTGGGAGAACTGGGAGTGTGTGTAACAGGACTGAGAGAGCGGAACAGGAGTCCTGCAGGTTCCTGATTGAGAAACACTGGTCTAGACGGCTGATGATGTCAGCGAGCGTGCCTCCATTCTGCGTCCTGTGTTTCCTCCGCTTCAACACACCCCGTTTAATCCGGCGCAGGCTTGTTAATGAGCTGATGAGTTAAAACGGGTGTGTTGGGAGCCGAGCAAACATACCATGTTCTCTGGGGTATTAGGATCTAAAAACACTGAGGTATGAGGTTCCTGTGTGCAAATTAAACAGCAGAATCCTGCAGTTATTCTGCAAACCATATGATTTTATTGTTATATACATCCATCCATTACCTTCTGCTTTATCCTCTATTAGGGTTGTGGGGGGGCTGGGTTCCCCATGCCCATCGAGGGGAGAACGTTTCGGGCGCTGGGCAGATACACCCAGGACAGGACGCCAATTTATCACTGGACACACACTCACTCACACACACACACTCTATATGGGGCAATTTGGAGAATTTCATTGACCTTGATCCATGTCTTTGGACTGTGGGAGGAAACCGGAGAACCCGGAGGAAACCCACGCGGACATGGGGAGAACATGCAAACTCCACCCAGATGGGGATTCGAACCGGGAATCTCTAGTGCTGAGAGGAGAACATGCTAAACCTCTAAGCCACCAAGCCACCCTTTATATATATATATATAGAGGCACGGTGGCTTCCCGGTTCGAATTCCCATCTGGGTGGAGTTTCCATGTCCTCCCCGTGTCCGCGTGGGTTTCCTCCGGGTTCTCCGGTTTTCTCCCACTGTCCAAAAGCATGGATCAAGTCAATCGAGTTCTCCAAATTGCCCCATATAGAGTGTGTGTGTGTGAGTGAGTGTGTGTCCAGCAATAGATTGCCCCCCTGTCCTGGGTGTATCTGCCCAGCGCCTGAAACGTTCTCCCCTCGATGGGCATGGGGAACCCCCCCCCCGCCCCCGCGACCCTAATATAGGATAAAGCTAAAGATAATGGATGATGGATGGATGGATGGATATATCCATCCATTATCTTCCGTTTTATCCTCTACAAGGGTCGCCGGGGGGAGAACGTCTCGGGCGCTGGGCAGATACACCCAGGACAGGATGCCAATCTATCACTGGACACACACACACATACACACACACACACACTCTATATGGGGCAATTTGGAGCATTCAATTGACCTTGATCCATGTTTTTGGACTGTGGGAGGAAACCGGAGAACCTAGAGGAAACCCATGCGGACACGGGGAGAACATGCAAACTCCACCCAGATGGGGATTCGAACCGGGAATCCCTACACATAAATACATACATATATATATATATATATATTGTTTAGCAAGCTATGTACTGTAGGCCTTATAGGAACAAAGCCGATTGACATAATGTTTAACAAAAACATACTTTAATGAGAACCTCGACATATTTTCAAGACATAGCCAACAATTGCAATATGCATCAGTTCAGTTGAATGCCACTGTTAAAAAACATTAAAATATACATAGACTCAGATAACGTAGCGCGATCGGGTTTCACAGCCCCGCCAAATGAGCTGCCGCCTCTCTGAAATCACGTCCAGGGCTAATACAATGGTGAGAGGAGGACAGGAACTCCAGGAGGATAGAGATTAGCAGTTTATAGGTTTAAATGATATACATGACGAAGGAAATGGCTGCAAGATCAGGATTGTTGGTTGTACAGGAATCAAAATGTTCTGGACTACAGAACTCACGTCCCTCAAACCTCCAAAAAATTATCCCGGCCGAGTCAGCCCGATATTTCCGAGACACATTTGCACCATTATACACATACATACCGGAAACGCTTGAATAGAATTTCAGGAAAATATGTCCTTTTAAGCATCTGGTCACTTTAAGACCTCAATGCTGTGTGGCGTGAGGTCCCCAGTTGGATCGGCCACAGCTGCGGCTCCAACCTCACCGTCCAACAGGGGAAGGGTGTTTCTAACATGCCACATGCCAGTGTTACCCCAGAGGCCTTAGTATTGCAATTCAATAGGCATTATCAGCATGAAATGCCCAAGACAATCAATCACTGCAATGCTAAGGGCCAGCTCGGGCATCTTTGCGCAGCGGAACGTTCCCAAATGAACGTCGTAGTCGTCGATCATACAATAAAAGGATACGATAACACCAAGTCTGGTTTCTGACAAAAAAAAGCACCAAGGTTCTGAACACGACGGCATCATGGCAACAGATCCTACGACCTCATTAGAACTTCACTTCAGATGGACAAACTGGACTTTCGGGTGGCTCATGGTGGCCATCAAAGCATGGACGTCCAGTCCGATCCGCAGTCTTAACCCAGTTCAAATACAAAGACAAGTCATCGCGAATACAACAAGTAAATATATCCGATTTCCAGTTTTCGAGGCCTGCACGTGCTTTGGTGTGTTGGTGTGTTGACCTATTGGCTTACGACTGGACCAAGCACACGAATGCTCATCAAGATCAAACAGAATCCTTTTTTTTGAGGCAGGCTTTTAATTACTAGTGGACAAAAAAAACATCAATACCGATTACGCTATAGCATTTGGCACCTGAGACGCCTCGTGTTTGGACGGGAAACATGGCTTTTCTAACAACCAGGCAGAAATAACGGGGGGGGGGGGGGTTTAAGACCCTTCTTTAAGCATCTTAATCAGACCATCTTAATCATTGCATGATCTGGGGTTTAAATACTGACAGTAGTTTGGCTACTGTGGGACTCTCTAATGTACACAATAATACGGATTAAAGTATTGGGACACAGACACATTCTTGTAACCCCCCCCCCCACACACACACACACACACACACACACACTCACACACACACACACACTCACGGCAGGATTTCGCCAAGCTTATGAAGTCTTTATAAAGTTGTAAGGTAGGGCTTGGCTCATAATCTGCATTCTAGTTTATCCCACTGATGTTAAATAGGTCACTGTGCGGGTCGGTCAAGTGCTAAAGTCGTTACGACCCTTAAAACAGTGCATCCCCATGCTCTTCCTCCGTACGTCTCCCACAAGGCACCTGGGAGGTCAGGTGCTCAATGATACTGAATATAACACCTGAATTCAGTGATTAAGAACTGCGTCCATATACTTCTGACCATTCAAAGCATTTAATGACTAATATCAAGACTGGCGTTTAATAAGCTGCATTGTGATTTTAAAAAGGCTGTGCTTGGGACGACGCACGTCATAGACGTCAGAATATTGCTTTTGCTTAACCACGAGGTTCCAGAACATCTGGATGAAGTACAGAACGTCTGTCCGCTCTTTTGACTTTTGGTTTTCACTCGTCGGCGTCCAGTGTGTTTTGTTTGGGGGGGGGGGTCCAGGAGCGAGGGCAGCGGGACCGACCTCACGCTCTCAACAGGTGATTGATAGGCACGGCCTCGCCTCTGTAAACCCATGATACACATAAGGCCTTTTGTATATATATATATATATATATATATATATATCTATATATGCACCACAGTCAGAATCCACTCGTCATACGTGTCGTATTTTTATATTTAGAACATATAAATACACAACAATAGAGCAAAGGCAGTGACAACGCTTCTCATAGTGAAGAAAAGGCGGGCTATTGTTATATACCCTAATATATATATTCCGTCGGATCTTTTTAAAAAAATATCTATGTCGAAAACTGAAACCAGCCTCATCAGACTCACTCTGCTTTCTTCATTAACAAAAATAGCCATATTACATCTCTGAACATTCATACAGTTACAATCATGGTACATTATATATATATATATATATATATATATATATATATACATACACACATATATATACATGTATATATGTGTATATATGTGTGTGTATATGTGTGTATATATATATATATATATATATATATATATATATATATATATATACACACACACATATATATATATATATATATATATATATATATATATATATATATATATATATATATATACACACATATATATATATATATATATATACATATACACACACACACATACATACATACATACATATACGTGTGTGTATGTGTATATATATATATATATATATATATATATATATATATATATATAAAAACTCTTTATATGCATACATAATATAGAGCAGTTAAGGTTTACCATAGGACATAAAAAAGTTAATAGTGCACAACGTCCGTTTAGTTGCCAGAGAGAACATTGAAATAATAATAACAATACTTGTAATAATTACAATAAGACAACAGTAACAGAATAGAAGTTTGCGGCTCGCCGCCGCAACAAGCTTCCTCCATTTGGCAGCGACAACACAGAAGCGAAAAGAAAAAAAAAAAAGGAACGGCGTGAAACGCAGAACCTGAAAAGCTCCAAAAACAAACATAATAATAAAAAAATTGTATAATTAAGAAATTCACAGGAAAACAAAAGTGTTCAGGATTTCGAACCCGAGCCCCTCGCGTCCTTCCTCCGCATGCGGCGGGCCCAACGGCCGTGCGTTCCCGCCGTGGGCCTCTCACAAGAAATAAAGTGGAGGAGCATCCTCAGCGACGCTCTTCTATAATAAAAGTGCGAAGGCCGGAGGGGCGAGCCGGATTCGGCTTCAGAATCGCGCCTCTGCGGCGTGTTGCAAAGCCAAGCTAACGGAACGTGGGCTGTGACGGTCTCAGATAATACTATGATGGACACCCGGGTGTGGAAACGGTTGCGAATAGGGGACTGCGTGGCAAAATGAGGATAACGGAAAAGATGGTGGCGGCACGTTCCGGAACCACATGCGACTTAGTTGTTTTTTTTCTTGTGCTGTGTTAATGCATTCCTCGCTCCCTCTCAAAAGTCCGTCCATCGATCCTCAGCCGATCCCCGCGAGTGCAGATTTTGAAATCTTCCGGTGTGGAGGAGGGAGGGGGGGGGGGTTTCGGAGTTGCTGGGGCGGCCCGGCCATCATTCAAGGTTCATCCATGGGCTTTTGGGGTCCAGTGGGCTCTCGGGGTCTGAAGGCTTCGACGAGAACCAGATGCACATAGAGACAGGAGAGAGGGAGAAACAGATGGACAGGTGGACGAAAAGAAACCCCCCCCCCCCCACAAAAAAAAAATGTAATAGACAGATTTTTCATTGACTGTTTGATTGATTGTCCCTTAATTTCAAAGTCCCAGCAAACAGAAGCGAGATGGAAGGGATGGCTTTTTGACGGAGGACGGGGGACGGGGGACGGGAGAGGAACTCGCCGCCCCGATCCTCAGCGCGGACACAATACACGATCAGCATGAAGAGGAGGAGAGATGGAACAACACCAGCGTAAGCGAGCGCCAAAAGAGACGAAATATAGCCAAGCGCCGGGATCACGTTTTGATATTACGGCGGGAAATTAATACTTTTATAGGGACCCTGGCCTGTGCCGGCTGTCCGACGCAGGCTTTTCTGCGCTGAGGCGGGCGGAGAACGCGTGCGAGTTAAGCGTTTCCCAATCGGGTCGACGGTTCGGGAGCAAAGTGAGCGTAGACGAGTGCATAATCAGTAAATATGGCTGTATAGGCAATAGCCAGGGTTGTGTGTATATATGTATATATATATATATATATATATATATATATATATATGGGTGTGTGTGTGTGTGTGAGGAAAAAGCAAGGACAGGCAGAAAGGGGGCGCTGTTAGGGCATGTCAGGGCGCTCAGAGCGCAAGAAGTGAGGGCGAGTTCATGGAGTCAGAGGACTGCTCGCTGCTGCTGGTTCGCTGGTTAGCGCTGGTGCCGCAGGCTCCCTCTGGGTAGGTGAACACAAATGAAGATGTGTATGAGGGGTTGTGGCGGACAGCGTCGGGGTCACCGCCGCCGCCGTCGGCCAGCGGGCACGGGCCGCCCGGCGCCGGCTGGCTCGGCCCATAGAAAGAACTAGAAAAGGCTACCTCCTGCATCATTCCCTGCTGCGGCGGCTGGGGCGGCTGCTGATGTTGATGCTGATGCTGCTGATGTTGCTGCTGGGGGTGGTGGTGGTGATGGGACGAGTAAGGTGGAGGCAGGTAGAACATGTCCTCCTTCATGGACAAACCCACCACCGCCACCGATGAGGATGGAGCGGGGGGAATTGGCACCCCCTGCTGCTGCTGCTGTTGATGCTGCTGATGCTGCTGATGCTGCTGATGCTGCGGCTGCGCCTGCGCCTGCGCATCCTCAAACGGGATCTTGCAGCCCGGTGGGTGGGTGGCGATGAAGAACTGCAGGCGCTCCTTCTCTTTCTGCAGCTCCGAAATCTCCGCCTCCAGGTCGGCCTTCTCCTCCTCCAACTTGTCCGTCTCCTGGGTTCGAGGCAGACACGAGAGCGGCCTTTAGAGGGCGCCATCGGGTGCGCGTGCCCGAATTTGTCTCGCTAGATGGGTAGCAACTCACCGACTGTAGCTGGTCCGTGAGCTCGCGCCGCCGGTTGCGGCACTTGGCGGCGGCCAGCTTGTTTCTCTCCCTCCTCACTCGCCTCTTCTCCTCCTCCTCGGGAGTCAGCTGAAAGGGAAGGAGGAGGTGCAGATAAAGATAATATCAATCGGTGGGGGGGGGGGGGCACGGTGGCTTAGTGGTTTGGCATGTTCTCCTTTCAGCGCTAGGGATTCCCGGTTCGAATCCCAATCTGCGTGGAGTTTCCATGTACTCCCCGTGTCCGTGTGGGTTTCCTCTGGGTTCTCCGGTTTCCTCCCACAGTCCAAAAAACATGGATCCAAATTGCCCCATATAGTGTGTTTGTGTGTGTGTGATAGATTGCCCCCCTGTCCTGGGTGTATCTGCCCAGCGCCCGAAACGTTCTCCCCTGGATGG
>JAFMOD010001234.1:18065-64968 GCA_019802435.1 Corydoras maculifer
TAAACCTCAGCACTGAACCTTTTAAACCTCAGCACTGAACCTTTTAAACCTCAGCACTGAACCTTCACTGGGCTTCAGATCGATGTTCAGGTGGAACGATTGTGGACACATCCAACCTCATCATCATAAAGCGTAGCACTTTGCTGGCAGGAGCACAAAACACCTTTAACCACAGATGTCAGGTTACAGGTTTTTTAATGTTATTCTGATATTTTAATATTATAACTAATAGAACTAATCACATGATTTATTCAGTAAACTGTGTGCAGGTGAATAACTGAGTGAGTGGAGGATGCAGGAGACTTACTGAGTTTAAAGGTAATCTCAGATGAGGGACCTGGTGTCACTGTGATTGTTCTTTCAGCAGACTTCACTTCTTCTAAGCAAAGCAAAGGGGAAGATTAAAAATGAAGGGGACGGAAGAAAGAAAGGGATTAATTAACAAATTAATTAAATAAATTATTGAATAAATAAGTAAAACAAGAGGGCGGCATGGAGGCTTAGTGGTTTAGCATGTTCGCCTCTCAGCTCTAGGGATTCCCGGTTCGAATCCCCATCTGGGTGGAGTTTTCATGTTCTCCCCGTGTCCGCGTGGGTTTCCTCCGGGTTCTCCAGTTTCCTCCCACAGTCCAAAAACATGGATCAAGTCAAATGAATTCTCCAAATTGCCCCATATAGAGTGTGTCTGTGTGAGTGAGTGTGTGCCCAGCGATGGATTGGCGTCCTGTCCTGGGTGTATCCGCCCAGCGCCCGAGACGTTCTCCCCTGGATGGGCATGGGGAACCCCACCGCGACCCTAATAGAGGATAAAGCGGAAGATAATGGATGAATAAATAAATAAAACAAGAGGGCGGCATGGAGGCTTAGTGGTTGGCATGTTCTCCTCTCAGCACTAGGGATTCCCGGTTCGAATCCCCTTCTAGGTGGAGTTTCCATGTTCTCCCCGTGTCTGCGTGGGTTTCCTCCGGGTTCTCCGGTTTTCTCCCACAGTCCAAAAACATGGATCAAGTCAATTGAGTTCTCCAAATTGCCCCATATAGAGTGTGTCTGTGTGAGTGAGTGTGTGCCCAGCGATAGATTGGCACCCTGTCCTGGGTGTATCTGCCCAGCGCAGATATGGGCATGGGGAACCCCCCGCGACCCTAATATAGTATAAAGCGGAAGGTAATGGATGAATGAATAAATAAATAGGCGTATACGGAGGACTTACGGCGTTGTGGCGGCTTGGCTGTTCCCACCTGTTGTTGGGGGAATATACCTGAAGGACCTGGTTTTATTTCATCCAAGCATGGTTTCTTCTCCATCATCTTTGTCTTCGTCGTTGTATTTTTATCGCTCTGGATATTCGGTTGCTGGATGTTTGAAGGTTTAGCCGAGCACTGACGACCTGCTGCTGAGAATCAATCCCTTACAAAGTGCATTCATCTAAACTAGAACCACTGAAGGTAAAATTTTAGGAGGGGGCTTGAAACGTTCTCCCCTGGATGGTCATACTCCATGACCACCCCCACCCCACCCCACCCCACCCCACCCCACCCCACCGACCCATGCATAAGATTAAAACTGATCAAGAACAGAACTGTAATCATTCAGGCTTCTTTTAAACTAAATTAAAATGAAATAGTAGTAAAAAAATAATAAATCTGACCTTTTAAAAGCTCGTTACGAAGTGAGAGAACATCTAGATACTTTTCACAGATGTGCTTTTGGAACATACATCTCCAAAAGTTTCTCACTTTCTGCTTACTGTTCTTTTCAAACCAGTTTAGGAACCCATAGATGCCATCAGGTCCTTCACCTTTAACCAGTTTCGTATTGATCATCTGGATGGAGGAATGGGGGGAGGGGTGTGGAGGAGAAAGAGATCAGGCTTATTAAAGTGAATTGGGAGAGAGAGAATGTAAGACACACGTGGAACATGGAACATGTGGACCTTGAGAGATTTTTTTTTATGTATGGCTCACTTAAAGTACTATATATCTGCCAAATATGGAGCAGATTTGTTTCGGGTCATGTGGGTAATATTAATGTCTTCATATGAGGACCATCTCTGGCTCACATGCAGGTTGCTAGTGGATCAGCCGTTCCATATCTCAGTCAGATCTGAGAATCAGTGCATTATTTGCTCAGACTAAAGTTTATAAAGCAAAATAAGTTTCCTCTCTTACCTCGTAAAGTGCTCGTGGGATCAGGTCATTGTCCCGGAGCTGTCTGATGAGCATGTTAGGTTTTGTAATATATGATATTATGGTCTTGTTGCAGTGAAGATATTTTATTAGCTCTTCCTCTGATAAAGCGTCCAGCAGATGCAGCTGGTCCCCCATTGCGTCTGAATAAGCAAGTAAAGTTAGTTCCATATACAACTATATACAATACAATTAAATATACAAAATACAACTGATTGGTTGAGAAGTAAGGACCTGGGTAATATATGTGAATCAGAGTCAAACACTTTAGGGTTATCTGGAAAACAGCATTATCTATTTCCCATCATAACGTTGGCACCGTTACACCAAATTACAGCTTTGATGATGATCTCCTTCCATGTTTTATATACTGACTCACTCATTTAAATGGTTATGTAATACCATAGTAAACAAGGCCGTGCGGAGAGTCTATAGAGAACAAAAACTAAACTAAACTCACTATGTCTGACCTCCAATTTGCATGAAGACTGTGTGTGAATATAAATACATATAAAATATATACACTCTGCCCTCAAAGAGTAATTAATGATATGCATCACAACTACACAACTCTCTGTATATATATATATATATATATGTGTGTGTAGACAATACCAGTTAAACATTAGGACACGCTCACTTCTTTCTCTATTATCTATGTCCTCCACTTATCATAAAGATGGACTTTGTAGTTTTATAATTCCAGACTGTAGTCCATCTGTGTTCTTTGTTGTTGTTAGTCCCCTGTTGGTCAGGATCATCACAGAACAGGTATCATTTGGGTGGTGGACTGTTTATTGTCAGTTCTGCAGTGACACTGCTGTAGTTTCATTTCTCCACCTCAGTGATACTGCTGGGATAGGAATAATGCACCCACCAAATAACCCCTGCATTTTACATTACATTTTACATTTGGTCATGTAGCAGACGCTTTTATCCAAAGCGACTTACAAGGTCAAATTACAGGGTTCCCTGGACCAATGAGGGTTAAGGGTCTTGCTCAAGGACCCACATTGGTAACTTCTGTGGACTTGGGATTTGAACCGCCAACCTTCAGATTAATAGCCCAACGCCCCAACCACTGAGCTACTGCGCCCCTGCTCTGTGGTGGTACTATTAGTCCGTAATTCTTTAACCTGTTTACACACACAGTAATTGTGTCTATACAAATATATAAACACACACTTTCCATTTACTACTACTACAATGTCATATATACAGTACCTGCACACACACACTTACCTCAAAATGAAAAGTCCAGTAGATCTAAAGCTTCTCTTTTCCACTCTGTTTGTTTCCGATCCTTCTGTTTCACTCTCGTTTCTCCAAAAACCAGGTAATTTCTCTTTAAGCCCGTAACCACACCCTGGTACGCATCACAGGATTTGAATTGCACAGCTGTGAGTCTTTCATAGTTTCACTGTTGCATTACTCTGTACGGTTTCAGACGTGCAGTTCTAAAGTTATTGTGAAATGGACTGCTGCTGGAACACGAATGCTTTCAAACTGAACAGACATGTGTACGATGAACACAATGATCACGATGATCATTGCTATTTTGCTTTTATTAGTTATGTTATCTTATCGGAACAAGTGCCAACAGTGGGGGCTGCCATTTGGCAGCAACACAGTGGGGAGTGACATGCACGGGGAGGACATGCAGACCCCACACATAAAGAACCTGTGTTTTGCTCAATTCAGGAATCAGAACCAGGTCTTTCTTTCTGTGAGGTTAGAACGTTAACCATTGCACCACCACCCACACACACTTATTTACACAACGTAAAGACAGATTGTATTAAAATAATACACCATAATGGCCATTATGAAAATTTAATACTGCATCAAAGTGGTAGTACACAGTAAACAACACACTAACACACCAGTCCTGTTGATTACTCGCACGTGTCGAGACAAAATGATAAAGATAAGCAACATTAAAAACACTAAACCTAAAGCAAAAACACCAGCAGGTCATCAGACACAACCAGAGCTGTTTATAGAAACGGGATTACATTTACAGACTGGGTCATTACGTTTATTCACACATAAAATAAGTAACACGTTTTATGATGGCAGCAGAATCTGTAATACTTATAAATGAGTAAGTGCAACATGTCTTTAAAATGTCTCAGTGGCTGCGATGTTGATTCAGAGACAGGTTCATGAATGGAACGCGGAGTCAAAGATATGAGGCAGGTTACTGACTCACCTGCTGTGTGTTCTATGATTGTTTTATCCCTGTGCAAGAGCTTGAGAGAGCGAGAGAGAGAGAGAGAGAGAGAGAGAGAGAGAGTGTGCATGCATGTGCTTTTATATTGTTTACCATTTATATATATATTCATTCATTCATTATCTTCGGCTTTATTCTCTATTAGGGTCGGGGGGGGGGTTTCCCCATGCCTATCCAAGGGAGAACATTTCGCGCTGGGCAGATACACCCAGGACAGGGCGCCAATCCATCGCTGGCACACACTCACTAACACGAACACACTTTATATGGGGCAATTTGGAGAACATGGAAACTCCACCCAGATTGGAATTCAGGAATCCCCAGCGTAACCACTAAGCCACCATGCTGCCCTCCCCTAATTTATATATATACACACATACACATATATGTGTGTGTGTGTGTGTGATTGTAAGATGCTGGATGTTATTATTTCATTGAACAATCACACAGTGTATCAGCTCTCTCTCTCTCATTGAGCACCTGCACAAACCACACAGACAATAGCAGAGAATAGAACACAATAAGGGAGAGAGATACCCCTCTCATATCCTCAACTCTGACTCCTCAAACTCTGCCCCAGCATCTAAGACCCCCCCCCCCACACTGCCACACGGGCTCTTCTGGTATAATGGAATAAAACACAGTGAATAAAACAGGAGAAGAGACTGAACTGAAGTTGATGATAAGAGACTGAATTCTGACTGAATAAATACTCTCCATTTAAAGACTTAATCATCCTGGATGTTGAAGACTTTCTGAAACTGCTGCTTAAAGGCATCATTCATTCTGGATCCCATCCTGCTGACCTCGTTATCCTACATACAGACAAACGAGAGGAGAAACCACACAGATTAATGTAGAAATAATGTCAGCTATAGTGGTGATGTAGTGATTAGCATGTTCTCCTCTCAGCGCTGGGGATTCGAATCCCAATCTGGGGATTAATGGGATGAGATAATAAAACTAATAGGATGATTTTTCCACGGGTGTGTGTCTCTCTATAAACTGTAAATACAACATCATGTACTATATGTATGTATTCAATCTTACCCCGTTAAATTTTCGACAGTTTTCAAAGATGAGTCTGACGTCATCCACAAACTCCCTGACTCTCACATATTTTCTGCTCTGTAGCTTTTGCTTCACTCGCTCCAACCACATGGGACAAGAGATTATCCTGCTGTAGCCCTCCACCTGCAGGAGGTCAGCGGTACTGCAGTTAATCATATTAAGATGATATACATATACACATGTATATACACACACATATATAGACATGTATATACACACACACACAACACACACACAGTCACCCACACATATACACATGTATATGCACACACACCCACATATATAGACATGTATATACACACACACACACACAACACACACACAGTCACCCACACATATACACATGTATATGCACACAGACACTCACACATATAAACATGTATACACACACACACAGTCACCCACACATATACACATGTATATGCACACAGACACTCACACATATAAACATGTATATACACACACACAGTCACCCACACATATACACACATAGACACCCACACATATACACATGTATATGCACACAGAGACACTCACACATATACACATGTATATACACCCACAGACACCCAGACATATACACATGTATATACACCCACAGAAACCCACACATATATACACATGTGTATACACCTATGTACACCTATATACACCCACATACACCCACACATATACACATGTATATAAACATATATATACACACAGAGACGCCCAGACATATACACATGCATATAGACACACAGACACATGTAAATACATACACAGACACGTATATACCCACACAGACTCCCACACTCATACATACATACACACACACACATACACACACACATACATACATACATATATATATGTATGTATATATATATATATATATATATATATATATATACACACACACATATATAGACACACACTCTCACACACTCATATATATTTACACACACACACAGACTCACACACACATAGACAGACAGACTTTTAAATACAGCTGTGGTTTTTTTCTTTCTCTACTTTATTATCTTAAATGTAATAAAGTTAAAAGTCTTACTGTTGTACACTGGTTATCGGTGAACACGTGCTGTACATCCTCCTTATACATACACAACAGCAAAAACTCACAACGCTGACAGAAAACAAACACACACACACACACACACACACACACACACACACACACACACACACACACACACACACACACACACACACACGATCAGATAAAACGTAATCTGTTTTGTTACACTCTGCTCATCATCAGTGTGACATGAGTGCTGGAGTGTCACTACGTAAAGCTGATGCTGCTGCACATTCGTTACACATCAGCAAACTACACCAAAGTAGTGCAGAGCTGCTGCATTACATCACTGACGAGTTAGTCTTACTTTATTAAATAAAGTCATGTATATGTAAAACAGTAAAGCTACATGTAGCAATATTAGCATTACAGCTACTAAACCAGTGTGTACTACTGAACCCAAAGCTGTTGGAAGATACATAGAGAGCTACAGTATATAGTGCGGTTCTCGTTCTTGAGCATTGTGTCCTTCAGAGTTTGCATTATTTCATTATGGAGGTCACAATGTGAGCTTTATGGTGTGCAGCAGTCCAGGGTTCCATGAGCATAAATATGACTCCATCATCATATCACACTGTTTTAAAAAAAATGTGCTTGTGCATCTTCATACCATGATGTTTTTAGACATCGGACTGTTCAGAGCATCGTCGTGAGTGAGAGTAATCCACTGGTATGTCTGCATTATACAGAACGTGCAGATCCAGCTCTTACTGCACAAATACACAACATGGTTTCAGGAACACACAGAGACTCACAATCACAGATCACACGGTGGTCATGCTGTTAAGGATTTTCTTACAGTTCAGCGAGTGTCTGGAGATTTTTGCCTTATCATATACAGCACAGTCAAAAGTTAGGACACGCCCACTTCGTGATCCCTTGTCTATTTGCTCCACTTACCATGTTGATGGACTTTGTATGTAATATATGTGAATCAGAGTCAAGCACTTTGGGGTTATCTGGTGTCAGTTAATGTAAATAAAGGTGATAAGAAAACAGTATTATCTATTTCACATCATAACGTTGGCACCGTTACACCAAATTACAGCTTTGATGTTATCTCCTTCCATGTTTTATTTTTAATGTGCAACATAAAATGCACATCATATACTGACTCAATCACTTAAATAGTTATGTAATATCATAGTAAACATCATAGTAAACAACATTATCATAGTAAACATCATAGTAAGCTAAACTCACTGCGTCTGACCTCCAATTTGCATGAAGACTGTGTGTGAATTTAAATATATATTTGCATAGACACACTGCCCTCAGAGAGTAATAAATGATATGCATCACAACTACAGGATCAGAGCTATAGACCCCCCCTCCTTTCTGTATATATTCATTCATTCATTATCTTGAATGCATGGGGGGGGGGTTCCCCATGCTTATCCAGGGGAGAACGTTTCGGGCGCTGGGCAGATACACCCGGGAGAGGGCGCCAATCTATCGCTGGGCACACACTCACTCAAACAGACACACTCTATATGGGGCAATTTGGAGAATTCAATTGACTTGATCCAATGCTTTTGGACTGTGGGAGGAAACCAGAAAACGCTGAGGAAACCCACGCGGACACGGGGAGAACATGGAAACTCCACCCAGATGGGGATTCGAACCGGGAATCCCTAGTGCTGAAAGGCGAATGTGCTAACCACTAAGCTATATATACCACTATATATAGTGTATATGTATATACTGACAAAAAAGTTCAACGTTAAGGCACACCCCCTTCTTGCCCCATCAGCTATGTCCTCCACTTATCATATAGATGGACTTTGTAGTTTTACAATTTATATATATATATATATTCTAGGCACGGTGGCTTAGTGGTTTAGCACGTTCTCCTCTCAGCGCTAGGGATTCCCGGTTCGAATCCCCATCTGGGTGGAGTTTCCATGTTCTCCCCGTGTCCACGTGGGTTTCAAGTTAAGTTATTTATTTATATAGCGCTTTTTACAACAGTACATTGTCACAAAGCAGCCCTATTTCCTCCGGGTTCTCCGGTTTCCTCCCACAGTCCAAAAACATGGATCAAGTCAATTGAGTTCTCCAAATTGCCCCATAAAAAGTGTGTGTGTGAGTGAGTGAGTGTGTGTCCAGCGATGGATTGGCGCCCTGTCCTGGGTCTATCCGCCCAGCGCCCGAAACTTTCTCCCCTGGATGGGCATGGGGAACCCAACCGCGACCCTAATAGATGACGAAAGCGGGAGATAATGAATGAATGAATATAGACAGTATATTCTACTAAAGGATATCACGTACTGCCCTCTTGTGGCTGTATCCGAAATCGCAACCGTGTTTCTATCGCATATAGATGAATACAATAACAACAAAAAAAACACTAATAAAGTGTTTACCAAACCTTCATCCAGAACTCTTTTAATTTGTCTTTGTCTCTGATAAAGGTAGTTTGGTAGATTTATTTAAAATGCTGATTATTCAAATTCAAATACATGATGTGATCTAAATCAAGGGCCTCTTCTACCTGAGCGTGTCCTCCTGAAGAGCCGGTAAGTGGCAGTTAGGATGAAAGGAGCGAGGGCAGTGATCACAGCACACGACGTGTCCGTACAAATTACAGATGAAGCACCAGTCATCGTTATCCTGATTACACACAACAACAACCATTAAAAGTAACTTTATTAATTAATATAACTGGACTACAATTTCCTGCAGGACAGGGGGCAATCTATCACTGGGCACACACTCACTCACACAGACACACTCTATATGGGGCAATTTGGAGAACTCAATTGACTTGATCCATGTTTTTGGACTGTGGGAGGAAACCGGAGAAGAACAGGAAGAACATGGAAACTCCACCCAGATGGGGATTCGAACCGGGAACCCCTAGTGCTGAGAGGAGAACATGCTAAACCACTAAGCCACCGTGCTGCCTAATTTAAAATTACTTTTTGGAAAAAATAAAGCCCATAAAGTGAGCTTTTTTGTAAGTGATTTAAAATAACATTTTACCAAACATACAGTATCAGTTAAAAGTTTGGACACGCCCCCTTCTTGCTCCACTTATCATATAGATGGACTTTGTAGTTTTATAATCACAGACTGTAGTCCATCTGTGTTCTTGTTGTTGGTTCTCTGTTGGTCAGGAGCATCACAGAACAGGTATCATTTGGGTGGTGGATTGTTTATTGTCAGTTCTGCAGTGACACTGATGTGGTGAGGGGGGTTTTAGTGCAGCAGTGCTGCTGTAGTTTCATTTCTCCACCTCAGTCACACTGCTGGGATAGGACTAATGCACCCACCCAATACCCCCTGCTCTGTGGTGGTACTATTGGGGTCCTGACCATTAGAACAGAGTAAAGGGGACGTACACAGTATGTACTGTAGAACACACACAGATGGACTACAGTCTGGAATTGTAGAACTACAAAGTCCATCCGTACAGAAAGTGGAACTGAGAACATGGACGATAGTGTTGCAAAAAAGGGGCGTGTCCAAGCTTTTGATTGGTAGTTTACTGTATTATGTGAGCTTTTTGTTTGGTGAGCTATACAGTATATATCTATACAGGCAAGTAAGTCTGATGTTGGTTTCCTGATTTGGGCGAACAAAGGTTCTTTCTGTGTAGAGTCTGCATGTCCTTCCCGTGCCTCGCTCCACATCAGGTTCTCTGGTTTCCTCCCACATCCCTAATTTAATAGATACTTTGAAAATACAGATGCACCCAGGACGCCAATCCATATCTGCGCAAGTATATTATATAACATATAATAAACTGTATGAGGGTTTCGACTTACCGGCTCTTTTGGATGGCACTTCTTGCACTTACACAGCACCGAATGAAGATGGAGGACCTTCCTCTAAACAGAAATCAGATCTGTTAGTGTCATGGCAGAGCGGGTAGAAGGTCTCTTTTCCGAATGCAACATCCAGCGGAAGATAATGGACGAAGATGTCTAACAATACTGAGAATTGATGCGCTGTGAGTGAAGATGCTCACCATTATCAGGTAGTGGATGTTTTTTCCTTGGCACAGAATATCCTTCTTCCAGTGAGCATCCGTCAGCGTTACCTCCCTCTGTACGAACTCTTCTGCAGTGAACCAGCGCTCCTCTGTGCGAATGCTTTTCCGGTGTTTTTCTGTGTAGCGGCGTACAAATACAGAGATATATTCACAATAATACAAAACCTCGAGTGCCTTATTGCTTTTATAAAACACTTACAAACACACTATAAAGAAAAAAAAGGTTTGATTTATAAATGCGTTTACTGAAAGCAAAGTCGTTATTAATCTGCTCGTCTATGACGTAATCTAGTCCGGTTTTCAAACTGAACGCTGATCGCTGAGTAACATGTGTACAGTTTCTTTAACAATAAAATCCATCCATTATCTTCTGCTTTATCCTCTATTAGGGTCGCGGTGGGGTTCCCAATGCCCATCCAGGGGAGAATGTTTCAGGCGCTGGGCAGATACACCCAGGACAGGGCGCCAATCTATCGCTGGACACACACTCACTCACACACACAGACACACTCTATATGGGGCAATTTGGAGAACTCAATTGACTTGATCCATGTTCTTGGACTGTGGGAGGAAACCGGAGAACCCGAAGGAAACCAATGTGGACACGGGGAGAACATTGAAACTCCACCCAGATTGGGATTCGAACCGAGAATCCCTAGCGCTGAAAGGAGAACATGCCAACCAATAAGCCACCGTGCCACCCCTAACAATAAAATACTTCTATTAAATAATATTACAGAACAGTTTAGAAAATACATACGGAAAATAATGTATTATATGTCTATACCATTATCTGATGTACCACTCGTGCTACTACCATAGTTTGAGAACCACTGCATTTGTGCATTCATAGCCCCACCTAGTGAAAGATGTGCCATATTGCATACAGTCTCAAAATTATGGTTTGATGGTGCCATGTTACCCAGCGATAGATTGGCGTCCTGTCCTGGGTTTATCTGCCCAGCGCCCGAAACGTTCGCCCCTGGATGGGTATGGGGAACCCACCCCCAGCGACCCTAGTGGATGGATGGATGATGCTGTGTTATGTTGTGCATATCCATCCATCCAGTATTTTTCACACATGTTGCCCATTCAAAGAAGAATGTTTCGGGTGCTGGGCAGATACAACCAGAGGGCACCAATCTAATCTCAAAAAGGTAGAAGGGGGATCCATGTATTTAAACACCTACCTGTAAATCTGTCTTTATATAAAACCCCAGTGGAGGAGCCACAGGTGACTGCTAATGATGGACCATCAAACATGGACAGATCCACAGGTTCATGTTCATCCTCATCATCCTCTGGAATCCTGGCCACTGTCTCTATCTCTTGATCCTCCTCCTCACTACTTGAGTCTTCCACAATGTGAACCGAGTCTAATCGGAAAAAAAAAGCACTGTAATGTGGCTTTAAAGCTTTTTTTTAACCTTTAGTCAAAGGTTATTGGTTTGATTTGAGGTGGTGAGTTGGAGGACCAATTGAGCGTGTGGTGCCCTCACGATTCTGGCCGGATGATGGCAGCATGGCACTGTGAGTCAGGCACAAGTGGCTGTATGTGCTGGCCGTAAAAAAACTGACGTGGATAATAAAATCTGCGATGTGAATGTGTCGGCGTGAAACTCACCAGAGCTGGAGCCTTCTGAAGAGGCGGAGCTTTCTGAAGAGGAGGAGCTTTCTGCAGAGATGACAGGAAACAAAACCTTGCGACCCTATAATGAGATTCATATATTATTTTGAGCAAATTTACAAAATATCCACTGCATTTTTACAACCGTATGTTCAAATACAGTTCATAACACTTCAAGTGCAAACAAAGGTTTACTTTTTCCAACCAACACGTCTAATAAACCAATCAGCATGTTTCCTGCCGTTCCCTTTATGAGCCAGGTGCGCTCTGACTTTGGCGGATTGCTATTTCAATGACGCAGTGTGACCAACTTTTACAGCATTTGTAGGAAATCTAATCACAGGCAAAGTGACAGGTACCCAATAAATCCAAGAACCTGTGATTTATTGTTTTTTTTCTTGCTGTTGAATTATAAAGATCCGATTAAATTTTTTTTTAATTTGGAGAGTCGCGGCTGCACCTGCACATTACAGTAATAAGAAAAATACTATTTCTAAAGCCATTAAAATGTATTACATTTAAATATTTGAATAATTTTGGTAAAATGTGTAGAAATGGCAGAGCACCTTCCCAACGCAGCGTCTCTTCTCCCGTGGGACCTGCAGATGGCCCTCCTGCAGATGACAAAAACATCTGGATGTTCAGTTTCAATTAGGTAATAGAGTTTAAAGTGCAAACATTAAATAAAAAAAATAATTAATTAACAATTTAATCTTAATTTAGGTGGCACGGTGGCTTAGTGGTTAGCACGTTCGCCTCTCTGCGCTAGGGATTCCCGGTTCGAATCCCCATCTGGGTGGAGTTTCCATGTTCTCCCCGTGTCTGCGTGGGTTTCCTCCAGGTTCTCCGGTTTCCTCTTACAGTCCAAAAATATGAATTAAGTCAATTGAATTCTCCAAATTGCCCCATATAGAGTGTGTCTGTGTGAGTGAGTGTGTGCCCAGCGATGGATTGGCGCCCTGTCCTGGGTCTATCTGCCCAGCGCCCAAGACGTTCTTCCCTGGATGGGCATGGAGAACCCCACCGCGACCCTACTAGAGGATAAAGCGGGAGATAATGAATGAATGAAAGTCAATTGAATTCTCAAAATTGCCCCATATAGATTGTGTCTGTGTGAGTGAGTGTGTGCCCAGCGATGGACTGGCGCCCTGTCCTGGGTCTATCTGCCCAGTGCCCGAGACGTTCTCCCCTGGATGGGCATGGAGAACCCCACCGCGACCCTAATAGAGGATAAAGCGGGAGATAATGAATTAATGAATCTTAATTTAATGTGAATTAAACAATTTTAAAAAATCAGAAATCACTCGGAATTATTTAGAACTAACTAAATGGACCCCCCTCCCCTCCCTGTGACCCTTGTACAGGATTGGGTGGAAGATCATACTGTCCTGTTCACCTGTATAAGTTTCTGCAGTGGAGTCTTTTTACAATGAATGCTGAGTTTCCAGTTCTTGCAGTGTCCTTTTTCAGCAAACTTCTCAAATTCGTTCGGGGTGAACCACTGGTTATCAGACAGGATGCACATCTCCCCTGCAGGTAACGGTGTAAATGACTTAGATGCTCTCTTTATTCCTCCATATTGATCATTTGCTGATCATCTGTTATATATGTTCAGCGTCATGAAGAACCCCTAACATACATCTAATATAGAAGAAGTATATAATTATATGTCTATGGGTCTCATAACGCCTCCTTAAGTGCAATTAATATCTTTGAACTGAATTGAAAACAGGAATCATTGGGGCTTAATACTGAGAATGACTGAAGCTCATCAGGTTGCCTAGAAACCAAATAGTTTCGATTCCAGAAATCAGTGAGGCCAATTAGATCATCTTATGGTTCATTTCTACACCTGTGTCCAACAGAGTTCAGAAATGTGTCATGTGTGTGAAGGTGTTGTAGCTCCGTTATTTCGATGTTGGACTTAAGGTTGGAGGTTCAAACCCCAAATCTGCCAAACGTCACCCTCAGGCAAGACCCCTGACACTCATTGTTCCAGAGGGCTGTTAAAGCCTGACCACGTGCTTTGAGGAAAAATGTCTGCAAAATAATGTGATAATAAAACTAAAGACCTGCATATATTTATCATGAAGGTAATAATTATACGGGCGACACGGTGGCTTAGTGGTTACCATGTTCTTCCCGTGTCCGTGTGGGATTCCTCCGGGTTCTCCGGTTTCCTCCCACAGTCCAAAAACATGGATCAAGGTCAATTGAGTTCTCCAAATTGCCCCATATAGAGTGTGTGTGTGTGAGTGTGTGCCCAGGGATAGATTGGCGTCCTCTCCTGGGTGTATCTGCCCAGCGCCCGAAACGTTCTCACCTGGATGGGCATGGGGGAACCCCCCGCAACCCTAATAGAGGATAAAGTGGAGGATAATGAATGGATGGATGGATGGGAATTATTAACATAATGCTGTAATAGCATTCAGAAATGAGACTCACTTCAGAAGTGCTGAAACTTGTACATACAACTGGATGGGATTTTACCTTTGGCAAGTTTGTTCCGATGCAAGGTGCCATTTGTGTTTCCACAAGTTATGGGCAGAGTAGCTTTATATAAAGGCCATGTCCAAATATCTGTTTTATCTCCTTTCTTTATTGGAGAAGCTGAGAAAGAAATAAAGAGTATGTGTTTACATTTTACATTTATCGAAATAAATACATTTAAGGCGCCACCGTGCCGCCTTAAATACATTTAAGGCGGCACGGTGGCTTAGCGGTTAGCACGTTCTCCTCTCAGCACTAGGGATTCCTGGTTCGAATCCCCATCTGGGTGAAGTTTCCATGTTCTCCATGTGTCTGCGTTGGTTTCCTCCGGGTTCTCCAGTTTCCTCCCACAGTCCAAAAACATGGATCAAGTCAATTGAATTCTCAAAAAATTGCCCCATATAGAGTGTGTCTGTGTGAGTGAGTGTGTTCCCAGCGATGGATTGGCGCCCTGTCCTGGGTCTATCTGCCCAGCGCCTGAGATGTTCTCCCCTGGATGGACATGGGGAACCCCACCGCGACCCTAATAGAGGATAAAGCGGGAGATAATGAGTGAATGAAATACATTTAAAACCTGATGAGTTTCCTCCATGTGTATTTTCTCTTGTTCATCACTTCATACTCTGAATTACTGTTTCATTACCTTCTGCTCAATCACTGGGTGCGCACACACACACACACACACACACACACACACACACACACACACACACACACACACACACAAACTATATGGGACCAATTAAGATAGGGGCGATATAGAGCAGCCAATTTAATTTGAATACATGTTTTTGGACTGAGGGGAGGAACATGGAAACTCCACCCAGGAATTTGAACCTGTTGTTAACCACAATGTCAACGCGGTGTGCTAAAGCTACGTATAAGCTAATGCTACTACACATCTGCTAGACGTTAGCTTCACCAGAGTAAAACGAGTTCATTCATTTAATATCTTCCGCTTTCTCCTATATTAGGGTCGAGGGGGGTTCCCCATGCCCATCCAGGGGAGAACGTCTCGGGTGCTGTGCAGATACACCCAGGACAGGACGCCAATCTATCACTGGGCACACACTCACTCACACAGACACACTCTATATGGGGCAATTTGGAGAATTCAATTGACTTGATCCATGTTTTTGGACTGTGGGAGGAAACCGGAGAACCCGGAGGAACCCCACGTGGACACAGGGAGGACAACGAGTTTTTGTGATCTGTTTTCCTTCTTTTGAGAAAATATCACATCCCCCAAATGCAAACCATCACTCCTATTAGTGGGCAACCTGACAACCTGAACCTCGCGCCTAAAATGGCGCCCCCCACCTCCACGTGGGGTCCATAAATATATGGATAATATAAATGACGTCATAATTCAGGGGATCCAGTGACGTACAAGCGAAAAATAAACACAGAAGTAAAGGGATCAGGTTCGGAGGATATTTCTTCAACGTGATGGAGGAGATTTTTGGAGAACCGTATCCATACATGCCATTATCAGGACTACAGCATGACGCCGACTTCGGCGTTCTTTATGGAATAAACCCAGAAACTTACAGAATGTGAGCTTCTTGACAGGTTTCTTCTTATTGGGGGTGGATTGAGAGGAGGGACCTGGTTCGTCCTCCTCCGCCTCCTTATTATTTCCTTCCTTTGTTTTGCTTTTCGTTTCTTTTGTTTGCTTTTTGTTTTCCTTTAAGGATCCCTTCTCGCTCTCGCTCGGCTCTTCTACATCAGGAAGCATCTCAAAGTACTTATAGGAGCCTAAAAACGGAATAATACAGTATGTAAATAAAGTACTGCGTTTAAAAGAGTGTTAAAAAAGGATGGGACAGGCCTCAGAGGAACATTTACATATAATATATGGGATTTAAAAGATCATGTGAACCGTATATGTCTCAACTTATCCCATTATCTTCCATGTAATCGTCTACTAGGCGGCACGGTGGCTTAGTGGTTTAGCATGTTCTCCTCTCAGCACTAGGGATTCCTGGTTCGAATCCCCATCTGGGTGGAGTTTCCATGGTCTCCCCGTGTCTGCGTAGGTTTCCTCCGGGTTCTCCGGTTTCCTCCCAGAGTCCAAAAACATGGATCAAGTCAATTGAGTTCTCCAAATTGCCCCATATAGAGTGTGTCTGTGTAAGTGAGTGTGTGCCCAGCAATGGATTGGCGCCCTGTCCTGGGTCTATCTGCCCAGCGCGAAATATTCTCCCTTGGATAGGCATGGGGAACCCCCCCCCCCCACGCGACCCTAATAGAGGATAAAGCGGAAGATAATGAATGAATGAATAATCCTCTACTAGGGTTGTTGGGGGGGGGGGTTCACCATGTCAATCCAGGGAAGAACATTTTGGGTGCTGGGCAGATCCATCACCACACACATGCTATATAGGTAAAATTTAGATAGGGGCAATTTAGAAAAGCCAATTCACCTTTAGTCCATTTTTTGACTGTGGGAGGAAACCAGAGAATCCGGAAAAAAAAACCCACAGACACGTGGAGAACATGAAATTCCTTTAGGGGGCGCCACAGTGGATCTTTATTCTTCATCTCACCCTTTCCTGAGTATCCTCCTCCATCACCCCAACCTCCTGCATGTTCTCCCTTCACATATCCATAAACCTCCTCCCTGTGGCCTCCCTCTCCACCTGTTGGCTCCATCATCAGCATCTTTTTGCCGATATAAACCTCATCCCTCCTCAATTTCACTTCCAAAACTTCTTACCTGTCCCGTCCCTCTAATGACCCAAGTCCATCCTCGTCACTCTTTGAGGATGTGGTTTGTATTATATATAAAAAGCAATACAGAACCTGCTTACCATCCATTAGGCTGTTACGGAGAACCCGTAGTTCAGGATATTTATGCAACATGTGATCCTGAAACACGCATCTCCAGAACTGGATGATACAATCGCCTTTCTTCCTTTCCAACCAGTCTAGCATCTGATACACCCCACTTTGTAACCGTTCTTTACTTCTCATCTTTATCACTTTCTGCAGACAGAGAGCAGTATGTTGTGAGGTCAGGATTATTTGACTGACAAGGTGCCGCCACTAATTCCCTCAGATGTGGTTGCACTAGTTGTTAATTATCACCACCAGCATTAAGCACCAATGAGCCCTGAGCACCTGAGCATAACATGTCGGATCTCCTGAGGAGTGTGATATATTTATAGTAATAAACTACTTAAACAGGCGGCACGGTGGCTTAGTGGTTTAGCACGTTCTCCTCTCAGCACTAAGGATTCCCGGTTCAAATCCCCATCTGGGTGGAGTTTCCTAGTTCTCCCTGTGTCTGCGTGGGTTTCCTCCGGGTTCTCCGGTTTCCTCCCACAGTCCAAAAACATGGAACAAGTCAATTGAGTTCTCCAAATTGCCCCATATAGAGTGTGTCTGTGTGAGTGAGTGTGTGCCCAGCGATAGATTGGCGCCCTGTCCTGGGTCTATCTGCCCAGCGCCCTAAACATTCTCCCCTGGATGGGCATGGGGAACCCCACCGCGACGCTAATAGAGGATAAAGTGGAAGATAATGAATGAATGAATGAATGAACTACATAAACATAGAGGAACGTGCCCTCCACATTTAACCCATCTGTGCAGTGACACACACACACACACACACACACACACACACACACAAATACACACTGAGAGAAGTGAGCACACGTGCCCCAAGAGATGAGCTCCCCGGGGAGCAGCTGTGGTCCCACTCGGTGGGACCGGAAATCAAACCAAAGACCTTCAGGATACAAGGCTGGTTCCTTAATTGCATCATAGATCATAGTATACTGCATACAGGATGCTGGATATTTTAAGTTAGAGGTTTACTGCAGTGTCAATGAGGTCACCCACCCATATCACCACCACCATTAGGACAGTGCCAGTGTAGTCACTGCAGTGCTGAGAATCGTCCACCCTCCAAAGAATACCTGCTCTGTGGTGGTCTTACTATCCATCCATTATCTTCCGCTTTATCCTCTACTAGGTTCGCAGGGTTCCCCATGCCCATCCAGGGGAGAACGTCTCAGGTGCTGGGCAGATACACCCAGGACAGGGCGCCTATCTATTTCACACAGACACACTCTATATGGGGCCATTTGGAGAACTCAATTGACTTAATCCATTTTTTGGACTGTCGGAGGAAACCGGAGAACCCGGAGGAAACTTACGCGGACACAGGGAGAACACGGAAACTCCAACTAGATGGGGATTCAAACCAGGAATCCCCAGTGCTGAGAGGCGAACGTGCTGACCATTAGGTGGTCATACTAATATTTAGAAAATCAGATGTACTACAGTGTATAGATAGCTCAGTGTTAGTGTGTTGGGTTAGGAATCTGAAGGTTGGAGGTTCAAACCCCAAGTACACACTAAAGTTGCCACTGTGGGCCCTCGAGCAAGGCCCTTAACCCTAATTGTTCCAAAGGTGTTAAAACTGACCCTGTGTTCTGACCCCAACCATCAAAACTGGAAGACTTGGAAGTTCATTCATTCATTCACTCATTATCTTCCGCTTTATCACATATTAGTAATCTAGTCCGGTTTTCAAACTGAACGCTGATCGCTGAGTAACATGTGTACAGTTTCTTTAACAATAAAATCCATCCATTATCTTCTGCTTTATCCGCTATTAGGGTCGCGGTGGGGTTCCCAATGCCCATCCAGGGGAGAACGTTTCGGGCGCTGGGCAGATACACCCAGGACAGGACGCTAATCTATCACTGGGAACACACTCACACACACACACAGACACACTCTATATGGGGCAATTTGGAGAACTCAATTGACTTGATCCATGTTTTTGGACTGTGGAAGGAAACCGGAGAACCCGGAGGAAACCTATGCAGACACAGGGAGAACATGGAAACTCCAAGCATATTGGGATTCGAACCGGGAATCCCTGGTGCTTAGAGGAGAACATGCCAACCACTAAGCCACCGTGCCGCCTAACTGTTAGTTGCTTCGGATAAAAGTGTAAATGTAATGCCCATGTGTCTCTTATCACAGAGCTACAAAGTCCAGTAGAGGGTGGCGCAGATTAAACAGAGACACAGAAGTGAACCTCCCAGCAGCCTGTGTGTTATTTTCTGATGTTGTTTAAAATTTGGCAGCATTTAGTGGTTTAGCATGTTCTTCTCTCAGCACTAGGGATTCCCAGTTCGAATCCCCATCTGGGTGGAGTTTCCATGTTCTCCCCGTGTCCGTGTGGGTTTCCTCCGGGTTCTCCGTTTTCCTCCCACAGTCCAAAAACATGGATCAAGTCAATAGAGTTCTCCAAATTGCCCCATATAGAGTGTGTTTGAGCGAGTGAGTGTGTGCCTAGGTATAGATTGTCCCCCCTGTCCTGGGTGCATCTGCCCAGCGCCCGAGACGTTCTCCCCTGGATGGGCATGGGCATGGGCATGGGGAACCCCCCCCCCCCGCGACCCTAATAGAGGATAAAGCGGAAGATAATGGATGGATGAAACCAAGCAAGCAGCGCCGAGGAAACCTTAAAAACATTCAAGATAAAGAAATTCGAAAAAGAAAACCCAAAACCACAGGATTCTTGCCTCGTAAAGACTTTCTTGCACGAGATTGTGGTCTCGGAGCTGTCTGAGGAACATGCGTGGTTCCACTAAACAGGACAGTTCTGTCTTCTTGCAGTGAAAATAACGAGCCAGGTCCTCCTCTGATAAGAAGTCCAGCGGATCCATGAGCTCGTAGGAACTGGACATGTGGCTGCAGGACAGAAAGAAGCCTGGACATCAAAAAGAACCTGAACAGACGCGCAGAGAGCCTCCAAAGCGCGCACAGCTGGGTTGTTACTTGCTGGCCCCCGGTGTTTACCTGCTTAATGTCCACTAGTCAACGCTGACGGGGCATTTTTCACTTTGTAAACCGTCTTCCATTTGAAATGCGTCACTGACGGACATCAGGGCGCGCGCTGGAGCGGCTGCGCCCGAGACGCACCGGATGTGTGACGTCGCGAAACCGAAAGTGAGCGTGTGGTTGGTTCTATTGACTCCCGCTCGTTTGGAGACGTTTGAAAACAAAAAAAGCCGCATTTTACTAAAGATTTATGAACAACATGAATATCTAGTAAACAACTTTACAGCTGTCTGTTTCATTCTGGGCGGCACGGCGTCTTAGTGGTTTAGCATGTTCTCCTCTCAGCGTTAGGGATTCCCGGTTCGAATCCCCATCTGGGTGGAGTTGCCATGTTCTCCCCGTGTCCGCGTGGGTTTTCTCCGGGTTCTCCGGTTTCCTTTCACAGTCCAAAAACATGGATCAAGTCAATTGAGTTCTCCAAATTGCCCCATATAGAGTGTGTGTGTGTGTGTGAGAGTGAGTGTGTGCCCAGTGATAGATTGGCGCCCTGTCCTGGGTGTATCTGCCCAGCGTCCGAGACGTTCTCCCCTGGATGGGCATGGAGAACCCACCCACGACCCTAGTAGAGGATAAAAAAGATAATGGATGGATATTCAAGTGTCTGAATGCACCAAAAAAAAGATCCATCCATCCATCCATTATCTTCCGCTTTAACCTCTACTAGGGTTTCCCATGCACATCGAGGGGAGAACATCTCGGGCACTGGGCAGATACACCCAGGACAGAACGCCGATCTATCACTGGACACACACTCACTTGCACACACACACACACACACACACTCTCTATATGGGGGAATTTGGAGATTTCAATTGACCTTCCAACCGGGAATCTGAAATGCTGAGAGGCGGACGTGCTAACCACTAAGTCACCGTGCCGCCCTCCAAATAAAAGATTAGAATTGTAATTGAATTTAAAGCTGTTATTAATTCAGCCAAGTGGTATAGAAGTTAGCACGTCCACCTCTCAGGTCCTCTGAGTCCTCCTGTTTCCTCTCACAGTCCAAAAACATGGATTCAAGGTAATATGGTTGCTCTAAACTGCCCCTACTGTATAAAGTGTGTGTGTGTGTGTGTTTGTCTGTGTAAGTAATTGTGTAACCAGTAATGAATTGAGTATTTATTTGCTCAACGCCCAAAATATCTCAAAATACAAAGACCACAATACATGCTCCCGTGGATGGGCATAAGGACCCCCCCCCCTCTGACATTAGCAGAGGATTAGGTGAAACATAATGAAATTAACCATATAGGGTTCACATGATCTTTTAAGTCCTAAAGGCTTTTTTAAAATAGTTTAAATGAATGAATTAATACTTTTTAGATAAGATAAGACTTTATTGTCCCACCTGCTATAACTAACTGTATATCCACTTAGTTATAGCAGCAAAGGGACAGTGAGGGAGAAATTCATTCATTCATTTACTATCTTCCGCTGTATCCTCTATTAGAATCGCACATGCCCATCCAGGCGAGAACGCTGGGCAGATACACCCAGGACAGGGCGCCAATCTATCGCTGGGCACACACTTACTCACTCACTCACACACATACACACTATATGGGGCAATTTGGAGAACTCAATTGACTTGATCCATGATTTTGGACTGTGGGAGGAAACCGGAGAACCCGGAGGAAACCCACGCAGACACGGGGAGAACATGGAAACTCCACCCAGATGGAGATTCGAACCGGGAATCCCTAGAGCTGAGAGGCGTGTCACTGTGCCGCAGGAGAAATTCAATATGAACAAATATGGAAAGTACTTGGTGGGACCGAGAATTGAGACTTTTTCTGATGTAAAATGTACATGTAATTTTTTTTTAGAATTATGGAATTTGGGCGGCACGGTGGCTTAGTGGTTAGCACGTTCTCCTCTCAGCACTAGGGACTCCCAGTTCGAATCCCCACCTGGGTGGAGTTTCCATGTTCTCCCCGTGTCTGCGTGGGTTTCCTCCGGGTTCTCCGATTTCCTCCCACAGTCCAAAAACATGGATCAAGGTGACTTGATTTCTCCAAATTGCCCCATATAAAGTGTGTCTGTGTGAGTGAGTGTGTGCCCAGCGATGGATTGGCGCCCTGTCCTAGGTCTATCTGCCCAGCGCCCGAGACGTTCTCCCCTGAATGGGCACAGAGAAACCCACCGCGACCCTACTAGAGGATAAAGCAGGAGATAATGAATGAATGAATGAATGAATTATGGAATTTGCATTTTATTGCAGCTACCTAAAATAATGCAGTGTTTGGTGTTTAAACATTGAGCATTTTCCATGCTGTCCTTTCTACAGCTCTGGCTTTGGAGAGTCCTCTGCTGCAGGACAGGGGGGGGTGTTTGGTGCTACTTGCATCCCTCTCAAGCCAAGCCCTCGATTTCCCTCCGAAATTTGAGTCCTGGGCTCGTTTTTGAAGACCGATCGGTCGCACCCGTCTCTTCGTGCTGTTCCGCCGGCGCTCGGCTTTCTCCGGCTTCGACTCGGCTCTTTCCGGACGCGTTCGGGGGCCGCCGATAACGGTTAACGTTCAAATCGGATATGCTAGCTGCAGTGTGCTAGCAGCGCCTTGTGGCCTGTGGAGAAGCTCAGAGGAGAAACTAGAGGGGAGAGAGAGACATAGAGACAGAGCGAGAGAGAGAGAGAGAGAGAGAGTGAGAGAGACAGGAGCCGGGCTGAGGAATGACGGTGCTGCAGGAACCTGTGCAGGTACTTCAGCCTTCGACCCGAACGGCCAGCGCGACTCGAACGCGGCGTCGAGCGACCAGAAAGTTTGTTGTTCGGCCGACGGAACGATTCTGAGTTAGAAACCCGGGCCCGACTTCCACAGCCACGGCGCCCAGGCTAGTTCTGTCCTCCCGAGGGCCTCTGTCCCCGCTGACATTACACTCGTCAGGCCGGGGACAACGCTTTACAGACGCGCAGGCTTTAGAAACGCGAGCCGCGAGTCGACAACGCCGATTAAATGGAGATTACGAGTGACTATGCAAACGCGGCTAACTGTTAGCACGTTAGCTTGCACCTAGCACCAACCGCAGGCTCTGTGTTATTAAACAGGATTAAAAAGCACGATGGAGCTTCAGCCGCCAAGTTTCTCAGTCACACAAAGTCGCTCATCACTGGAAATAAAGCGTGTTGAGTTGAATTGAGTTGAATTGAGTTACTCTGATATTCCGAAGGGGGTTTATTCACTTAGCTTTTAGCTTGTGATGCAGCAAGTCAGTGGTTTTATATATATATTTATATATAACACACAAATAAAACTAATGTCGTTTTCAAAATATGATCTTCACTTGTCAAGCTTAACCGTGTTGCCATTAATATTATTAATCGTATTGCTTTTTTTTTAAAAATGCCATCAACATCAAGCCATTTTGGGAAACATGTACTGACCATATCCACAAATACGTGCCTGTTTTTATTCTAATCTTATGACCTCTTTTAAGTGTAGTTTCAGCTTGAACACACTTATGGCTGGGGCAATCGGGTGATTTGATGGTTGCTGGGTTGTATTTACGTTTCTGTATTCATAATGCCCATCTGAGGTGTCTTGTCACGTTTATATTCTTGTCATTATTGTGAGAAGAGTGAGAGGTCTGTGTTCATCGGTGTATATTTGTACGTTTAATATGGAAAACTGACCGCTGTACTGAGGTAGGATTGGTCCCGTTGATACCTGATGGCTGTTGTTGGGACTGATGGGATCAATATGTTAATCAGATCTGAATCATAAAGCTGAGGTCAGGTCTCTTAATCGATGATGGACGTTAGTTGCCGTGTCAATTAAATGGTGCTTTTAGTAAATTTACTTGATACTTGAAGACGGTTTGAGGTTAATGTAAAAAATTATTGCTTGTGACCAAATCATTTCCAAGACCCCTCCTGACGTGACCTGTTTGAGGTGGGAGTATTAAACCCCTTTCGTGGCTTTCTAAGTAAAATGTTACAAAGAGCTTGCTATCTGATTCTTAAACCATAATGCATTATATAAATCAAACACCAACCTGATTTATACCTCATTTTCTTGTCGTTGTGTAACGCGGGATTAGTAATGTCAACGATTCCCTGTATCTTTAACAAGTTAACATTTAAAGACAGAATTATGTTTCATTCACACTCATCATATCGATGGACATAGTAGTCCCACAATTACGGATTAAGTTCATCAGTATCTCTGCATACTTTGTCAATCATCTTTATTTGATTTTCTGATGATTAGGACTCCACAGAGCAGGTATTGTTTGGCTGGTGGTTGATCCGCAGCACCATGGTGCCGCTGATGCTGTGTTGGTGTGTTGGTGTGTGCTCAGAGGGATCAGAGATGGCAGCACTGCTGGAGTTTTTAAGCACCACGTCTATGTAAAATCAGATACCGTATCACATTTGTGGTTGTACTGTTTGTATTATTCATCCCTCATATCGGATGCTGCCTCCAGGATGCTGGTGGCTGGACAGTTGTGGTTGGTGATTTATTTTCAGTATAGCAGCACTGCTGAGTCTGATCCACTCATACCAGCCTTAACCTACACACACACACACCTTCACTGGTAGTGCTGAAAATTATTAACAACTAATTAACACCTGCTCTGTGGTGATCCTGACCAAGAGAACCAAATAAATGAGGTATGTAGAGAAACAAATGGACTACAGTTTGTAACCTTAGATCTACAAAGTGCATCTATATGGTGAATTGAGCTGATACAATGGACTGGGTAAAAAGAAAGAGGTGAATTTAATGAAGTGGCTGGTAAAAGTGGACAAAAACATGGCCAACATCCGGGAAAAGCATGTGTTCCGCTGACCCCTGAGCTTTCATGAGCTTTCATAACAGGCCATGAAAATGTAATGGGTAGCATCACCTTTAAAGGAGCCATGGGCTTGCCCTCACTGGTTGTATGTAATGGCATATCAGCCAACAAGCATCACAACCATAGTGCATCATGGTTTCGGCGTTCGGACTGTTGCTTATGTCATCTTAGACAGCACGAGCACAAAACCTATAAATCCTGTTCTATAGCATGTCCTGTTTGATCATGTGATTATGGGTATTGGTGAATAAATAAAGACCCTCTGTACCCGGTTGATTTACAGGCTGCTGTCTGGCATGCTTTAAACCACTATGCCTACCGTGATGCCGTGTTCCTGGCTGAAAGGCTCTACGCTGAAGGTAAGGGTTTATAGAGTTTTGCACTGATTGTCATTTATAAACCAAACCAAAAATAATGTTTGCATTATTAGCAAGCAAAGTTCACGACTGTTTATTGCCTACAGCATTATATACATTGAGTTTTATGTATTAATAAGATTATGTGGCTGCACGTGGGTTGCTGATATCATGTGTCATACTTATGCATACACTATATAGGGTCAATTTAGAGCAGCCAATTCACCTTGAATCCTTGTTTTCGGACTGTGGGGAGAAACCGGAGAACCCGGTGAAAACCCATGGAGAATATGGAAACTTAACCCAGATTGGGATTCAAACCTGGACAAATCAAACCACTATTACAAGATGCTGCATCTGACACTCCAAGCTAACACACAAACATCTGCTTGCAGGGGAAGTCGCACCTACATGCCACCTATGTAAAGCCACACTTACAATAAGACACATACTGATGGACTGCCCAACACTACAACCAGAAAGACTGAAATACTTCACGGTTAACAAAACCCAAAACCCACTCAAGACCACAGAACCAGGAAAAATACTAAACTACCTGACACATCTACATTTGAAGGACCAGATATAGCCTGTACCAAGATAGACTAGAAACACAACCTATGCACCGCCGTATAAATAGCCACAGCGTGCTGATACGGTGCTAAAACCCAAACAAACAAATCAAACCTGGATCTCCAGTCCTTGCATCATCATCAACGATTGATTATAATTGTAAAGACAAAAGTTTTGGGACATTGTGTTACCTCTCTGGTCCCTTGACCAAAGGCCTTTAACTCTCATTGCTTAAGGGCTTCTGTATCGTGGTCAACCCTGCACTTTGTCCCCAAACCATCAAGTTAGGATATTTGGATAAAAGTGTCTCCAAAATGACCCCCTGTGTAATGGGACACCAATATTTTACACCTCCACCATCCCATTCCATCGCAAGTCTTTCCCCTAACTCACCGCTATAACAGTCTTTATTGCACTGGTAAGGCTTTCTACCAGGTTTTGGGGTGCTGTCATTCCAGCTCTTGTGAGGTCAGACACTGATGTTGTGATGTCAACCAACCATGCCTGTACATAGATTTTGCTTTATGAAATAGGGAATAGGCGGCACGGTGGCTTAGTGGTCAGCACGTTCGCCTCTCAGCACTAGGGATTCCCGGTTCGAATCCCCATCTGGGTGGAGTTTCCATGTTCTCCCCGTGTCTGCGTGGGTTTCCTCCGGGTTCTCCGGTTTCCTCCCACAGTCCAAAAACATGGATCAAGTTAATTGAATTCTCCAAATTGCCCCATATAGAGTGTGTCTGTGTGAGTGAGTGTGTGCCCAGCGATGGATTGGCGCCCTGTCCGGGGTCTATCTGCCCAGCGCCCGAGACGTTCTCACCTGGATGGGCATGGGGAACCCCACCGCGACCCTAATAGAGGATAAGCGGAAGATAATGAATGAATGAAATAGGGAATAGTCATGCTGGAACAGAAAATGGCCTTCCCCAAACTATTCCTACAATGGTAGCTAGCATACAGTTGTCTGAAATACATGGTTAAGTCCATGTTTTATTATTAGAGACATGTCTCAGTATTAATTCCCTGGAACATGTGCTGGTCCTATTGGGATAACCGGTGTGTTTCCCACCACGTCTTATGTCCACGTCTTCGTTCCACACAGTGATTGACAGAAAGTGCGAGTGTGCTGGTCATTGTACAGTGTTTTTTATTATTCCTTTATTAAACTTTATATTAAAAAAGAACCATTAAATGCTCATTTTTTAAAAATATGATGTCCATGTTTGACCTTTTTCCTGCCAGTGCATTCAGAAGAGGCGCTCTTCCTCCTCGCTACGTGTTACTACCGCTCGGGGAAGCCGTACAAAGCCTATCATCTGCTCAAGGGGCACAGCTGTACCACACCACAGTGCAAATACCTCCTCGCCAAATGCTGCGTGGAACTTAGCAAGTAAGATGTTCTATTGAGTAGGACGGGGATAAATGAGGCGTAGAATGTGATCGGGACGATCTGTGTTCTGTTATGTTGTTCTGTTCATGTGGTGACGGGCTTTTGCAATGCTGGAACATTCATTCATCCATTATCTCCCGCTTTGTCCTCTATTAGGGTCGCGGGGGGGGGTTCCCCATGCCCATCCAGGGGAGAACGTCTCGGGCGCTGGGCAGATACACCCAGGACAGGGCGCCAACCTATCACTGGGCACACACTCACTCACACACACATACACACACTATATGGGGCAATTTGGAGAACTCAATTGACTTGAACCATGTTTTTGGACTGTGGGAGGAAACCGGACAACACGGAGGAAACCCACGCAGACACAGGGAGACCATGGAAACTCCACCCAGATGGGGATTCGAACTGGGAATCCCTAGCGCTGAGAGGAGAATGTGCTAAACCACTAAGCCACTGTGTCGCCCCCCTGTGTTTCAGTCAGAACTATATGTATACGTGGAACCAGTGAATGGCAATATTCAGCATCATTAGAAAATGTAATCGTGTGTGTGTGTGTGTGTGTGTGTGTGTGTGTGTGTGTGTGTGTGTGTGTGTGTGTGTGTGTTCTCAGACTTTCTGAAGGCGAGCAGATCCTCACAGGGGGCGTCCTGAACAAACAGAAGAGTCAGGATGACATTATCACGGAGTTCGGCGACTCCTCCTGTTTCACGTTAGCACTTCTCGGACAGATCTACTGGTGTGTGAGACTTTCACGCCTCCTTCACGTCTTCATCCAAACTCTGTCCTCGCCGTTTCACGTCGAACCTCTTTCTTTTGTTCTGCAGTAAAACGGATCGCCTAACGAAGGGAGCTGAATGTTATCAAAAGAGCCTTAGTGAAAATCCTTTTCTCTGGTCTCCCTTCGAGTCACTTTGTCAAATCGGTGAGTTCAGATGCTTTTAATCCGTTCTGTAGACGTTGGTTTACATAATGTAGTGTAATGTTGTTAATACAGTGTTTAAATTATTTAAAATAAATATTATGTAAAAACCAGCTCGCGTGTTGATGGTGCGACTGCTGATGTTTGCATCATTAGCAAGCAAAGTTCACGACTGTTTATTGCCTACAGCATTATATACATTGAGTTTTATGTATTAATAAGATTATGTGGCTGCACGTGGGTTGCTGATATCATGTGTCATACTTATGCGTACACTATATAGGGTCAATTTAGAGCAGCCATTTTACCTTGAATCCTTGTTTTCGGACTGTGGGGAGAAACCGGAGAACCCGGTGAAAACCCATGGAGAATATGGAAACTTAACCCAGATTGGGGTTCAAACCTGGACAAATCAAACCACTATTACAAGATGCTGCATCTGACACTCCAAGCTAACACACAAACATCTGCTTGCAGGGAAAGTCGCACCTACCTGCCACCTATGTAAAGCCACACTTACAATAAGACACATACTGATGGACTGCCCAACACTACAACCAGAAAGACTGAAATACTTCACAGTTAACAAAACCCAAAACCCACTCAAGACCACAGAACCAGGAAAAATACTAAACTACCTGACACATCTACATTTGAAGGACCAGATATAGCCTGTACCAAGATAGACTAGAAACACAGCCTATGTACTTTGTCAAATCGGTGAGTTCAACAAAGAATTCCCTTTAAAAACAAAATCTTTTATTGCTAAATTCCTCAGGCTTAATGATTTGTATGTTGGTGTCAGTGATGTAAACATGATGAGCGCCTCTGCTCTGCTGGGGAAGAAGACCCTGAATGTGGCATTCATTCATTCATTCATTATCTCCCGCTTTATCCTCTATTCAGGTTGTCGGGGGGGGGGGGTCCCCCATGCCCATGCCCATCCAGGGGAGAACGTCTCGGGCGTTGGGCAGATACACCCAGGACAGGGCGCCAATCTATCACTGGGCACTCACTCACTCACTCACACAGACACACTCTATATGGGGCAATTTCCATGTTTTTGGACTGTGGGAGGAAACCGGAGAACCCGGAGGAAACCCACGCGGATACGGGGAGAACATGGAAACTCCACCCAGATGGGGATTCGAACCGGGAATCCCTAGCCCTGAGAGGAGAACGTGCTAAACCACCAAGCCACCGTGCCGCCTATTGTCATCACTGTTTTTATTTTAATTTCTTTTCTTGTGTCAGGCGAGCGGCCGGATCCAGACCAGATCTTCAAGCTCACATCTCTGCAGAGTTTCAGCGGGGGCACTGGAGGAGGTGCCCCCTCGTTCCCCATGAGCCCTGTTCACACTCCAAGCCACAACATCACACATAGGCAAATCGATTCGGTCCTCATGGAGACACCTCAGGACACGCTGGTGTGTCTTCACCTTCAAATGTTGTTCCTTTTGGTTTTGGGCGGAGCCTCACGCCTCAATGCCATTATATTATTACGTTTGTGGTGGCATCACAGTGTTAGAGTTTTATTATGCGTTTTTGTGTGATAACCCTTTCCCCTCCGTCTTCTTCCCCTGCTGCTCAAAGGAACTGAACCGGCTCAATCTGGAGTCGAAGTACTCCCTGAACACAGACTCCTCCATCTCTTACATCGACTCCTCGGTCATCTCGCCCGACTCTGTGCCGTTGAGCACAGGGGGCTCGGTCCTGTCCAAGCAGATACAGAATAAACCCAAAAGTGGACGTTGCCTTCTGGGAGGAACAGCCACACTGAGCCCGCTCACACCCAGGTGACCTTACTGTACGAATGTCTCCGACACAGGGGATGGTCTCCCTTTTCTTTATTGTCTCCTCCTAACTAAACCCATTCAACTTTCATTCATCCATTATCTCCCGCTTTATCCTCTATTAGGGTCGCGGTGGGGTTCCCCATGCCCATCCAGGGGAGAACGTTTCGGGCGCTGGGCAGATAGACCCAGGACAGGGCGCCAATCCATCGCTGGGCACACACTCACTCACGCAGACACACTCTATATGGGGCAATTTAGTGAGCTCAATTGACTTGATCCATGTTTTTGGACTGTGGGAGGAAACCGGAGAACCCGGAGGAAACCCACGCAGACACGGGGAGAACATGGAAACTTCACCCAGATTGGGATTCGAACCGGGAATCCCTAGAGCTGAGAGGAGAACATGCTAACCGCTAATCCACCATGCCGCCATGACAAAAGTTATAAAAAAGAATTAATTAATTTGTGTTATCTCATCTTATTATCTTCCGCTTAATCTTATACTAGGGACTAGGGTCGCAGGGGTTCCTTATAACCATCCACAGGAGAACATTTCAGGGGCTGGGCGGGACAAGACATCAATCCATTGCTCACTTACTCTCACTCACACAGACATTATATAGGGCCAATTTATCTTAAGCTAGGTGTGTGTCCAGCGATGGATTGGCGCCCTGTCCTGGGTGTATCCGCCCAGCGACCGAGACGTCCCCCCCCCCCCCCCCCGTCCCATCTAAAGGATAAAGTGGAAGATAATGGATGGATGGAAATTTTGTCATGATACTAAACTGTATGAGGTTTGAATATTTCCCACCTATACTAATGAATTTTATTCTGTTCCCTCCCTCTTTTTTGTCTAATCTGTAGTTTTGGGATCTTACCTCTTGAGCCGAGTCCAGGTGACCCAAACTATCTGCAGAACTACAGCCACAGTGGCTCAGGGATGGAAGCGCCCCCACCACCTGTTCCTCCAAAAAAGGTCTGCACCTTATTTTGTTTGTTCTGCATCTCTGAAAGCTTGTACATCACACTTCAAACCATGAACCTGTCTGTGGCCTCAGTATGGGGGCAACCTGAAAGACCCAGAGATTAAAGCGCCGTTGATTTTAATGGAACACATTTTAGAGTGTGTGGTCGACTTCTGTCACCTTCACTGCTGACTTCATCGCTGGTTTGATATGATGGGGGAGGGGAGTGTATTACACTATCCTTACCCGCAAATTGGGAACAAAGTTTCTTGCTGGGTTTGTTTTCACAAATGTCACTCGATGTCTAATGTCTACTGTACGTTTTGTGCTTGCAGACGGTCAGTAGAATCAGTCAGGTAGGAACCAAGTCCGTTTTTGCACAGAGTGGAAACAGTAGAGAAGTGATTCCTATCCCGTTTAACCAGTCGCAGACCACGACACCGCAGACCAGGTAAGTGTCGCTAATAATCCATCCATTCATTATCTTCTGCTTTATCCTATGTTAGGGTCGCAGGGGGGTTCACCATGCCCATCCAGGGGAGAACGTCTCGGGCGCTGGGCAGATACACCCAGGACAGGATGCCAATCTATCACTGGGCACACACTCACTCACACAGACACACTCTATATGGGGCAATTTTGAGAACTCAATTGACTTGATCCATGTTTTTGGACTGTGGGAGGAAACTGGAGAACCCGGAGGAAACCCACGCGGACACGGGGAGAACATGGAAACTCCACCCAGATGGGGATTCAAATCGGGAATCCCTAGAGCTGAGAGGAGAACATGCCGAACAAAGTCATGTATTTAAAATATTCACAATTATATTACCATGCATTAAGTTTATGGTACATTTCAATGGCTTATAAAACATTATCCTCCGCTTTATCCTCTACTAGGGTCGGGGTGGGGGGGTTCTCCATGCCCATCCAGGGAAGGTTTCGGGCGCTGGGCAGATACACCCAGGACAGGGGGGCAATCTATCGCTGGACACACACTCACTCACACAAACACACTCTATATGGGGCAATTTGGAGAACTCAATTGACTTGATCCATGTTTTTAGACTGTGGGAGGAAACTGGAGAACCTGGAGGAAACCCATGCTGACAAGGGGAGAACATGGAAACTCCACCCAGATGGGGATTCGAACCGGGAATCCCTAGAGCTGAGAGGAGAACATGCTTAACCACTAAGGCACCGTGCCGCCTAAATTAAACAGCACGGCTTTAAAAATACAAACCCTGTTTATAGGAACTAATAATATACTGCTGCTGGACACCTGCACATTGGGAAAGCGGACAGCTCACCAGGGAAAAGCGAGTTTGCCGCCTGATTACTCACTGTACACACACACACACACACACACACACACACATCAGAGCCTCATGCACTTTCCTTTCAAGTGTAACTGCAGACACGAGACATTTGGAAAAGCCTGCAAATGTGTTTGTTTTGTGAGGACTGTGTGTGTGTGTTGCTCTGAATAACGTCACATGGTTTGGTTGTCCTGTGTTTGTGTGTTTGTGCAGTACCACACCTCAAGTCTTGAGTCCCACCATTGCTGCGCCTCCCAATGTGCAGCCCCGGCGGAGCTCCAGACTCTTCACCAGTGCCAGCTCCACTGCCAAGGTACAGTCCAGTCCACCGTTTACCCACAACGTTTTGCCCCCAGCAGACACTGCTGATCACATTTACTCTGATGTGGAGGGGTGTGTCTATAGGGTCATGTTGTGTAGACATGTTGTGGTTACAGGTTATTTATAGGAACTCACTGCTGTAGTGATGGTGTATGTTCTCTGTTTGCACTTCGCAGCAGTGGTGTCAGTGACAGTGAGGCTTAAAATGAAACCCCAGGACTGTTGAGGGCCAAACAGGGTCGCCATTTTTAAACAGGGTGAAACTGGACAAAGTGCAGATGTCAAATATATTTAGTCTACATTTAAAAAAAAAAAACAAAAAAAAAACGTTTACTGCAATTTAAAGAGAAATAAATGCCAAAGTTATTCTTGTGCATGGAAGTACATGTGTGTGTCCAGGATTTTTTATTTTTTTTTTTTTTTGGGGGGGTGGGGGGTGGGTTAGACTGATTTTAACGACCGATTCTGTCAGGGTTTGGAATCATTTCTGGGCTCAGAAGAAACACAGACAACTATACAAGAGTTAAATTCACAATGGAGAGTCAGATTGATTTAAGAGTAACATTGAGGCAGCCTCAGTGTAACTATTCAGGGGGCCGGGGGCAGCTAGTCATGGGGATATCCCAATGTACCCATCAGCATGTTTTTGGAATGTGGGAGGAATCAGGAGGAAACTCCACTTAGGTACAGGAAGGACATGCAAACTCCACACAGAAAAGACCTGTGCTCTCCGCAACTGGGAATCAAACCCTGGATCTTCCAGCTGTGCACCACTGTTACAAACCCCCCCCCTCACACACACGCACACACCAATAGAGGAGGGATATGTGCAGGGGCTGGCTCATGTTACTGAGCACAAAATGTACCTGCTTAACCAAGTGGGGGCACCCCAAACTGTAAAAACAGCCCGTAGAAAGCTGTGTGTGTGTGTGTGTGTGTGTGTGTGTGTGTGTGTGCTCAATGGGATTTGTAGTGTGCTACACATGCGTTCACTCTTCACAGAGTTTGTCATCTCCAGTTTACAGGAATGTGTTCTAAACATTGACCCTTTTTTTTGTTCCATTCCACAGGAGAACAGCAAGAAGTTAAAGATGAAGTTCCCTACAAAGATCCCGAACAGGAAAACCAAGACAAAAACGGGGAAGGGCGGCATCACCTCGTCCAATCTCAACGAGAGCATCGAGATCCTGAAGCTGGACTCCTCGATGACGGATGGAAAGGGGAACATCAGCTCGCCCCAGTTTCAGGCGTTTACTCTGCAGAAGGCTGCCGCAGGTACCGAGACCATCCGAATATATGAGAATATATAAGGGTTAGGACACGCCCCCTTTAGCTCTACATATTGTTCATGGGGCAGTCATGGGCTTGTGGTTATGGAACCAGCCTTATGACCTGAAGGTCTCCGGTTCGATTCCCGGTCCCACCAAGAACCATGGCTGAAGTGCCCCTGGGCAAGGCACCTTACCCCAATTGCTCCCCGGGCTGCCCACCGCTCCAGGCACGTGCGCTCACTTCACTAGTGTGTGTGTGTGTGTGTGTGTGTGTGTGTGTGTGTGTGTGTGTGTGTGTGTGTGTGTGTTTCACTGCACGGATATAAATCCATTCATTCATTATCCTCCGCTTTATCCTCTATTGGGGGGGGGGGGCGGGTTCCCCATGCCCATCCGGGGGAGAACGTTTCGGGTGCTGGGCAGATAGACCCAGGACAGGACACCAATATATCGCTGGGCACACACTCACTCACACAGACACACTCTACATGGGGCAATTTGGAGAACACAAGTGACTTGCTCCATGTTATTTGGACTGTGGGAGGATGCCGGAGAACCCGGAGGAAACCCACGCGGACACGGGGAGAACATGGAAACTCCACCCAGATGGGGATTCGAACCAGGAATCCCTAGTGCTGAGAGGCGAACCTGCTAAACCACTACAGCACCGTGCCGCGCAAAATAAATCGCTTCACTTAATGTTATCAGTTTCCCTAAAGATGGACGTTGTAGTTGTATATGCATCATAGAGGTGTCCCAATACTTTTGTCTATACCGTGTGGTGATGAGATTATTTTTGACATGCTGTCGGTAAGATGCACCTTGTTTTGTTTCGCAGACGGGCTCATGGCACTGATGCGAGACATTGGGCGGGGCTACCTAGCACTGTGCTCCTACAACTGCAAAGAGGCCATCAGCATCCTCAGCCAGCTGCCTGCTCATCACTATAACACCGGCTGGGTCATGGGTCAGATCGGCCGTGCGCACTTCGAACTGGCGGAATACATGCAGGTGAGTGGACCGCTGAGGTCATGTGATGAATCTGCCGTCGGTGTCGTGTTAGTGATGGCCATATTTGGCACTTTGGAGACAAATAAAATCTACAAAACAGCCATTTGAGTCCATTCTGTACAACAGTGCAGTGTTTTCATATTGGATAGTGATACAGATTAATTATTCATCCATTATCCTCTGCTTTATTCTCTATTATGCCGCGGTGAGGTTACCCATGCTCTTCCAGGGGAGAACGTTTCGGGCGCTGAGCAGATACACCCAGGAAAGGACGCCAATCCATCGCTGGGCACACACTCACACACACAGACACTCTCTATATTGGGCAATTTGGAGAACTCAATTGACCTTGATCCATGTTTTTGGACTGTGGGAGGAAACCGGAGAACCCGGAGGAAACCCACGCGGACACGGGGAGAACATGAAAACTCCACCCAGATGGGGATTTGAACCGGGAATCCCTAGAGCTGAGAGGAGAACATGGGGGGGGGGGGGGGGGGGGGGGGGGGGGGGGGGGGGGGGGGGGGGGGGGGGGGGGGGGGGGGGGGGGGGGGGGGGGGGGGGGGGGGGGGGGGGGGGGGGGTTTACTCCCACAGTCCAAAAACATGGATTCAAGGTGAATTGGCTGCTCTAAATTGGCCACGCAGAGTGTGAGTGTGTGTGTGCCCAGCATTTGATTGGCACCCTGTTCTGGGTGTATCTGCCCTGTGCCTGAAACATTCTCCCCTGAATGGGCATGTAGAACCCCTCACGACCCTAGTAGAGGATTAAGCATAAGATAAGATGCAATTGGGGGTGGCATGGTGGCTTAGTGGTTGGCATGTTCTCCTCTCAACACTAGGGATTCCCTGTTCGAATCCCCATCTGGGTGGAGTTTCCATGTTCTCCCCGTGTCCGCGTGGGTTTCCTCCGGGTTCTCCAGTTTCCTCCCACAGTCCAAAAACATGGATCAAGACAATTGAATTCTCCAAATTGCCCCATACAGAGTGTGTGTGTGTGCCCAGCGATAGATTGGCGTCCTGTCCTGGGTCTATCTGCCCAGCGTCCGAAACGTTCTCCCCTGGATGGGCATGAGGAACCCCCCGACGACCCTAATAGAGGATAAAGCGGGAGATAATGGATGAATAAACACAGGGTAATAATGTTACTGTGGTAGCTTATCGACCTCAAGGTAGAACAAATGAGCAATATAGGATAAAGTGGAAGATGATGAATGAATAAGATGCGATTGGATTATTTAAACAGTTTAATAAGAAGCTTCGTTTTTTTTGTCTGAAGGCGGAGAGAATCTTCTCTGAGGTGCGGCGCATCGAGAGCTATCGGGTGGAGGGCATGGAGATCTACTCCACCACACTGTGGCACCTCCAGAAAGACGTGGCGCTCTCTGCCCTTTCGAAGGACCTCACAGACATGGACAAAAACTCACCCGAGGTAACCGACCTGGTGAAGCTGCTGAAGCCGTGGATCTTGTCTCACACAGTGAGGGCTATATCAGGATTGAATCTCTACATGTCCGCTCTCGTTGCTCCACAGCCCTGGTGTGTAGCGGGTAACTGTTTCAGTCTGCAGCGGGAGCACGACATCGCCATCAAGTTCTTCACACGGGCCATTCAGGTGGACCCCGGCTTCGCCTACGCCTACACGCTGCTCGGGCATGAACTGGTCCTCACTGAGGAGCTGGAGAAAGCACTGGGCTGCTTCCGTAATGCCATTCGACTCAACAAACGCCACTACAATGCCTGGTACCTCTGTCCTCACTGTACCGCTCTCTACCTGTTGCATGTGTGTGTGGGTTTGTTTGTATTTGCGTGCCTGTGTGTTTGCCTGCGTGCGATTGTGTATCTGTTTTTGTGTGCGTGGGTTTGCACGCATGTGTGTTTGTGTGTGTATGTGTATATATGTATGCGTGCGTGCGTTTGTGGGTCTGTATATATTTTCACATCTGTGTGTGTGTTTATTTTTGTGTGTCTGTGGGTTTGCACGTGTTGTGGGTATCTATTTTTGTGTGTGTGTGGGTTTGCGTGCGCGTGTGTGTGTGTATGTATATAATATATATATATATATATATATTCATTCCGCTTTATCCTCTATTAGGGTTCCCCATGCCCATCCAGGGGAGAATGTTTCGGACGCTGGGCAGACACACCCAGGACAGGGTGCCAATCTATCGCTGGGCACACACTCACTCAAAGAGACACGAACACATACACACACTATATGGGGAAATTTGGAGAACTCAATTGACTTGATCCATGTTTTTGGACTGTGTGGGTTTCCTCCGGGTTCTCCGGTTTCCTCCCACAGACACGGGGAGAACATGGAAACTCCACCCAGGTGGGGATTTGAACCGGGAATCCCTTGTGCTGAGAGGAGCACATGCTAAATACCAAGCCACCGTGCCACCCTATATATATATATATATATATATATATTTCCACATGTTTTTGTGTGCATGGGTTTGCACACCTGTGTCTGTGTGTGTTCATTGTTGTGTGCATGCATCTGTGGGTTTGCACATGTTTGTGTAGTTTTGCGTGAGCATGTGTGTTTGCATGCACATGTGTATGTTTTAATAACTGATTTGAGGTCAGTGGTTAAGTGTGTTTTGATGTTGCAGGTATGGTTTGGGAATGATCTATTACAAACAGGAGAAGTTTAATTTGGCAGAGATTCATTTCAAGAAGGCCTTGAGTATTAACCCCCAGAGCTCCGTCCTCCTCTGCCATATTGGAGTGGTTAGTATATTATGGGCTGTTTACTGTTTTTACTGTACATCACTAGATTTGTATTATTTAATGTCTCTCCTGTCTTAATGTCCTTTAACGTTTCTTGTCGTCGCAGGTCCAGCATGCACTGAAAAAGTCTGAGCAGGCGTTAGAGACTCTAAACCGGGCCATCACCATCGACCCCAAGAACCCACTATGCAAGTTCCACAGAGCGTCTATTCTGTTTGCTAACGAAAAATACAAGGTAAATACACGTTGCGGCGGCACGGTGGCTTAGTGGTTAGCACGTTCGCCTCTCAGCACTAGGGATTCCCGGTTCAAATCCCCATCTGGGTGGAGTTTCCATGTTCTCCCCGTGTCTGCGTGGGTTTCCTCCGGGTTCTCCGGTTTCCTCCCACAGTCCAAAAACATGGATCAAGTTAATTGAATTCTTAAAAATTGCCCCCTATAGAGTGTGTCTGTGTGAGTGAGTGTGTGCCCAGCGATGGATTGGCGCCCTGTCCTGGGTCTATCTGCCCAGCGCCCGAGACGTTCTCCCCTGGATGGGCATGGGGAACCCCCCCGCGACCCTAATAGAGGATAAGCGGGAGATAATGAATGAATGAAATACACGTTGCTATAGAAACACTATACTGGTCCATTCAACTGATTAACGACAAACACATTAGTTGGACTGCAGTACTAACATTGAGGGTCCCATCATACTCACTATCTTACACCCCCACAGTCTATTTTCCCGCCTCCCACCTATAGCAACACTGCTTGTGAAAATATCTCCAAGCTGTGCAGTGTGCGGTTGATGGCTCACTATCCATCTTCCACTTTATCCTCTATTAGAGTCGTGGGGGGTTTCACATACCATCCAGGGGAGAATGGCACGGGCGCTGGGCAGATACACCCAGGACAGGATGCCAGTCTATCACTGGACATGCAGTCACTCAAACAAACACACTCTACATGGGGCAATTTGGAGCATTCAATTGACCTTGATCCATGTTTTTGGACTGTGAGAGGAAACCGGAGAACCCACAGGAAACCCACACGGACACGGGGAGAACCTGGAAACTCCACCCAGATGGGGATTCGAACCGGGAATCCCTAGAGCTGAGAGCAGAACATGCAAAACCACTAAGCCACCGTGCCTGATGGCTCACTAATACATCCTTAAACTCTACTGTGGCAGCTCCAGGGCGTCTGCTCATTGTCCACCACTTTTCCCCATCAGGCACCAACAATCCTGCCACAGTCAGAATCACAGCCTTTCTAAAGCTTGATGTGAACATGACCTGATTGATTCTGTGACTGTTAAATGTAAAATGAAGTTAAATTTGATCTGATCTCTTCGCAGGCTGCACTACAGGAGCTTGAAGAGCTCAAACAAATAGTTCCCAAAGAGTCTCTAGTTTACTTTTTAATAGGAAAGGTAAGAGAAGCCCGTCCGCCGTTCATACCGTCGTGATGTCACATGACGTAACAATCGATGACTCCAGTGGTTCTCGTCTGTAGGTTTATAAGAAGCTCGGTCAGACTCATCTGGCTCTGATGAACTTTTCCTGGGCCATGGACCTGGACCCGAAAGGAGCCAACAACCAGATCAAAGAGGCCATAGACAAACGGTACCTCCCCGACGACGAGGAGCCGGTCACACCCGAGGACTACCCCTACTATTCGAGTAAGCTCGCTTTGAGCTCAGTGTGATGGAATAGACATGATGTAGTGTGTATTGTTCCCCTGCATTCACACTAGTGACACCGTTGCTGGGCAACAGTTTTAAATTTACATTCGATCATTTATTGGACACTTTTATCCAAAGCGACTTACAAGGTGAGCACAGGGTTCATCACAACATCCCTGGAGCAATGAGGGTTAAGGGTCTCACTCAAGGACCCACACTGGTAACTTCAGTGGACCTGGGATTTGAACCCCCAACCTTCAGATTGAGAGCCCAACACCCTAAACACTGAGCTGCCGCGCCTTCCGTTTTGAGACGGAAGTCTAGAAAAATACAAACTAGTACGAGTAGTTGTTATGGCTATGTCCAAAATCACCTACTACTTACTATTTATTTATTTGTTTCAAGTTTATTTCTCATTTCTGCTCCATGTTGGGACATGTGCACATAGAAACTCTTAAGGTGAGGCATAAGGATATAAACTCTACATAGAAGATAAAATGAAATACACGATATTTGCATATGTATACACCAAAAAAATATATATATATTTATTCATTCATTATCTTCCGCTTTATCCTCTATTAGGGTCGCGGTGGGGTTCCCCATGCCCATCCAGGGGAGAACGTCTCGGGCGCTGGGCAGATAGACCCAGGACAGGGTGCCAATCCATCGCTGGGCACACACTCACACAGACACACTCTATATGGGGCAATTTTGAGAATTCAATTGACTTGATCCATGTTTTTGGACTGTGGGAGGAAACCGGAGAACCCGGAGGAAACCCACGCAGACACGGAGAGAACATGAAAACTCCACCCAGATGGGGATTCGAACCGGGAATCCCTAGTGCTGAGGTGAACGTGCCAATCACTATATATATATATATATATATATATATATATATATATATATATATATATATATATATATATGCACCAGAATAGGGTGCCAATCAATAACTGGGCACTCACTCACTCATACACACACTATATATAGAGGCAATTTAGAGCAGCCAATTTACATCACATTTGGTCATTTATTAGACGCTTTTATCCAAAGCGACTTACAAGGTGAGCACAGGGTTCATCACAACATCCCTGGAGCAATGAGGGTTAAGGGTCTCACTCAAGAACCCACACTGGTGACTTTAGTGGACCTGGGATTTGAACCCCCAACCTTCAGATTGATAGCCCAACACCCTAAACACTAAGCAACCACTCCTCATTTTACCCCCGAATTTACCTTGAATTCAACTTTTTGGACTGTGGGAGGAAACTGGAGAACCTGGAACAAACACACATGTACTGTATGTGGGAAGAACATGGAAACTCCACCCAGATTGGGATTCGAACCTGAATCCCCAGCGCTGAGAGGTGGACGTGCTGACCACTAAGCCACCGTGAGGCGCCGCCCTTCCTTAAGCATTTAGTCCATGCGTCACTGCTGTCAGTTTCACTTCCCTCTGTTTAAATTGTGTGTAGAGTAACAGTGGTGTGTGTGTGTGTGTGTGTGTGTGTGTGTGTGTGTGTCACAGCGGAGGTGGAGGAGTCCCAGGAGAGCAGCATGACGGACGCAGACGACGCGCAACTCCACACCACAGAGAGCGACGAGGTCCTGTAACCTTCAGCCTCCCGTCTGAACTCTTAAAAATAATTATGCCAACATGGGATCCACCCAGTTCACGTGAGAAAAAAAAATCTATATATAAAAGACACAAAACGGGGGGAAGGAGAAAAAGAATAACAAAGGAAAAAAACAAACTGCTGCTAAATCAGTACCTCCTCATATCTGTATTTTTTTATTTGTGCCGTTTCCCCGTCGCTCCGACTCCGTTTTCTTTTTTTTTTTTTCTCCCCCCCCTCTCCCAACCCTGTGGGTCCCGTCATTATGCCTTATACCTGGAGGGCTCCTCCTCATTCAGCCTTCATCCGCACGCCAACGTGGGGTACTTCGCTTTCAGGAGAGTTGGTACGACGGGCCGAACGCGAGAGCCCCACCTGTTGGAGATCTGTTGCGAAGTGGAGTCAGCACCGCGAGCCACTGACCGTTACGGACATGACCGTCGAAGCACATAGGCCTTTTGTGTTCTTTTTATTCTCATTTACCTGAAATAAAGACCTGTGTAAGAGTTCGTTGAGTTCAGTTCTCTTTCAGATCAGACCACCAGATGCACAGGTTCCCGCGCCGGGTTCCGCTCCTGCGTCCAGTCCGGCGTCCACTCCGGCGTCCGCCGAATGTCCGAACCAAACCAGCCGTTAAGAGAACGTGGGTCTGAGGTGACGACGCATCCGGGTTCCCTTATATTGTAGTCCACTAGAGGTAGGGCTCATCTGTTTACATCAGGATTATATCTGGACTCATTTGATACTCATGCCATCACGTTCTAATGGTCACATGACCATCACCCTGTCCCAAATGGCTTTCACAGCAAGTTTTTAAAATGTATCAACATGTCTGATCAGACACCGCTGTTCAAATCGCACCGTTATGTTATATACTAAGAGAGTTATATATCATATATGGAGTTGACACGCCCCCTACTGGGAACCAGTACAGTTTATATACCGAATTTAACGTGGGAAACTTTGTGATGCATCATGTGACCGAAGCAGAACTGGCGGGACATTTCCGTGTTCGGGGGGGAAATGAATTCGTTGGAATTTTAAGGATTTGAATGTGTGCTCTATAGAATAAGTTTTAATAATAATAATAATAATAGGTGGCATGGTGGCTTAGTGGTTAGCATGTTCTCCTCTCAGCACTAGGGATTCCCGGTTCAAATCCCCATCTGGGTGGAGTTTCCATGTTCTCCCCGTGTCCGTGTGGGTTTCCTCCGGGTTCTCCGGTTTCCTCCCACAGTCCAAAAACATGGATCAAGTCAATTGAGTTCTCCAAATTGCCCCATATAGTGTGTGTGTGTGAGTGAGTGTGTTCCCAGTGATAGATTGGCGCCCTGTCCTTGGTGTATCTGCCCAGCGCCTGAAACGTTCTCCTCTGGATGGGCATGGTGAACCTCACCGCAAACCTAATATAGGATAAAGCCGAAGATAATGAATGAATTAATGAATGAATAATAATAATAAGCAGAGATGTACTTTGATCTTATGAGCAAAGCACCAATGAAGTGTCATTCTGCACTCGTGTCTGTCCAAAAATGACCTCTGTCACATTCTGCAGTGAATAAATATATACAGCACCAGTCAGATGTTAGGACACGCCCCCTTACCAAGATGGACTTTGTAGTTTTATAATTACAGACTGTAGTCCATCTGTGTTCTTGTTGTTGGTTCTCTGTTCTCTGTTGGTCAGCAGCATCACTAACAGGTATCATTTGGGTGGTGGATTGTTTCTTGTCAGTTCTGCAGTGACACTGGAAGTGACAGGTTTTAGTGCAGCAGTGCTGCTGTAGGTTCATTTCTCCACCTCAGTGACACTGCTGGGATAGGACTAATGCACCCACCCAATACCCCCTGCTCTGTGGTGGTACTATTGGGGTCCTGACCATAAGAACAGAGTAAAGGGGACGTACACAGGGTTTGGTAGCTCAGTGTTTAAGGTGTTGGATTATCAATCTGAAGGTTGTGGGTTCAAATCCCAGGTCCACTGAAGGTACCAATGTGGGTTCTTGAGTAAGACCCTTAACCCTGACTGCTCCAGAGGGTGCTGTATGTAAATGTAATGCTGTAGGTTCATTTCTCCACCTCAGTGACACTGCTGGGATAGGACTAATGCCCCCACCCAATAACCCCTGCTCTGTGGTGGTACTATTGGGGTCCTGACCATTAGAACAGAGTAAAGGGGACGTACACAGTATGTACTGTAGAACACACACAGATGGACTACAGTCTGGAATTGGAGAACTACAAAGTCCATCTGCACAGGAAGTGGAACTTAAGTGGGTTAGTTTATTTCTGAAGCCTATCCCGGTGCCAATTCCAAACCAGCAGGGTGCAGTAGGTCAGTGGTGAGGGTGATGGGTGTTGAACTATCAATTTAAATGTTGGGGGTTCAAACCCTGAGACCACCAAAGATTACTAATGAGGACCCTGCTTCTGGGATAGGACTAATGCCCCCACCCAATACCCCCTGCTCTGTGGTGTTACTATTGGGGTCCTGACCATTAGAACAGATTAAAGGGAACGTACACAGTATGTACTGTAGAACACACACAGATGGACTACAGTCTGGAATTGTAGAACTACAAAGTCCATCTTTACAGGAAGTGGAACTGAGAACATGGACAATAAGTGGAGCAGAAAGGGGGCGTGTCCAAGCTTTTGATTGGTGCTGTACATCAGTACATCACTGTTAGCTACACTGGAGTCAGGGGGGGTGATGTGGTGATATCACATTGTGGTGATTTCATGCCTAAATAAGACTGTTGAGCCTCGATTCTGTTTCCCGTTTAGACTTGAAGGTGATGCTCAGGTTTGTATCCGAACTGCGAGACTGAACTCTGACGTCTTCATGTGTCCTGTTTGTAATCCGCTGTGTGTTTACAGTGGAGGTGCGTTTACACTCACACGGGGTTTCCCTTCGCTGACGTCTGTGCTGATGCTTCCAATCTTAATGTCGTTAAGCTGGAGGAGGAGGAGGAGGAGGAGGAGGGTGTCTGAGAGCCCCGCTTCGTTGAACTGGCCGTGTTTTTAACGATGTTGTTTGTGAGCATCTTTACTGAATTGACTTTACAGTGTCATACCGCTTTGCTTCGTGTCATTATGTATGCTTTTAACATTTTACAAGAAATAAAAAAAAAAAATACTTGATTTACTTTATACTTTCAGCTCTAATGTAAAGATTAATCTAAATGATTATCATTACATTATATTAATATTATATTATTCATTATTCATCATCTTCCGCTTTATCCTCTATAAGGATTGCGGCGGGGGGGTTCCCCATGCCCATCCAGGGGAGAACGTTTCGGGCGCTGGGCAGATACACCTAGGACAGGGCGCCAATCTATCACTGGGCACACACACACACCCACACACACACACACTCTATATGGGGCAATTTGGAGAACTCAATTGACTTGATCCATGTATTTGGACTGTGGGAGGAAACCGGAGAACCCGAAGGAAACCCACACGGACACGGGGAGAACATGGAAACTCCACCCAGTTGGGGATTCGAACTGGGAATCCCTAGCACTGAGAGGAGAACATGCTAAACCACTAAGCCACTGTGCTGCCCTGTATTATATTATATTATTCATTCATTATCTTCCGCTTTATCCTCTATTAGGATCGCGGGGGTGGGGGCTTCACCATGTCCATCCAGGGGAGAACGTTTCAGGCGCTGGGCAGATAGACCCAGGACAGGGGGGCAATGTATCGCTGGGTACACACTCACTCACACAGACACACTCTATATGGGGCAATTTGGAGAATTCAGTTGACTTGATCCATGTATTTGGACTGTGGGAGGAAATTGGAGAACCCGGAGGAAACCCACACGGACACAGGGAGAACATGGAAACTCCACCCAGATGGGGATTTGAACCGGTAATCCCTAGTGCTGAGAGGAGAACATGCTAAACCACTCAGCCACCATGCCGCCTTATATTATTCATTCATTCATTATCTCCCGCTTATCCTCTATTAGGGTCGCGGTGGGGTTCCCCATGCCCATCCAGGGGAGAACGTCTCGGGCGCTGGGCAGATAGACCCAGGACAGGGCGCCAATCCATCGCTGGGCAGCCTTATATTATATTATATTATATTATATTATATTAAGGCGGCACGGTGGCTTAGTGGTTAGCACGTTCGCCTCTCAGCACTAAGGATTCCCGGTTCGAATCCCCATCTGGGTGGAGTTTCCATGTTCTCCCCCTGTCTGCGTGGGTTTCCTCCGGGTTCTCCGGTTTCCTCCCACAGTCCAAAAACATGGATCAAGTTCATTGAATTCTCAAAATTGCCCCATATAGAGTGTGTCTTTGTAAGTGAGTGTGTGCCCAGCAATGGATTGGCGCCCTGTCCTGGGTCTATCTGCCCAGCGCCCGAGACGTTCTCCTCTGGATGGGCATGGGGAACCCCACCGCGACCCTAATAGAGGATAAAGCAGGAGATAATGAATGATTGAATGAATATTATATTAATATAGAGATTAATATAAAGATGTAATATACAGATTACTTGCAGTCTACAGTTCGGCCTAAAAATAAGTCTTTACATTTTAAAGTCAGTAGTTTGGGTTTTGGATTATTAATCTGAAGGCTGAAGGTTCAAATCCTAAATCTACTAATGTTTAATATTCTACTAATGTTAACTATAAGTCCCTTGTGATGCATTTACGTCACATTGGGTCATTTATTGGATACTTTAATCCAAAGCGACTTACAAGGTGAGCACAGGGTTCATCACAACATCCCTGGAGCAATGAGGGTTAAGGGTCTCGCTCAAGGACCCACACTGGTAACTTTAGTGGACCTGGGATTTGAACCCACAACCTTCAGGTTGATAACCCAACCCCCAAACCACTGAGCTACCACTTCCTTGTGATAAAAGATCAATAATATGCATGTGTTGTAATCTATATATAAAGTGTGTGTGTGTGTGTGTGTGTGTGTGTGTGTGTGTGTGTGTGTGTGTGTGTGTGTGTACTCTGATTCCAGCAGCATGCTGCGGCACTTCTCATCCCATCCATTGTCTTTATCTTATAATTTTACACTAAATGTGTGAGGGAGTGGGCGGTTCCCCATGCTCATCCCTGTGAGTGTTTATGCGCTGCGCATCATTGGACACGCACTCATTCACACACACACACATTATATAGGGGCAATTTAGAGCAGGTGGCATGGTGGCTTAGTGGTTTAGCATGTTCTCCTCTTAGCTCTAGGGATTCCCAGTTTGAATCCCCATCTGGTTGGAGTTTCCATGTTCTCCCCGTGTCAGTGTGGGTCTCCTCCGGGTTCTCCGGTTTCCTCCCACAGTCCAAAAACATGGATCAAGTCAATTGAGTTCTCCAAATTGCCCCATATACTCTAGAGTGTGTTTGTGTGAGTGAGTGTGTGCCCAGTGATAGATTGGCGCCCTGTCCTGGGTGTATCTTCCCAGGGCCTGAAACGTTTTCCCCCAAATGGGCATGGTGAACCCCCCCCCCCCCCCCTCATGGGGAACCGCCCCCCCGCGACCCTAATAGAGGATAAAGCGGAAGATAATGAATGAATTTATAATAATAATTTTTTTTACAAGGGCGGCACGGTGGCTTAATGGTTTAGCATGTTCTC
>JAFMOD010001234.1:81710-104014 GCA_019802435.1 Corydoras maculifer
TATATATATATATATATATATATATTTATAGTGTGTGTATGTGTGTATATATATGTATGTATATATATATATATATATACACACAGTATTTAATGAGATTAGCACTTATATAATCGCATTCTTAAATGCACCGCTCTCTGTTTATAGATTGTTATATTTAAACATTATTAATCATTATTCTGATGACGGCTGTAATGTTAATTATATTAATAGTTTCTGATCCGATCTCGTGTCGGCCGAAGCGTGTGCGGCTGAGCGCGCGCGCGGCCGCGGGTGATCCCTGTCGCCCCCTGTCGGTGAGTCGGCCTCAGTAAGAGGAAGCCTGACTCGCTCCACTGTTTTCTGTTTTGTCGGAGTTGAAAATCCGCGAGCCGCCATTTTCCTCTCCGTCTCTCCCTCTGACACAACAACAATTAAAAGCAGCCGAACCGACCCGGGAGCCGCCGAACCGGAGCCGCGGAGCCGCCCAGCGCCTCGCCTCGCCTCCCCAGCGACGTCCCGGCCGAATTAAACCCCGGATTATTCGCTTCTGCGCTCGGCCTTTGTGCGATTTCGGCTCCTGCGCCCATTTCGCGACTCCCGACGCGCTGCGTTTTACTGCGGATTTACCCACGAGGCGCGCGCTCCACGGACACGGAGAGGACCCCCCCGCCGGCCCCACGCACTCCGCCACCACCCGGGACCCATTTCCACGGCTTTATTCCGTCTTAAACTGGAGATCTGCTTCTGAAATCGACCCCTCTCCCCGGAATCACGTGGTAGGTTCCACCTTTTTTTTTCTTTGTTAGTTTAAAGTCGGCGGTGCAAAGCAGCGCAAACTTTCCTGTTTTTTAGTAAACAAAAGTCTCCCGTGCGACCCCCCGTTTGCCCCGAACCTACGTGCCCCCACCCCCCGGCGCATTTCGGGTGCTTTTGGACCTCTCCCGGGGTTGGATTCGGCTTTGCGGCTGATTTCCTCGCCTTCCACTCCGCGCAAAACTGTGAAAGTAGGTCGAGTCGCGCAATGCAACGTTTTCCTTCGCGTGGGTTTTGCGCCAAAAAGCCGAATCCCCGATCCACGCAGCCGACCCGAGGACGAGGACTGCGTGTCCGAGCGCCAAAACGCCGTTAACGAGCGCGGACGCGCGTGGAAATGGATGTCATAATATGATCTGTTATCATAAACGCGATCGGGCGGCCGCGTTTCGCGCCCTGCGGCTCCGTGGCTCGCGTTTAAGGTTAAAAGCGGCGCATTAACGCGTGTTTACACGGTTCCTCATCCGCGAGCGCAATCATCCGGATTATTCCCGCGTCGTGCGGAATTATGGTGGGGACCGAGGACGTTGGGAGACGCCGCGCGGCGTGGACACGCCACGTTTGGGCTCCGACGCACAGTCTGTAGATCCCAGTCGGCGGCTCCGTGGACCGGCGCGGCGTTAGGACACGTCATTTCAAAACGGCGTGGGAAGGACGACGGATTGCGGGATTGAGGGTCAGGCGCCCCCCCCCCCCTCCGTCACCTTGCTCGTGGGGCATTTCGATGGCTTTCTGCCCCCCGCCCCACCTGTGTTTAGTGTTGTACTTGGGTACTTTTCCATCCCATGAGGCTGGTCGTGGACACGGTGCGACGTTCCACGCCGTCGGGGGGCATTCGCGTAAAGTTTGGCGCTCGGGTCGCAGAGCTGGAGGGATCTCAGGTTGAGCTCCACCAACAGGTTTCCTTAATCCCATCCAGCTCCTGTGTTTTCCTTTAACAGGGTTAAATAACTGTGCCGAGCTTTGGTATGTTCTCCTCTGCCATGTTACAGATTGAATAGGTCACAGATGTCTACGTGAGGACTCCATGTGCTTTATACATGACACTGAGTTGCCTGGAGCTTCCTGTTTTGTTATGCCCCTGTGTTTTTGCTTTTTTGCTCCATCCTGTACATTTAATCTCCATAAACCGAACCCCGGTGCTCTGATCCACGCACGTCCTCGCACCTCCAGCCCCGTCTGCGAGGGCACACGTGCGGGTTCAAGGCCGGAGCCGCTGGGTTCGAAGCTCTTCAGATCCTCGCAGGATGTTATGTAACCGCGAGGGAAGTGGTGTAATTTCTGTACGGGTGGTGCAATCGTCCCCACAATGAGTACGGAATGCGTTCTCCATGTGTTTTTAGTTTTCAGGAATTTCGGGTTGCTGGCGTTTTTCGGACGAGACCCTTTTAAAGGTCCCGGCTTTGTTTCCGTCCCGGTTCTGAGGAGACCAGACGTCCACGGGCCTTTCGTTCTCAATCCAAATTTAACAGCGGTTGTTTGTTTTGTGATTTTTGTGTAAAGTGTATTAATAGGGTGGCACGGTGGCTTAGTGGTTTAGCATGTTCTCCTCTCAGCTTTAGGGATTCCCGGTTTGGACCCCCATCTGGGTGGAGTTTGCATGTTCTCTCCGTGTCCACATGGATTTCCTCAGGGTCCTCCGGTTTTCTCCCACAGTCCAAAAACATGGATGAAGTCAATTGAGTTCTTCAAATTGCCCCATATAGAGTGTGTGTGAGTGAGTGTGTGCCCAGTGATAGATTGGCGTCCTGTCCTGGGTGCATCTGCCCAGCGCCCGAAACAATCTCCCCTTGATGGGCATGAGGAACCCCCCCCCCCAAACCTAATAGAGGATAAAGCAGAAGATAATGAGTGAATAAGTGTATTAAGCTTATCGGTGTAACAGACCTGAATCACATGACCTGAAGGTCCCTGGTTTAATTCCCAGTGCTGGTCTTGGGCAAGGCCCCCAACCCCATGTACAGGGCTGCCCACTGCTCAGGGCACGAATAGTTACTCGGTGTGTGTGTGTTATTGCATGTATGGGTTAAATGTGAAGGACACACTCCTGTGTTTAAGTACACTATGCAAAATGGATCACTTTATGTACTTTAAGATTGTGGAACTGTTGAATTTAAATACAGATTTCGGACTCGGGCCAGCAGTGGTCAGCATGTCTGCCTCTCAGCGCTGGGGATCCAGGTTCGAATCCTGATATGGTTGGAGTTTCCATATTCTCTCCCTATCCGCATGAGTTTTTTCCGGGTTTCCTCCCTCCAAAACATGGATTCAGAGTGAATTGGCTGCTCTAAATTGCCCCATATAGTATAGTGTGTGCCCAGCAATAAATTGGCGCCCTGATCGGGCAGTATCTGCGCAATGCCCGAAATGTTCTCCCTTGGTTGGGCATAGGAAGCCCTTTTGCGACCCTAGTAGAGGATTAAGGGTAATATAATTGATGTAGTTTAATTATAGATTTCTCACACTGGCTTCAAGGTGTTGCAGTGGTTGGCACGTCCGCCTCTGCGCCGGTGATCCAGGTTCAAATTCCAATCTGGGTGAAATTTCCATGTTCTTGTGCCAACGTGGGTTTCCTCCTGGTTCTCCGGTTTCCTTCCACTGTCCAAAAGCATGTATTCCAGGTGAATTGGCTGCTCCAAATTGCCCCTATTTATAGTGTGTTTGTGTAAATGTGTTCCCAGCGACAGATTGGTGCCCTTTAGTGGGTGTAACTTCCCAGCATTCTCCCCTAAATAGGCATGGGGAAACTCCCCCCGAAGATGCAGGAAGAGGATTAAAGGAAGATGATGGACGGATTGATTGATGGATTTCTGACTCATAGTTCAAAGATCTAACGGCAGAACAAATGGAACTCATTCCCTCTACAAGGCAGTTCAGATATAGTTGATAAGGTTCTTCCCTCAGTTGCTGCACTGTGCTTTGCTTTCTGTCCTCTGTCCAGTTCGTCCATAAACAAGTTTGATGAGGTTTAAATCTGGAGACAGTGCAGGACATTTCATTATTTAAAGTCCACCAGTGTTCTAAAAGGAGCTGGCGGTGTGTTTGGGGACGTTGTCTCGCGGTAATATGAACCTCTAATCAACTATGTGGGGAGGGGAGGGGGGGGGGCACATGGATCTTCCAAAAACTGTGGAAGGCCCTTAATAATCCAGTGTGACTGTCAACAAATCTTATTCTGTCTCCATCAATAAAGCTCCAGACCATCATCCTCTCACTTACTTAACAGTGGACAGAGACCCTTTGATCTTTTTATTAAATGCTGATAAATGCACCATTCCATGACACCTTTGTTCTTTTGTAGGATATTAGGTTGGCTACTGGACTGTAAAAATGTGAATATCTAAATACTGTTCCACATTTGGCAGGTAGTCTTTATTACTTATGTTATTAATAATTAAGCTGTATTATTGAGATTGATACCCACTCAGTTCATGGTGTAACTGCTGCAGAGGAGGTGTGGAAGTAATGTAGGGGACATTAGGGGACTGTTCTCTTTGGGTGACCTGCCTATAATAATCATAATGTGTGTGTGTGTGTATATATATATATATATATATATATATATATATATATATATATATATATATATATATTACATACTTGTGTATGATACACAAGTAACCATCTACATCACAAGCTCTGAATGTGGCTTTAAATTAGTGGAGTTAACTTTATTTACATTAAAGGCATGAATAAAGATGTCGGAGGGCATCACTGTACAGCTGCAGATGAGTTACAAATGCAAAGGCTGTCATAGAAATGAGTGTCATATAAGAAACCTGGGTTTTTGTGTGCGTATGTATGCGCATACATATATATATATATATATATATGTAAAATATGTATGTGTGTGTGTATATATAAATATATATATTATATATTTGTGTGTATGTATATATATGTACATGTGTGTGTATATATATATACATATATATATGTCTGTATGTGTGTGTGCAGTGTAGATAGGTCATGATATAATGCGTCTGTATAGATTTGTGTGTACGTGTGTGGATGGGTAATTGTGTGTGTGTGTGTGTGTGTTTATATGCCAGCAGAGGTAGGTATGTAGGTGGGTAATGATAACGTGTGTATGTGTATATAACATTTTCCACATTCTGTTCTCTGATTGGTTGCTTTCCTGTTGCTGAATGTTGCCGTGTTGAACAGTAGAACCTGTTGTGAAATGCTACCTTCGCTTGTTTGGACCCTGGGTGTTCGTTGTGGGTGTGAGTGTTTGTTTATGGGATGGATCCTACAGAAGACTGTTGTAAAAAGCGCCTCGCATGTGACCTGCATACTGAGACCTCTTTCACACGCGCCGTAATTACTAAGAACGCTTATGCTTTCATCCAATCAGTGTACATTTAACTGATGAGTGGTATAGGGCCCACATTATGGCTTATTGTGTGTGTGTGTGTGTGTGTGGGGGGTGCTCATTAACCTCACAGGGGCCAGATGTGGCTCAAGGCCGGAGTCTGGTTAAGAACAGGTGAATGTTTCAGAAGTGATTGTCAGCTCAGTCCTGTTTGGGGTGCAGACTCCGCCTCCTGATCTGACACGGAGTTGTCCTGGGGTGGGTGTGTGTGTGTGTGTGTGTGTGTGTGAAAGGATGGTCCGAAATGATGGTTCTTGTTTAAACGGTTGTATGTCAGTGCTGCCTGATTTGCACTTCATATGGTTCTCAAACTGAGATTAATCCTAATCCTGGAGTGAGGATTACAGCGGTGACTCAGCACTGCTGTCTCCCATTCATTCAGGACCGCTAGAACCCACGTCCAGGAACCTGACCCATGTCTAGTGGAGTAACCCCCCCCCCACACCCCCGCATTAGTCTTAGTGTGGATTAAACCTGTTGTCTGCTGTATTAATGCACTTTCTACAGATTAGATGATGCATGTTGTCACAGTGCTGGGTGTGGCCTCTCATTGGTCAGGGGGTTGAAGGGCTCAGTGTGGGTCTTTGAGGCGTGAACCTAGTGTTCTGACTCCCAACCATCAAGTTGTGAGAGTAGATATCGGTTGCTTTGGATAAAAGCTTTTATACGCCCCCATGGATTAAGGTCAATTGAATTTTCCAAATTGCCCCATATAGAGTGTGTTTGCTTGAGTGAGTGTGTGCCTAGCGATAGATTGGCACCCTGTCCTGGGTGTATCTGCCCAGCGCCCATGTCTGCGTTGGTTTCCTCCGGGTTCTCCATTTTCTTCCCACAGTCCAAAAACATGGATCAAGTCAATAGAATTGTCCAAATTGCCCCATATAGAGTGTGTCTGTGTGTGTGAGTGAGTATGTGTCCAGCTATAGATTGGCACCCTGTCCTGGGTGTATCTGCCCAGCGCCCATGTCTGCGTGGGTTTCCTCCGGGTTCTCCGGTTTCCTCCCACAGTCTAAAAACATGGATCAAGTCAATTGAATTTTCTAAATTGCCCCATATAGAGTGTGTGTGTGAGTGAGTATGTATCCAGGGATAGATTGGCGCCCTGTCCTGGGTGTATCTGCCCAGCGCCCGAGACGTTCTCCCCTGGATGGGCATGGGGGAACGCCCCCTCCCCCCACGACCCTAATAGAGGATAAAGCAGAAGATAGTGGAATTGATGGATTTCTATCTGTGTTACTTCTTTAATGTTATTACTAATTAGTAATTAGTAACAGTTTTTTTATTATCAACAGCAAGCCGTCCAATGAACCACTGAAGTCATGGGTCAGTCTTGTTCCGTCGGGATTTCCAATTAGAATAAAGAATGTATTTTTCAGAAGCTGTCAAGGACGCATGTTCACATGTACCCTAATCCTTTGCTCTCGGTAATGTCGGAAAGCTACACCAGGTTAAGGTGGCTCTACGGAGCTCCTATTACTACACGGTTTGTCTTTGTTTTGCACTGAACACAAATATTAGTATTACGCCTCTTAAACATCCTTGCCACTGTCACTTCAGCTTGCCGCATGGCGGTTCAGACTCAGAACTCTTTAAAGCGACTTTATTGCGATGTACAAAATAAGAAAGCTCTATATAAATAAAAAAACCCTAATGGTTCAGAGGTTGCAGTGATGTACACTGTGTAAAACGTTTCAGGTCCATGGGATACTTATGGACCACGAATGTGCTTTTATCCAAAATGACTTCTAGGAAGGGCGTGGGGTGGTGTGGTGGTCAGCACGTCCACCTCTCAGCGCCGGGGATCCAGGGTTCCATGTTCTCCACGTCCACATCAATAATTGATTGTCGCACTCTTCTGGGTGTATATGCCCAGAACCCCCCCCCCCAACTTGCGGTCAAAACAGCCCCCCTTGGAGCAATGAGGGTTAAGGGCCTTGCTCATGGACCCACATCGGTAACTGAAGTGAACCTGGGATTTGAAACCACCACCTTTAGATTAATGACCCGACACCCTAAGCACTGAGCCAGCTACCACACCCTTCTTCCCTCCCAAATATGGTCATCACAAACGTGTCATAGACTCCAAAATAATGACCCGACAGCAGTGGGCTGTACTACTCGCAGCACCACGCCCGGTTTTGGTACAGCTGGTGTTTTGATGACCCCTCCCAGGTTTGGACCCTGAGCTGCTGTAAATTCCTCTGAATTTGAATTTGGGCTGTAAGTTCACAGTTCTGTGATGGTTTGCATTCAGATCTGTTGATAGTTCTACATCACTGCCTCTGTGCTGTATAACAGAGCCAGTCCGACCTGATGCTGTTTGCTTTATTTAAGCAGGTAGTTTGCTGAGACCACAGAACTGTGACTCTACAGTTCTGTACGTTAATTATAAACCTCATGGTCATAACACATTACGACTACATGTCACCGCTTCTCAGCTTCACGATGCGTCAGTCACGAAAAGCCGTCGTGAAAAGCAACACATTTTACTCTCACACACACTGTACACACGTTTTAATGATTAAATAATGGCATTAGGTCAGTCTGCTGCCCCCACTGTTCAGACGGGGGGCTTTTTTTTTGGTCACTGTATGTTAAACGGGGCGGCAAGGTGGCTTAGTGGTTTAGCATGTTCTAGGGGTTCCCGGTTCGAATCCCCATCTGGGTGGAGTTTCCATGTTCTCCCCGTGTCCGCGTGGGTTTCCTCCGGCTTCTCCGGTTTTCTCCCACAGTCCAAAAACATGATTCAAGGTCAATGGAATTCTCCAAATTGCCCCATATAGAATGTGTGTGTGAGTGAGTGTGTGCCCAGGGATAGATTAGTGCCCTGTCCTGGGTCTATCTGCCCAGTGCCTGAGATGTTCTCCCCTGGATGGACAACAACCCCCCCCCCCCCATGGCGACCCTAATATTAGGATACAGTGGAAAGTAATGAATGAATGAATGTATACTATATTATAACGCAGAGTCACGGTTGCGTTCTGGTTTTCTCTGTGCTGACACAGTCACCACGGCGATCATCACTTCCTCCAGGCCAGCTGTTTGAACAAAGGGCTGTTCTGTCCACTGTGTCTCGATATGAAGCTATTATTCATAAATCGGGACCACATGAGGCTAAAGACGCCCGGGCGTGGGAATTCTGTGGTCCACTATCAGAACCAGCACCATGACGAGAGGTTTGTCATCGTATAAATGAAGTTCTTTCTTAAGAACATTAATATAGAGTGTGTACAGCAGGTGTGTATGTGTACATGCACACACACACACACACACACTCAGTGATGAGCTCACTCTTGTGTAGGGTTCCGTCAGTCTATAAATACTGATAAAGATGCCCTAGGTCATTGTTGTAGCTCCGTGGTGTGAGCGGTGAGGCAATCGCAGGTGGAAGCGTTTAGAGAAATGCATTAGACGTGTTATGACATCACAAAGAGAATCCTGCACAGAGAAGCCTGAGGCTTCAGCTCGACTGACCGGAGCTGACATGGTTTACAAAGTCAGACCCGTGATGCAGGTGAAGTCAGAGGAGGGCGCTGTACAGATCATAATGACAAAACGCCAACACACACACACACACACACACACACACACCCACGTGGGTGTTTTGTACATCACCCACCCTCATTTTACATGCATCATATACACACACAAGTTTGTATATACGTGTTTATGCATCAACTAATTAATAAAGTATGTGAAATCTGTGTGTATATGTATGTATATGTGTGTATATATGTGTGTGTGTATATAGTGTAGTTTTTATATGTATATAGAGTGTTTGTCTATGTATAAATATATTTATTCATTATCTTCCGCTGTATCCTCTATTAGGGTCGCGGTGGGGTTCCCCATGCCCATCCAGGGGAGAACGTTTTGGGCGCTGGGCAGATAGACCCAGGACAGGGCGCCAATCCATCGCTGGGCACTCACTCACTCACACAGACATACACACTCTATATGGGGCAATTTGGAGAACTCAATTGACTTGATCCATGTTTTTGGACTGTGGGAGGAAACCGGAGAACCCGGAGGAAACCCACGTGGACACGGAAAGAACATGGAAACTCCACCCAGATAGGGATTCGAACCGGGAATCCCTAGTGCTGAGGGAAGAACATGCTAAACACTAAGCCACTGTGCCGCCTATATATATATATATATATATATAGTCAAAAGTCTGGGTGGTGGTGTGGTTAGCACGTCCAGCTCTCTGCGCTGAAAATCCAGGTTTGAATCCTGATCTGGGTGGAGTTTCTATGCCCCCCCTCCCCCTCCCCCCTTCCGTGTCCGCATGGGTTTTTTCCGAGTTCTCCAGTTTCCTCCCACAGTCCAAAGGTGAATAAGATACTCTAAATTGCCCCTATCTAAATTGCCCCTAAATGATGTGTGTGTGTGTGTGTGTACAGACACATATCCATACATATATACACGTGTGTGTGTGTGTGTGTGTGTGTATGCATATAAAATGAGGATGGATGATGTAATCAGATTTAAGTTTCATTTATATGTGAAACCACCTGCCTGAAGTCCCCTGCGACTCTGCAGTCTGTGTTCATAATCTGAACTGAGACATGTGTTGGTGTGGGATTAAGGGGAAGCCCTCAGTTTAACTGATATTACAGTGCGTGGTCTTATCTATAGCAGTGTTTAAGAGCAGACTCAACATGCCTGCATTCACACTCACTGAGGGGGCATTAAAAGCGTTATGACCCTCTTGTGGGCAGATCAGGTTCCACGGCCTCCTTATTAACTAAAGCATTAAATATCTAGAGTTCAGAGGTGGATTGGATGTTTCTTTTCTTGTTACATGTAGCATGTAAAGGGAAACTTTCCATGACCTCTGTGTTGATGTAGGTGGTGGAGTCTGTACTTCACCCAAAACCACAAACATGAATCAGAAACGTGTGCTGTGCTGTGTTCCTTACAGTCAGGATTGATGGTTGGGTTATCGCACGTTTATATGATGGGATATGATAGACAGCAAGTGCAGGGTCTCTGTGTGTGTGTGTGTGTGTGTGTGTGTGTGTTCTGTGTAACCCTGCGGAAAGATTACTGTAGTCTGCAGTTGGAAACCAAGCATGGGATTTGAACCCAGCCGAACTGAGAGGGTAGCTGAGTTTGGTCAGGATCATGCAGGAGGGTGCAGGAGCCAATCCCAAACGTAAGAAAGCACCCTGCAGTGTGTTTCAAAGTAGTGAGCGAGAAAAGAGGGATCAAGATCTAAGACACATGGATTTCCTATTTTTCATTCATTCATTCATTATCTTCCACTTTATCCTCTATTAGGGTTGTGGGGGGGGGGGTGTTCCCCATGCCCATCCAGGGGAGAACATTTCAGGCACTGGGCAGATGCAGCCAGGACAGGGCGCCAATCTATAACTGGGCACACTCTCACTCACACATACTCTATATGGGGCAATTTGGAGAACTCACTTGACTTGATCCATGTTTTTTTGGAATGTGGGAGGAAACCGGAGAACCCGGAGGAAACCCTCACAGACACGGGGAGGACATGGAAACTCCACCCAGATTGGGATTTGAACTGGAAATCCCTAGAGCTGAGAGGAGAACATGCTAACCACTAAGCCACCGTGCCACCCTTCTATTTTTCAACAAATCCTAAATTTGTGTGTGTGTGTGTGTTACATACTGACCCCAGACTGATCCGTTTCACGTCTTTGCTCAGTGTGACATCAGCAGTACTGCAGGTAAATGATCCGCGGGTTCGAGCTGGACCTGTATTTACAGTAATTAAGCTTCTGAATGATGTTCAGCTCCACTGATTCTAAAATCTCCCATCCCCACCCCCCACCCCCCACCCCATCCCATCCTCAGTCTGCTCAGTGTCCGTGATTTCAGCTCTGTGATGGAGGTTTACACTGCAACCTAAAGTCTAAAGTTCACAGTGTGTTTTCATGGCCTGATGGCCTAGTTACAGACACACACACACACAGACACACATACATGGACATGAGCGCCTCCTGTGTGTTTTGTGCTCTAAACCCATCGCCTGCCCTCTTCAGCAGCGTTTCCAAACTGAGACCAGAGATATGTCATCAACTCAGCCGTGTTCTGCATGCAGCTTCCAAAATGACAGAACAGAACCTGGTTCTGGAGCACGAGGGTGTAGAGTCAGCACGTCAGCCTCTCAGCGCTGGGGATCCGGGTTCCTGTCCCGATCTTGGAGTTTCCATGTTCTCCCCGTATCCGCCCAGTTTCCTCTCACAGTCCAAAAACAGGGATCAAGTCAATTGAGTTCTCCAAATTGCCCCATATAGAGTGTGTATGCGTGCGTGTCTGTGTAAGTGAGTGTGTGCCCAGCGATAGATTGGCGCCCTGTCCTGGGTGTGTCTGCCCGGCGCCCGAAACCTGGATGTTCTCCCCTGGATGGGCATGGGGAACCCCACCGCGACCCTAATAGAGGATAAAGCGGAAGATAATGAATGAATGAGTGAGTCCAAAAACAGGGATTTAAGGTGAATCGGTCGCTCTAAAATGCCTTTATGTAAATTGCCCCTTTATATTGTGTGTGTGTGAGTGAGAGATTGTGGAGCCCTGTCCTGGGTGTATCTGCTCAGCACTTGAAACGTTCTCCCCTGGACAGGCAAGGAGAACCCCCCCCCCAACCCTGGTAGAGGATTAATAGGAAGATGATATGAGAACAGGCGCGGTGGCTTAGTGGTTAGCACGTTCGCCTCTCAGCGGGGGGGGGGGGGGGGGGGGGGGGGGGGGGGGGGGGGGGGGGGGGGGGGGGGGGGGGGGGGGGGGGGGGGGGGGGGGGGGGGGGGGGGGGGGGGGGGGGGGCAGTGTTTGAATAAATTTGGCCTGAAGTTTGTTTCATTTGTTCATGTTTTTATTAAATTGAAGTCTCGTCTGAGGCGGCACGGTGGCTTAGTGGTTTAGCATGTTCTCCTTTCAGCACTAGGGATTCCTGGTTCGAATCCCCATCTGGGTGGAGTTTCCATGTTCTCCCCGTGTCCACGTGGGTTTCCTCCGGGTTCTCCGGTTTCCTCCCACAGTCCAAAAACATGGATCAAGTCAATTGAATTCTCCAAATTGCCCCATATAGAGTGTGTGTGTGTGTGAGTGAGTGTGTGCCCAGCGATGGATTGGCGTCCTGTCCTGGGTCTATCTGCCCAGCGCCCGAGACGTTCTCCCCTGGATGGGCATGGGGAACCCCACCGCGACCCTAATAGAGAATAAAACGGGAGATAATGAATGAAGTCTTGTCTTCTCCGTTGTTATTAAGACGTTATTAGGATCACGACCGCGGCGCCTGCGTTGGGATGCGTTTGGTAGCGGGCAGCTTCTCGGACTGGTCTGGACCTCCAAACCCACACTGCGCTTTTCTTAACTTTAATATCTTTTCAGAGTGAAATCTGAAGTTCGTTAAGCATTACAACCCCCCCTAAATACCCAAACAGCCTGTCTGGCGCCAACAGTCATGCCACGGTAAAAGTGTTGAACCTTTTCTATTCAGGTGGATGTGTGCAGTCGCTGAACGCAGCTGTGTCAGGTGGCCTATTACATCAGTGTGTGAATAAGGAGGTGCTCAGGTGCTTAACCTGCTCTGTGAGTTTACCTGTTTGGGTGGAGTTTGTTTAATGAAGCCATTAAATTTATATTTAATTATACACTCAGTACCAATCAAAAGTAAGGACACGCCCCCATTACACACCACTTATCCATAATTATCATTCTCAGTTCCACTTCCTGTACAGATGGACTTTGTAGATCTACAATTTCATTCTGTAGTCCATCTGTGTGTGTTCTACAGTACATACTGTGTACGTCCCCTTTACTCTGTTCTAATGGTCAGAACCCCAATAGTACCACCACAGAGCAGAGGGTATTGAGTGGGGGCATTAGTCCTATCCCAGCAGTGTCACTGAGGTGGAGAAATGAACCTACAGCAGCACTGCTGCACTAAACCCCCCCTCACCACATCAGTGTCACTGCAGAACTGACCATAAACAATCCACCACCCAAATGATACCTGTTCTGTGATGCTGCTGACCAACAGAGAACAGAGAACCAACAGGGAACACAGATGGACTACAGTCTGTAATTATAAAACTACAAAGTCCATCTATATGATAAGTGGAGGAAATAGATGATGGAGCCAGACGGGGTGTGGCCTAACTATTAATGGCAACTGTATGTGGTGCTATTTTGGTGTGCTCAAGGTGAAGCGACAGTGTGTCTGTAGTGATGTCAGTGAGCTATTTAAAGGACGAGTATTACATGTAAGCTAATACTAAAATATTTATTCATTATCTTCCGCTTTATCCTCTACTAGGGTCGTGGGGGGAGGGGGGGAGGGGGGGTCCCCATGCCCATGCCCATGCCCATGCCCATCCAGAGGAGAACGTTTTGGGCGCTGGGCAGATACACCCAGGACAGGACGCTAATCCATCTCTTGACACACACTCACTCATCACACACACACACACACACTCTATATGGGGCAATTTGGAGAACTCAATTGACTTGATCCATGTTTCTGGACTGTGGGAGGAAACCGGAGAACCCGGAGGAAACCCACGTGGACACGGGGAGAACATGGAAACTCTACCAAGATGGGGATTCGAACCGGGAATCCCTAGTGCTGAGAGGAGAACATGCTAAACCACTAAGCCACCGTGCCGCCCGATGCTAAAATAGATAATACTATATTGTTATATAGGGTTCTATGTAGCGTCCCAGGTGGATCCTTAAATCGTGTCCTCGACCCCACGCCCGTCGCTCCGGCGCTGCTGACCCTCCACTTTAACCTCAGCCATCAAGCTTTTCCTGTTCATATGTTTTTATAGATGTGGTATGTTCTCCGGCGGCACGGTGGCTTAGTGTTTAGCACGTTCCCCTCTCAGCACTAGGGATTCCCGGTTCGAATCCCCATCTGGGTGGAGTTTCCATGTTCTCCCCGTGTCTGCGTGGGTTTCCTCCGGGTTCTCCGGTTTCCTCCCACAGTCCAAAAACATGGATCAAGTTAATTGAATTCTCCAAATTGCCCCATATAGAGTGTGTGTGTGTGAGTGAGTGTGTGCCCAGTGATAGATCGGCGCCCTGTCCTGGGTCTATCTGCCCAGCGCCCGAAACGTTCTCCCCTGGATGGGCATGGGGAACCCCACCGCGACCCTAATAGAGGATAAAGCAGGAGATAATGAATGAATGAAAGGTATGTTCTCCTGCTTGTGTAGATGAGGAACAGCTCGTTGTTGTAGTGTCCTGGCACCAGAGAGGGGGCGCGTGTGTTTGGGAGGTGTGGGTTTTAAATACCACTCATTATTCTCTTCATTGTCCTCCGCTGGGTTAAAGCAGCCGCGTGGACGCACCTGGACGCGCTGTCCCGAGATCAGACTGAAAGGTTGGGGCGGAGCTTGTGGAAATCCTTTCATTAATTATCCTCTGCTTTTGTCCTGTATTAGGGTTGGGGGGGGGGGGGGTTGGTGTCCATCCAGGGGAGAACGTCTCGGGCGCTGGGCAGATACACCCAGGGCAGGGCGCCAATCTATCCCTGGGCACACACTCACTTACACACACACACTCTATATGGGGCAATTTGGGGTTCCATTGACTTGATCCATGTTTTTGGACTGTGGGAGGAAACCGGAGAACCCGGAGGAAACCCACACGGACACGGGAAGAACATTGAAAATCCACCCAGATGGGGATTCGAACTGGGAATCCCTAGTCCTGAGAGGAGAACATGCTAAACCACTAAGCCACCGTGCCACCCGCTCGTGGAAATATTGGCGGGAATCAAACATGCGGAGTCCAGACCGACCTCGATCAGCGCAACGTGGAGATCAAAGGTCCTATCAGCGCCATCTAGTGTAGACCTTATTAAAGACGTTGGTCATGCAGGTTCGGGCCCTTTTCGAAAGAGGATTCCGCTGGAGATTTTTAAGGTGAAATGAAGAAAGTTAAGACGTCCCACTGCTGATAGGATGAGCCCATAAAGTGGGGCTGGTTTGCCCCACCCATAGCCCCGCCCATTCCTCTCTGTGCAGACACATTATATATATATATATATTTGTAGGCCTTCGTTCTGTCTGTATAAATGTAATAATCTGCAGAGCGAGACGTAGAGTAATTTTTTTCTTCTCTTGGTCAGTCTCCGCCCCCCTTTTCTTAGCCCCGCCTCCTGCTTTTAAACCACTATCTAATCGACATCGCCATAGTAACATGAACTGAACCTGATCAACTCGCCGATGTCCTCAAATCTCTCTCTCTGTCTTCTCTCTCAGCAGGCCGTCCTGCGGCGTGACGGAACGAGGGTGGTGTGGCTCTGGCCCCGGCCCCCTCGCGCCGCTGAATGGCTGCGATGGCGCCCGCGTTGACCGACGCGCCGGCCGACACTCACCGAATCCGCTTCAACCTGGCTCCGTCCTCATCCGCCCTTAACCCCAACGCCGTGGAGGCGAACGGCGCCAACGGCCGCATCCTCGTCGCCACCAACGGCGCCGTCAAACGCAAAGCCTCGTCCGAGGAGGAGAAGCATCGGTCCTGCGGGTCTGGGCCTTTCAAGAAGGAGGAGGCGCGCGATTTGGGGAAAATCCAGCAGCTGGTGACATCGTACCGCTGCTCGGATGAGTCCCTGAAGCTGCAGAACGTCTTCGGGATGCTGCCCGGCTTCTTGCCACGCAAACACCAGACGCTCGAGCTGTCGGAGGAGCAGATCAAGAGCATCATGAACGCGGGAAGCGCCAGCGCCCCCTGCGGGACGCCGCTACAGCAGGGCGCCCATGCGAACGTCAACGGAATGGCAAAGAAATTAAAACCGAGCAAGGACAGCAACGGCGTGACGCTGAACGGAGGCAACCACGGACAGGGGTCCCTCCCATACACCCACGCCGTTGCGTCTCATGGGGAACTTTCGGGAAACGGGTCTCTGGAAGGCTCCTCCGAGGCGCAGCAGGCCCCTGGAGTCGTCTCTCGGGAACGTCCAAACCATCCCGAGTCCCCTCCTCGTCACGTCGTCTGCAGCCTGGATTTGCTGAGCGGGGACCTTTCCGTCCCCTGTCCTTCTCCGCCTCAGTTCCCAGCCGAAAATCTAGGGAGTACCCTACGGGATCGGACGCAGCAGGCGGAGAGCCGGCAGGGCGAGATCGAGGGCCGCCTGCGGCGCCTGCGCAAGCGGCTGCAGGTGGTGCAGGCCAAGCAGGTGGAGCGGCACGTCCAGCAGCAGCTGGGTGGATTAATCCAGGGCACTTTGGGGCCGCCGGACAGCCGGCTCCCCCAGGAGAGGGGCGACGTGAGCCGGTTCCTGAAGGGCGGCTCGGTTCCGGCCGAGTTGGAGCGACTCTCGCTGAGCTGCAGCACCAACCTGAGGGCGGCGGAGGGCACCTTCGATTCGGACGCGACCGAGAGCAGCTCCGGAGGGGAGACCGACGTGGAGGAGGACGAACTCAGCAGAGCTGATGTGGAGCAGAGACACTTTCCTCTGTGAGTACACGGTTCTGTTGACGGTGGGGGAGTCGGGGTTCTCTTGGTTCTTTTTGGTTCTTATTTTGTGTCGCCTCGTTCATTCAGTGTTTTTGTCAAACTGAGGGAGAAAAAACAAAAAACAAAACGGCATCACATGACCCATAAAGTCCAATAAGAGTGTTGAAGGACGCGTTGTTAAAACCGCCGGAGGAACCGTGTCGCTCATGGAACGCCGTGTGATTTTTCTCGGAATTGTTATTATTTTTTTTAAATAAATTTTTTTTTTGCTCAAGGACAAAAGAGTTTAAGCAGACGAGTCCTCGTTCCTCTAGCAATTGAGAGGCAAGCGATTTAGAATAATGTCCTTAAATCAGATTACTGTTCTGAGGACCTTTTTAGGGCGCGGCACGGTGGTGTAGTGCTCAGCATGTCCGCCTCTCAATGCTGGGTGGAGTCATCACGTTCTCCCCGTGTCCGTGTGGGTCTTTTCCGGGTTCTCCTTTTTCCTCCACAGTGCAAAAACATGGATTTAAGGTGAATCGGCTGTTCTAAATTGCCCCCATGTAGTGTTTGTGTCTCTTTGGGAGTGAGTTCGGGCCCAGCAATAGATTGGCGCCCTGTCCTGGGTGTATCTGCCCGGCGCCCAAAACGTTCTCCCCTGGAGGGGCATGGGGAACCCCACCGTGACCCTAATAGAGGATAAAGCAGGAGATAATGAATGAATGAATGAGATGAAAAAAAAAAAAAAAAAACGGCATCACATGACCCATAAAGTCCAATCAGCGTGTTGAAGGACGCGTTGTAAAAAACGCCGGAGGAACCGTGTCGCTCATGGAACGCCGTGTGATTTATCGGATGTTTTTTTTTTTGCTCAAGGACAGAAGAGTTTAAACTGACGAGTCCTCGTTCCGCTGTAGAACTGTGCTGAACACTGATGGAGGCAAGCGATTTAGAATAATGTCCTTTAATCAGATTACTGTTCTGAGGACCTTTTTAGGGCGCGGCACGGTGGTGTAGTGCTCAGCATCTCCGTGGAGTCATCATGTTCTCCCCGTGTCCGTGTGGGTCTTTTCCGGGTTCTCCGGTTTCCTACCACAGTCCAAAGACATGGATTTAAGGTGAATCGGCTGTTCTAAATTGCCCCCATGTAGTGTTTGTGTCTCTTTGGGAGTGAGTTCGTGCCCAGCAATAGATTGGCGCCCTGCCCAGCCCTGCCCAGTGCCCAAAATGTTCTCCCCTGGAGGGGCATGGGGGGGAACCCTCCCCTGCGATGAATTAGGAACCTTCACCTGTTACTGGGGCAGTTTGTAGGCTTGTGCTTAAGGAACCAGCATTGCAACCGGAAGGCCCCCGTTCGATTCTCGGTCCCAACAAGTATTCTGGCGGTATTCTCACTAACCCCAATTGCTTCCTGGGCTCCATGTTCAGGGCTGCCCACCCCCCAGGCATGTTTGCGCATTTCAGAGTGTGTGTGTGTGTGTGTGTGTGTTTCACTGAACGGATGGAGGTAGTGATCGACCGATATGGGTTTTTTAATGGCCGACGCCGATATTTAGACGTCAGAAGTGGCCGATGGCCGATATATAAAGCTGATATTGCCAGTTTTTATTGCTAATAATAATAATAATAAAAATAATAATAATAATAATAAACAAGACACAAAAGTAATCAGTTTATCACTGTCTACTTTTTGTAATACAGAGAGCAATATTAAAAACATATAACTTTAAATCATGCATTTTTAATTAAAGTGTCAGTGTACCTAAACATAAGCAGATAGCAGCATCTTTTTAGAATGAACACTGATTGATGAACATCGCACGAAGCACACAGAACAACATTCAATCAACTTTTTCAACTAATGAGCCAATTTAGCCAATTTAGATAAATAAATAAAATATTAACAAATATTGTAGTTTCTAGTGTGAAAAAAAACACTATTTTTATTTTTTTTTTTAGTTTTATTTTTTTTATTTTTTTAGTTTTATTTAGTTATTTTAGTACTTATTCGAATAACTTGAATATAAAAAAATGTAATGACGTGAACTTTGAACTAGTTCGGAATTAAAATAGTGAACTTTGAAGATGAAATGTTGACTTTGAGCACGTATGAACTGAACCTGAACAATGTTCGGAATTAAACTGTGAACTGGCACGACGCTCACTGCCTGTAAGCTAGCGTCAGTTGGTGCTAGCGATATATAGCGTTAGCTAGACAGTTTAACAACATCACCCTAATTATACAAACAGCAAACACTGTATAAGTTACAAATAGCATCCCGGAACATTATTATCGCTTAGCTAGCGCCAATTATTATTAGTTGGATTAGGTGTTCAAGTGGTTGCTAAGGTTACAGTTCCAAATTGTTGAAATATCGGCCTTGTGCGCTCATATATCGGCCGATGCCGATTATTTAAAAATGCCAAAAATCGACCCGATTAATCGGCCGGCCGATCAATCGGTCGATCACTAGATGGAGGACCCATGACCCATTCCTCTGTGTGTAGGTACAGTGTGTGTGTGTGTGTGTGTGTGTGTACACAGTGGTTCTGGTGATGTCACTTAAACCCGAGGCCTTGTTTTTTGTCATTGAAGAACGTCGTCATCACAGCTATTTGGATCACGCGTTCCAAAAACATGTCGCCCTCTGTTATATTTTCAGGAGGTCACATACCAGATAAAGTGTGTGTGTGTGTGTGAGGGGGGTCAACAGGATTAGATGGTCTAATAGTACCAATCATCACAATAATTAAAACCTCTCCCTCCGATCACATGACCGTGCCCTCTGCCTGTAGCACTCACATACCCCTGATGATGTCACGTCATCATCACAGTGGAGCCGAGCTTTATAACCTGCTCAGGGTGGACGGCCTCACAGACGTTCGGACAGCTGGACGTCCGGATCGCGCGGCGTGATGCCTCTGACGTTAATGCATATTAAACGCCTTCCTGAGTTTCACTTCACCTGCATTCACACACCACCACGCATGATGCAATACCAGTGCAACGTCCCCTCCACCCACCACCTCCGCACCCCCCGCCCCAGGGGCCCCACACATCCCCTTTGAGTTTCAGGATCGACCGCGGGGAGCAAAGTAGATAATTCTATTATAACAACCTGTTTAACTGTAAACGTCTCCCTCTGCCTCGTTATCGAGCGTGATCTCCGTTAGACCCGGGCATCCCGATTGGTCCGTTGTGATAACCCACCGTGTTTCATCAGCCAGCCTCCCTCCTCCACCCTGATGGTTCCCTCATAGTTCTTCTCCTTCACATTCACCCCACCGCAACGCAGCCCCTCCAGTGTATAGTACTGGTCACAATTTAGGCCACACCCCCTTTTGCAGTTCCACTTGGTAGTGATGGACTTTGTAGTACTACAATTCCAGACTGTAGTCCATCTGTGTGTGTTCTACAGTATATACTGTGTACGTCCCCTTTACACTGTTCTAATGGTCAGGACCCCAATAGTACCACCACACAGCAGGGGTTATTGGGTGGGTGCATTAGTCCTATCCCAGCAGTGTCACTGAGGTGGAGAACTGAACCTCCACCAGCACTGCTGCACTAAACCCCCCCTCACCACATCAGTGTCACTGCAGAACTGACGACAAACAATCCACCGGTTACTTGTGTTCCGGTGATCTCCTGCAGACAGGGGGCGCTGTGTCGTTGCTGACCTGTTTACACTGTTAGAGTTCTAGTTGATTCTAGATGTTTGATCATTGACGGCTTCACCGGTGTCGCTCCTTGTTTCCGTCGTTGTGTCAGTTATTAACTTCTGTTCTGCATCAGGTTCCGCGTTGACGCTTACGTAACATCTAACGCCTCCGTTCCACCTTAAAGACCGACGCCCGACCGCCTTAATAACTTCTACCCAACAGAAGACTGGCGTGTAGGTCATGATGATGTCAGAATTCTGTGTTGACCCTCGGTCGAGGGGTCAACAGGGTGATCGGGATTATTGATCTGCATCCGTAATGCAGGTGACGTGGTTTTCATTGTGTGACCTTTTACTGATCAGCTGTATGAGGCATATATCAGTTATGTGAAAAGGAATAGTACTCATGGTTGTTGGTGCCAGAGATTCCTATAACTGACCTGGGAGCGGTCACATTGTGTTGTCTGGATATCTGTGGGGGGCAGTATCTATTACAAGTGATAAGGGAGGGAGTGGTAGCTCAGGGCTTTGGGCTATCAATCTGAAGGTTTGGGGTTCAAATCCCAGGTCCACTGAAGTTACCAATGTGGGTCCTTGAGCAAGACCCTTCACCCTCATTGCTCCAGGAATGTTGTGATGAACCCTGTGCTAACTTGTAAGTCGCTTTGGATAAAAGCGTCCAATAAATGACCAAATGTAAGTGGTCCAATGACCAGGTACAGGGGATGCTTATTGATGCACATGGGGAGTGAAGGCTGGTGGTCCAAGCAAACAGACTGAGCTCCAGCAGCTTCACATGTTGAAGGAGTTAATGCTGGCTCTGATCGAGGGGTGTCAGAACAGCCGTAGAGCAGTCGGGGTGACCATGCTGACCCCTCTGCACTGGACTGGACCATGGATCATGAATCTGTTTCTGTTGCCTCACATGACACATGGATCCTCAAGTGTGTCGCTTATCTGGGGAACGTGTGGCACCACGTGTGGTTCTCCTGGGACACCATGGCTCCTGGACTGGGAGTTAAACCTGGGACCTTTTTGTATTTTGTGTATGAAAAGCTTCTTAGACCCAGCCTGCCATATATGGTCATAATGAGGACTTTGGAGTGACACCTGACCTGATGTAGACAGATGTAAAGCTTAAAAACCCTGTATTAAAATCATATGTCATGCATCATTGCTCTTCTATCTGCCTGAGACCGCTCTGTGTGTGTGTGTGTGTGTGTGTGTGTGTGTGTGTGTGTGTGTGTGAGACTCCCAGGTCACGGAGCCGGTTGAGTTAGGATAAAGCGACACCCGTGTGAGGTCACTCGACCGGTTGGTTAAGGTTCTATCTTTTCTTGATCTCATCTCTGTTTTGCACTTTTCCATGTTCACCTCCCCAAACGTTCCGCTGTTCTGTGTACTCCCTCCCGCTCGGATGGGGGGGGGGGGGGGCGATGACCCTGCGATCCAGCGGTCAGCTGGAATCCCAATGTTAATCATTAGTAATGAATTCAGAACCCACAAGTCGGCATTCCAATTCGTCCAAAGGTTGGGAACTGGTGCTCGGCCTGAAGATGAAATCTCTGGATCTAAACTGAATCGATGCAGGAGGAGCGCGTGAGGAACAACTGTGTTCATGTGCAGCAGGGCGGAGGGCGAGCGAGTGGACGGGGGAACGAGAGAGAGGGCGAGCTGCCGGGCGAGGGGAAAGGGAGTGAGAGAGAGAGAGAGTGAGTGCGGTCAAGCAAGGGGAAAAAGAGAGAGAGCGTGCGGCCGGGCGAGGTGAGAGACCAGCAGACATGCCTGTGATGTAAGCGAGGGCTGTGTGGAGGTGAGACTGAAAATAATGAGCGCAGCGGCGAGTGAACGGCGTGGAGGGCCGGTCCGGAGTGTGAGACTTTAGTTCGAGGCATGTTTGTTGTGTGAATTATGTCAACACCCCTGTGTGTGTGTGTGTGTGTGTGTGTGTGTGTGTGTGTATTTTTGTTTGTGTATGTTTTCTTTGTGTGTTCTTTTTTTTTTTTGTTTTGGGGTGTTTGTGTGTGTTTTTTTTGGGTGTT
>JAFMOD010001235.1:0-39363 GCA_019802435.1 Corydoras maculifer
TATATATATATATATATATATATATATATATATATATATATATATATATATATATATATATAATCGAACTACTACACTACTGACTTGTGTTGTTCTCTTATTTCTAAGTCGCTAAATGACTGAATGTTATATGTCTGTCGCAAATACTGAATTAATTTATTGGAAAGAATCAGGTGGTGGAATCGACTCTTAAGTATAAACCATGTAAAAAAAAATGCAAAAATATTTAAAATATTTTCAGTATTTATTTAATTGGATCGTCCACAGTCTGTATTATGTATTCTTTTTTGACAGTACGTTATTCATTAAAGGAAAGAATCGGATGATTGATTCGTAACTTTCTTTCCGTAATGGATCTAAGTCGTATTTAGTTATGAGCTTATAATAATAATAAAAACCGTAGATGTCCAATAATAATAAATCCGCTTTAAAGCACAAAATGCAGATTTAATTAAGTTCCAGAATATTGAGGCCGCTTGTGTTGAATATTCCGGACATGTCTGAACGTGTCCTCCCCGTCGGTCGTTAATGATGTGACTTTAATGACTTCATCAGAAGCCGGACTGGGAGGTGGCAGTTAAATGCATCAACAAGAAGAATCTGGCCAAATCCCAAACTCTTTTAGGAAAAGAGATCAAAATATTAAAGGTAAACGTTTCACGCCGTCGTGTTTTAAGGTGTCATTTGGTTCTGGTCTTTCATTCGCGTCTTCGTTCTTTCAGGAGCTGAAACATGAAAACATCGTGGCGTTGCACGACTTTCAGGTAAAAAAACACAAAAAAACACCATCTGCTTTCTGCGTTTTTGTTTTTCTTCGCCACGGAAACTCGAACGTCCATTGGTCCGTTGCGGTCATGTGATCCGTGTTGACATGAAACGTGCGCCTCCACGGGCCGAAGCGCTCATGGGAGTTGTAGTCTGTTTTTCTCTTAAAGGCGCGTTTAGCAGAAATCTAGCTACATTTTGTTTTTTATATAAAATTGGTTTTATATTCAGATTTACAGCTTGTTTGCGAAGCATATTATATTTATTAACTTATTAAAAAGCTGTAAAAGTCGATGAGCGTTTGTATAATTAACAGTTAACTGTCCGAGCAGGTGCAACAACAATGTACAACAATTTTTACATGAAAGCACAAGCAATCGTACACTCACTCATTCATTATCTTCAGCTTCATCCTATATTAGGGTTGCAGGGAAGAACGTTTCGGGCGCTGGGCAGATACACCCAGGACGGGGGCAATCTATCACTGGGAACACACTAACTCACACAGCCACACACACTTTATATGGGGCAATTTGGAGAACTCAATTGTCTTGATCCATGTTTTTGGACTGTGGGAGGAAACCGGAGAACCCAGGGGAAACCCACGCGGACACAGGGAGAACATGGAAACTCGCCCAGATGGGGATTCGAACCTGGAATCCCTAGTGCTGAGAGGAGAACATGCTAAACCACTAAGCCCCCATGCCGCCCCAATCGTACACTGTTTAATTAAATACGTTTATAGTAAGCAGATGTCAAATCCAGATTTTTAATTAGCGTTCTGGAGCACTTTGTGGTTCTAGGAACTAAACCACACAGACTCATCGAGGGCCTTTCTTCTCCCCCGTCTGCATATGGAACCCATACGAGAAAAGAGCGCTAACTACTGCAACCTCAAAACATTTATAACTTCAATATTTACCAATAATATAAATAATTCCTACAATGAAAAATTAAGTGTATAAAATAATGGCAGATATGAAAATAACTAATAATGCGGTGTGATTTCAGTCAGGTGACCATTTTAAATGTGGGCTGGTTTAACTCGTTCTGAAGGTTACATTAAACCTGTTTGTCTTTACAAATGCAAATGTCTGTGATAACGTCCCCCTAACTGACTCCTGTCTTGTCGGATGAATACTCGTCGGTCTGGTCGGCCGCCGCTGAAGGAATGTGAGCTGGAGCAACATAAATAAAGTCCCCACATGACTGCGTGTGAACCGAGTTCTGCTCAGGGTCAGAACACCTCTGAACATACACACTGGATGTTCTGCGGTCTGTAAAGCGTCCAGTTAAACCAACACTACTTCTGTTATTACTCTACATACCAGCTCATGCCCTGGACTACAGTACATACTGTGAACTCTGTTCTAATGGTCGGGATCCCCAATAGTATCCCCACGGAGCAGGGATTATTTGGTGGGTGCATTATTCCTATTCCATCAGTCTCACTGAGGTGTTTCAATGAAACTACAGCAGCAATGCTGCACTAAAACGCCCCTCACCGCATCAGTGTCACTGACGATAAACAATCCACCACCCAAATGACACCCGTTCTGTAATGCTCCTGACCAATAGAGAAAAGAGAACCAATAGGGGACTAACACAAACAAAGAACACAGATGGACTACAGTCTGTAATTGTTATGTGTTCTATTATTTAACAGCTTCAGCTTTATTAAATAGTACTTACAATATATTTACTAATGATATTTTTAAATCTAGCAGAATCCACGGCGGCGTAAGAACCAGAAGTGTGTGTGTGTGTTTCCTTTCATGTGTGTCACGCTGCTGTCTCAGGCTTATCATTCAGTTAACATGCCTCGGTTGGGTAGGCTAGTATTCAACAGACTCTGCATGTTTTTCAGATAGGGCCTGAGCCTGAGCCTCTTTAATGACACGGCCGTCGTAAAGTTTTAAACAGAGTCCGCGGGTGTGTACGCTCTGCGGATAACCAGTGTGGATAACCGGGACGTTATTTGTCCGCTCTGATAATGGCAGCTGGCCGTTGTTCCGTTGGTTTTGTGGAGTCAGCTGAAGCCGATCCACCTCATCTGGTCCAGCTGATTGGTCATGGAGAAAGACAGTTAGAAGCCAAGTCAGCTGTGGCTAAGTGCTGGCTTTGTTTTATGAGCGCTTGTTTGCCGTGGGCCTGCAGGCTGGAAAATGTTGACCTAGAACAGACGGCTTTATTGCAGGGTGTAATTTTTTTATGGCGGGCCTCCCTCTGCTCTGATTCTCCAAATGCAGAGATCATTACATAATGAGTAGAGATGTCAGATATGATGGGAATCTTATATGTGTTTTTATGTATGTATGTGTATTAAAGAAATAAGGCACGAGGGGGCGTGGCGTTATTGTGAGTAAATCACAGGAATTGCTTTCCCATGATTTATTCACAATAATACACAATCTTGATTGCTTTTATAAAACACTTACAAACACACTAATAATAAAAAAGACAAGCTTTATTTTATAAATGCGTTTATTCAAAGCGAAATCGTAATAATCTGGTCTTTCGTGACGTAATCTAGTCCGTTTTTACAGCGAACACTGACCCAGAGGAAATGGTTTTCTATTTCTTTAACAATCAAATTTGGCCATCTAGTGGCCAAATTACAGAACGCACTTTATTAAAATAATTGGATAAAAATAGTTAATCAGATTTAGGGATCAGAACGACCGTTTTTTGTATAAATACACTCGACTATAAGAAAGGAAACTTTTACTTAAAACAAAGTGCGAAGTTTAACAATTATAAAACTGATGGCTGCAGAAGAGTTTCTTACACACCAGACGTTCAACAACGTTCTGCGCGATGCTGGCAGATTTCCGGTTCCCTGTGTATCACATTTATTCCGGTGCTCCTTCCACAAACGTTTACGAAGTTGTCCAGCTGTTGTGCATTTAATAAATCAACCCGCAATCACTTCTTTGTCCTCACCCAGTGACAGGATGGGTGTGTTTGCATTTATATGTGTGATAATGTGATCTAGTTTGCATACAGTGCTGACACACAGAGGAGTGTGTTCTCCATATTAAGCCCATCTGTACAGTCACCCACACACACACACACTCTGAGTGAAGTGAGCAACACCATGCCTGGGAAGCAAATTAGAGTCAGGTGCCACTTCAGCCGTAGTACTTGGTGGGACTGGGATTCAAACCCGGGACCTTCTGGTCGCAAGGCTGGTCTCTTAACCGCAAGCCTTCTTTGTGTTTATATTTGTGTTCGTTTATATTGTATATTTATTAATTTCTCCCGAACAACAGATCAAACTGATTATAATGCCGTAAGTCGTTGTAAATATGTTCATTAATAAATATATCTTCCTCTGTTTTAGGAAACGGCGAGCTCTGTGTTTTTGGTGATGGAGGTAAATACTGTCCCTCTTGTTCATTAATGCCGTTACTCTCATCATTAAATCAGTCCTCTATCCTGTGAACTGTGCTTCCGAAACCCCCCTATTTATATTTATGACTGAGCTCTGCGGCTTATCCTTGGTTAAGTTCTCAAGCCCAGCAGGACCTCCGCGGGGTCACCGTGTGTTGGCTGTGTTATGCGTCGGGTGAAATGCCCACTGGTTCCATACGGTCTTTTACAAAAGCAGTGGAGGAAACCAGAATGTGGTGTCATGTACATCTGAATACGTCGGCTTTGTTTCATTTGGCCGACCGACCCCCGGGATGTTTACGCTCTGAATGGCGTGCTGCTCGGTGGGATCACATTGTTTCTGCGGGTTCTGAGAGAATAATGCCATTTCCTTTTGAACTTCTTGCAGTACTGCAACGGGGGCGACCTGGCGGACTATCTGCACGGTGAGTATGTCCGTGTGCGTGCTGGGGATCCGTCTAGCTTTAAATAAAAACCTTTGGTGGAAACCAAAGTCCGCGGACTGACAATCAGAACGTTGTGCATGCCAAAATCTCTTAGTATAACCCCTTAATCATTTAGAATCAGGTCTCTGAGTAAATAACGTGGACCGTGACAGTGAATGGACAGCTGAACTGAAGGGGGCGGTATTTTGCATTATATTATATTATATTATTCATTCATTCATTATCTCCCTCTTTATACTCTAGTAGGGTCGCGGGGGGGTTCCCCATGCCCATCCAGGGGAGAACGTTTCAGGTGCTGGGCAGATAGACCCAGGACAGAATGCCAATCTATCACTGCGCACACACTCACTCACACAGACAAACTCTATATGGGGCAATTTGAAAAATTCAATCGACCATGATCCATGTTTTTTGGACTGAGGGATGAAACCGGAGAACCCGGAGGAAACCCACGCGGACACGGGGAGAACATGGAAATTCCACCCAGATTGGGATTCCAACCGGGAATCCCTAGCGCTGAGAGGAGAACATGCTAAACCACTAAGCCACCGTGCCGCATATTACATTCTATTAAAGTCATTTTTAGATTATCGTTAAACTCCGACGTTTCATTTCAGTCCCAATGATGAAGATAAATAAAACCGAGTGTCGTATGCTTCCAGCTTTGTGGAAACAGCTAGGGGAAGGCCCTTTCCTGTTCCGGCGTGACCCTGCCCCGGCGCAGAACGTTTAATGTGGAAGAATTAAACGAGTCCTCAACCTTGTCCTTTACTTTTGGGGTGAACAGGATTAAAGATCGGGGTTTAGTCCATCTTGTCCAATATCAGTGTCATACCCTTTTTTTGGAATATAGGACGTTACACAAAAGAACAGGACTCCACCATTTCTCTGAGGTTCCACTGAAATTTCTGTTTTTTCCAACAATGACGTCTGAATTGGGAGACTCGGGACTCGGCGCAGGAAGCCAAACAGGGAGTGATGTGTGTTTTGTTTAGTTGCAGGCAAAAGGAAGTGGACTGTTGAGACCTCTTGTTTTTTTTTGTTTTTTTTTAGAGACAGGACAGAGACACGCTGTCTGGCGTTCCATAAAATTGGAACAGGCCAAGCAATAACAGGCAGCGGGACGGAATGAGCTCCGTGAGACACAAACAGTAAAAAGGAAATGAAAGACGATTACAGTAAATAAAAAGAATCTGATGTACGGACTCGGCCTGGAGTTCGGACACTCGGCTCAGGGATCCAGTTAAATAACCCGGCTTTCTGCAGATCTTTTCTTTTAATTGTCGTAAAATAATAAAAGATCAAATATGGAGTTTGTTATCATTTCGGAACAGACCGTATGTTGAGGCCTCAGTGGTTCCCTCACACCGAGGTGACGGGTGCTGGTGCTGTGCATTGTGGCACATGTTTCTGAATGTGTAACCACCTGAGGGATGTTGCTGGGATGAATTAGGTGGCGTGATACCGTTCCGTTGTCCTTTCAGCTAAAGGAACGCTGAGTGAGGACACCATCCGCGTCTTCCTGCAGCAGATCGCCGGCGCGATGCGAGTGCTGCAATCCAAAGGCATCATCCACCGAGATCTGAAACCGCAGAACATCCTGCTGTCCCACCCCGCTGGTCGCAAGTCACACACCAACACCACCGTCATCAAGATCGGTACCGTCCCGGCGCTTTGACTCTCACATAGAACTGCCGCACCTCCTTTATATTTAATCATTAAGGTTTTAAGACCAACGACCTTTGTTCTGTCCTCAGCGGATTTCGGCTTCGCGCGGCACCTCCAGAACAACATGATGGCTGCCACCCTCTGTGGTTCCCCCATGTACATGGTTGGTACCCAGTGTGTATGTTCTGCTCGGGTCACGGTCACCGTTTCGGACCTGCAGCTCACCGTGCTCTCGATCTCTTAGGCTCCGGAGGTCATCATGTCACAGAACTACGATGCCAAGGCTGATCTGTGGAGTATAGGAACCATTGTGTTCCAGTGCCTGACCGGGAAAGCCCCGTTTCAGGTACCGGGCCTATGTTTCGTTAATGGGGGGAAGGGGTGGGGTTTTGTCGGAATGGAATTGTGATGGGTTTGTACTCTTTCAGGCCAGCAGCCCTCAGGACCTGCGCCTGTTCTATGAGAAAAATAAGAACCTCAGTCCAAAGTAAGTGCAGCTGAAATCGCCTGCTGATTTTGCCCGTTGTTTTGTGCCTCCACTCATCCTCTCTCTCTTTCTCTCTCTCTCTCTCGCTCTCTCTTCAGCATTCCCAGAGAGACCTCCAGTCACCTGAGGCACCTGCTGCTGGGGCTGCTGCAGAGGAACCACAAGGACCGCATGGATTTCGGTAAATAATAAGGGAAAGGGGATATGAGTATTTCACTGTATTATCCCCAATCCAGCTTCCCATCCATCAGACAGTCATGCATGTGCAGTCATGCTGTTAAAGCGTCTGTACCTCTCTGACGTTAATCTTATCTGTATTATCTCACGTTCCTTGTTTAGATGAGTTCTTCGAACATCCGTTCCTTGAGGCCAGCTCTACCATGAAGAAGTGTAAGTAGGAGTGCGGTGCAGACGGGCCTCCGTTATTGTTCTCTTGCTTGCACTTGATTCAAGTGCAAATGCGAATGCCCCCTCTCACGTTGTACTCCATCCCTTTATTTGGCTTCGAAATGAAACGACGAGGACCTTTTAATTAGCCGAGTGTGGCTCCGGTTAAAGCGCACCTGATTATGTTAAATTATCCCTCAATTCTTTATTATTGCTCCTTTAATTAACGGCAGCGCTCAGACGAGGGGGTTTCGGGTGAAAATGCATCAACACAATCCCCCCCGTTTCACTCACACCCCCCCTGCCCTAATTCATTATCATGGTGCTGATATAACCCAAATGCATTTAAAGTACTGGTTTGGGTTCTGAAAGCTCAGTTTTTCTCTGAATGATAAAATCAGGTCACTGAAACCCGTTTGGTAAAAGTAACGTGTGTGTAGATGTTTGGAAACTGTGTGTCTTCACACAAACTGTGTGTGTGTGTAACAGCAACGCCGGTGACCCTGACGTGCTTTCCCAGCTCAGCATCAGCAAGTTCCTGTAGCAGCTCCTCCACCTCACACCTCGCATCTCCCCCAGTACGTGTGTGTATGTCTGCAAGTGTGTGTGTGTCTCTGCAAGTGTGTGTGTGTCTATCTGCAAGTGTGTGTGTGTGTTTGTGTCTCTGTCTCTGCAAGTGTATGTGTTCCTTTGTATACATTCTTCTGCATGTATGTGTCTGCATGTGTGTCAATGTGTGTGTCACTACAAGTGTGTGTGTGTGAACATATATATATGCGTGTGTGTGTCTCTGCATGTGTGTGTGTGTGTTTATGTCTCTGTAAGTGTCTGTGTGTCTCTCATGGTTATGTGTGTTGCTGCATATGCAACTTTTGCATACTTTTTTGCATGCATATATATATGTGTGTGTGAGTGTGTGTGTGTGCGTTTGCATAATCACAATGTCTCCTGATCCGCAGCAGTCTCTCGGTGAGATCCAGCAGATTCGAGCCAAAGCGCAGGCGTCCCCCACTCAGGAGTGTCCCGGCTTCCTGCTGAAGGACTCGGCCGGCGGAGGCGGCAGCAGCAAGAACTCCTCCTGCGACACCGATGACTTCGTCATGGTTCCGGCTCATTTCCCCAGTAAGTGCACCCCCCCTCCGCCCCCCCTCCCCCCACCGAGCCGTATGGAACGATGTTAAGTCGTCACCCTTTTGGGATGGGAGGTGACAGCGATCCGGACTGTTTGTCAGTGCAGTCACTTTTCATTAAAGGTTCTGTGTTCCGTGTCCTCCGTCTCCAGGTGAGCTCACGTGTGACATGCCCAGTGGAAAAGTCCTCCAGGACAGTCTGATGTATAGCGGGTGAGGATATATATATATATATATTTTTATGTCTCTTTGAAGCCGACTCGCCGGTCTTCAGGTGCTGATTGCTCGGCTGTAATGATAGGGGTTTTTCTGTAATAGCAGTTCCCTCCTGACGTCTGCTGGTCAGGGCAATCAGGCCAGGACTCCTCCACGCTCGCCCTCCTACAGCAGCCCTCCGGCAACAACCGGGTGAGTCAGGTGACAGTCGGGTTCGTTAGTGTTGATTATTGACGGCACTTTATTACACGTTCTGCCCAAAAACTGAAATGGGATCGTCTCGATTTGTTTGTTGGTTGTGGATTTGCGTTCTGCATCACTGAAGACGCTCCGTCTGCGTCCCGAACCCGACCGACCCAAAAATATCACTGTCTTTATAGGAATCAGGAGATTAGGGAGCTTTATTATTATGTTGTTATTATTACCGGGGCAGCACAGTGGCTTAGTGGTTGGCTGGTTCTCCTCTCAGCACTAGGGATTCCCGGTTCCCAATCTGGGTGGAGTTTCCATGTTCTCCCCGTGTCCGCGTGGGTTTCCTCCGGGTTCTCCGGTTTCCTTTCACAGTTCAAAAAACATGAATCAAGGTCAGATGAATTCTCCAAATTGCCCCATATAGAGTGTGTCTGTGTAAGTGTGTGCCCAGTGATAGATTGGCGTCCTGTCCTGGATGTATCTGCCCAGCGCCCGAGACGTTCTCCCCTGGATGGGCATGGGGAACCCCCCCGCGACTCTAGTAGAGGATAAAGTGGAAGATGATGAATGGAGGGATGTTATTATTACCTTTGGTCCCAAATAGGACTTTGTAATGTTCCTTCACTTGTTTGTTCTGAGTCTGTTGTGTCTTCGACAGGTCTTCTGAACCGTCCGTGAGTAAAAACGGAAAGTCCTTACCCATCCCAGTGCCCTCGCAGATCCACAACTACCAGCGTATGGAGCAAAATCTGCAAAGCCCCAATCTGGACAGCTCGCCACGGTGCGTCCACGCCGATCACACGTCCACGCCTATCGCACATTCACGCCGATCACACGTTCACGCCGATCGCACGTCCACGTCGGCCGTTCTTGTCCTGGGTGTTCCGCCAAGTGCCCTAAAATCTTAGCTGGAACTAAATTCGGGATGGCACGGTGGCTTAGTGGTTTAGCATGTTCTTCTCTCAGCACTGGGGATTCCGGGTACGAATGCCAATCTGGCTAGTGTTTGCATGTTCTCCCCGCGTCCGCGTGGGTTTCCTCCGGGTTCTCCGGTTTCCTCCCACAGTCCAAAAACATGGATTAAGGTCAATTGAATTTTCCAAATTGCCCCATATAGAGTGTGTCTGTGTAAGTGAGTGTGTGCCCAGCGATGGATTGGCGCCCCGTCCTGGGTGTATCCGCCCTGCGCCCGAAACGTTCTCCCCTGGATGGGCATGGGGAACCCCCCCGCGACCCTAATAGAGGATAAAGCGGAGAACTAAATTAGAATTTTGTTAATCCAAAGGTTTAAAGGTCGACACACCATTATTATGACCGCAGCTCTAGTTTTTGATCTCTGTGAGATGGTGTGTTAAAGACGGGGTTCTGTGATTGGGTTCTGCAGGTGTGCTCCAGTGCGGCGGTGCAGCAGCAGCAGTCCCCTCAGCTGCGGGAGGACGGGACGCTCCCCCCCTCATCCCTCGGCTCTGACCACCCGCAGGCTGTCGGCAGGGTGCGGCAGGCCCCCTCAGCTCTTTCCGCAGGGTGAGAACAACGGTCTAATTAGTGTTTTTTTTTTTTTTATTATTATTATTTTTTGGATCTTATTTGGACTCAAACATCTTCACTGACACTGCGTCTCAAAACGTCTTTTTTGGTTTTATAATCCTCCCAACTTTATATATTCGTCCTCCAGCCCCGCTGGTTCCCGATGCCAGGTCCAGGCAGGCACAGCATGGACTTGGTTCACGGCTCCACAGTGCCCCCTGTCTATTGGAGGCAACGGGAGGCTGCAGGCAGACGATCAGGAAGCAGCACTCGGACCCCGTGGTGGCTCCTCCGGGGGGCACGGTGGCCCTGAGGCCTTTACATTCATCGCCTCGACTGAGTGAGCTGATGCAGCGCAACCCCCTGCCGACCATCTTGGGCTCGCCGTCAAGAGTACGTGGAAAAATGCTGCGTAATTAGAACAGACGCCTTTGTGGGAGGAGCCGATCTGCTATCGGGGTCCTCATGATGTTTCCGCCTGTCTCCCCCCCCCCCCACCCCCTCGCAGGCTTTGCCGCCGTTTGAGTTCTCCAAGCCGCCCAGCTCCCCGAACATGGTGACCTTTCTGACTCAGCAGGGCTTGATTTTCCCTCCGCCCGCCGGCCGGCCGTGTCCGGGAGAGTCGGGCACCCCCGCCGCTTTCCAGCCGGAGGAGGCGCAGGCCTTTGGACGGTGGGTTTGAAGAGGGTTTGGGTGATTTTGTCACCGAGTCAAGAACGGTTCTAGCAGTTCTCCTGCGGAAAGTGCATCGAGACTCTAATCTCCTGCCTCATTTGCCCCTCTGCAGGTCTCAGAGCGCCGGCCGTCTGTCAGACATGCTGCTCATGGCGGCGTTCGGGGGACAGCTGGGAGAGCGAGGTAGCACGGAGAACCTCAGCGCCGAGCGCGTCTTCGATATCGCAGGTTAAGACATTTTGCATTTCGAAAAGACCCATTAACAAGTGGCTTAGTGCTTTGGCAGGTTCTCCTCTTGAGGCTGGGGATTCCCGGATTCCCATCCCAATCTGGGTGGAGTCTCCATGTTCTCCCCGTGTCTGCGTGGGTTTCCTCCGGGTTCTCCGGTTTCCTCCCACAGTCCAAAAAACATGGATTCAAAGTTAATTGAATTCTCCAAATTGCCCCATATAGACTGTGTCTGTGTGTGTGTGTGAGTAAGTGAGTGAGTAAGTGTGTGCCCAGAGATAGATTGGCGTCCTGTCCTGGGTGCATCTCTCCAGCACCCGAAATGTTCTCCCCTGGATGGGCATGGGGAACCCCCCCACGACCCTAGTAGAGGATAAAGTAGAAGATAATGGATGGATGGATGATCCATTAACATAAAAATCTACGTTCTTATGGCAAACTGTTAGAACCAGACTTTTGTTATGCTGCTCCACAGCCTCCCCTGGTGGTGGAAATATGGTGGTGGGATCTGGCAGCCCGGCACGAGTGGTGTTCACTGTGGGCTCGCCGCCCCGAGGAGGAACTCCACCTCAGACCTGTCGATCCCGGAAGTTCTCGGGTGAGTCAGAACTGGAAAAGGCATGGCGGTGGTAGCGTCGTGTTGTGGGAATGTTTTCAACGGTCTAGCCTTAACGTCAGGACTTAGATAAGGTTTCATCTCGTTCTCATCATTATTCTGCAGCATGTTCCTCGAGCTCCATCAGCCCCGTGGGTTCCCTGAACAGTCGTTACCCTCATGCAGGGACGTGCGCCGACCGATTTGACTGTCCCTCCAGTCCTCGCTACAGCCTCACCGATCCCTTCTCGGCCAAAATGGAAGGCGCGGTGACCTTTGAAGCCCCCGAGCTGCCGGAGGAGACCCTAATGGAGGTATCTGTCACTTCTCCTTTAACGCAGTTAAAAGCGCGCGATGGAGACGCCGTGCGTCGAGTGAATTCGTCCGCGTTCTCTCCGCAGCAGGAGCACACCGAAATCCTGCGCCAACTGCGGTTCACTCTGGACTTTGCCCGCTGCTTGGTGGAGGTTGCAACATCCAAGGGGGGGGAGGTGGAGCGGGAGGAGTCCCCATCCACCTGCCTTCACCAACAGCAGAGTCTCGTCGCCGATCAGATCAGTTCCCTGAGCCGCGAGTGGAGGTGAGCAGCCTGTCTGTTATACTGGATATATTATACATCATCAATATTTTCTTTATAGTTGCATATAAAAACATATACATTATTACGTTGTGTGTGTGTGTGTGTGTGTTTTAGTCACGCTGAACAGCTGGTGCTGTATATGAAGACTGCAGAGTTGCTGTCCGCTGCACTGCACACGGCCATGGAGAGCATCAAGGAGGGCAAGCTGTATCCCTCCACCACCGTCAAACAAGGTGAGGACTCTCCATCTGCACCTCAGCTCCCATTACAGCTCCGCCTCCCAATATCCATCATCCATCATGAATCCATCATGGGTGATCGTTCAGAGCAATAAAAGCTTAATGTCGGTGTCCAAACGGATGTTCATTTCCTGAAAAAAAGAAACTTGTGGTCACTGTGAGTATTTTTCTTGCTCCCAGTGGTCAGGAGACTTAACGATCTGTACAAGTCCAGCGTGATGTCGTGCCGCGCCCTGAGCGCCAGCCTGGAGCGTTTCTTCTCCCGCAAGCACCGCCTGATGGACCACATCAACAGCATCACTGCAGAGAGGCTCATCTTCAGCCACACTGTACAGATGGTATGAGGAGATTTATTTATATATATATATATATATATATATATATATATATATATATATATATATATATATATATATATATATATATATATATATAAATATTATTGTGTAATAAAACCTGGAATAAATTAATAAATGCTGCCGTTTGTGTGAAGGTCCAGACCGCTGCTCTGGATGAGATGTTCCACCAGGGCGAGGCGTCGGTGCAGCGCTACCATAAGGCCCTGCTGCTGATGGAGGGCCTCTCTATGCTTCTTACAGAGCAGGACGACATTCTCAGCGTCAGCAAGTGTGCGTGTGGTCGCTTCTCGTATTGCCCTTCATCTGCATTTCGACGCCACATGCTCGAAACACAGGCTCTAACCTTTTATCTCCTCACAGGTAAGCAGTGTATCGAGCGGCGCCTCACAGCCCTGCAGTCCGGCCTCTGCGTTTAAAGACCGTATGCACCACCTACATTCCTGTGCCACGTCCACCGGCCGCTCCTTTAGTGTTCCGTGCCTGGTCTCCGTCTCCTCGCTCGCCGGCACCCGAAGCCGGCTGGGTCAGCAATGCGTGGCGATGTAAGGGCAGTCGCTGTCACCAAACGCCGCACCGTGTGTAGGTCCGAGCCGGCATCCGTTCTTTTGAGATAATCACGCTTCTTCGTCGTCACCGATCAGCACAATCTGCCCGTGAGAGCATAAAGCTGCACCGTTGTAAGCATCATCACTTTCACACATTGCATCAGATTCGCTTTATTCCCGGGAATGTGCAATCACAGCCGGCGGACTCGACCCTCCCTGTGGAATCAAGACTCGTTTCAGCCGCGGTGCTTCTGAGGGGATCGTTACCCGTGATGGGAAATCGCGCTGATTTATCTCTCACTTTCGTCTCGTTCTACTTCCGACTTCCAGATGTTCTCTCGGCTGGATGATCGGCCGAGACACTTGAGGATGATGTGAAGCCACATGCAGTGAGTGTATTTACATGAATGAGTTTGCAGTCCAGTTTTCATGTCCTGTCATGCCACCAAAACTTTTTAGTTTCTTAATTTGTGTATTTTTTTCCAAAGCAAACGTTCTGATTCACATCGGAACCCGCTTATTGCTTCGGTAGGCATCAAATTAGAAATTATATTTCACACAATAGTGTTAGATGTAAAATGTACCGATATATGTAATATAGTCACATATGCATTCTATGCTAAATGATTTAGTGTGGTTTGTGATCACTGTGTCGTCACAGTAACCATTTTAACATTAAGTATTTTAATAATGCAATGTTAAACTCACAGCATCAGCACCAGGGGTGTGGTTTTGGTTGTATTGAAGACTTTACGGTAACACTTTCTTTGAATCCGGTATTCATAACGCATTAATGGTGCATTTATATTGCTCTACATCATTTGTCATAAGCCTTTGTTAATGTCCATAGATGTTAATAATCATCTTCGTAAATTGTGATAACAATTTTACGTAACGCTTTATAACACAAAGTGACATGATGCATTATAACATGAATTTATTTAAACTTTTTGGTTCTTTGGATCTTTGTATTCTTACTTGAAACAAGACGATTCCACTTTACTTAAAGTCCGTAAAGAGCATTTATAAACTTTTATAAGTCTTTATGCGCTACCATGTATGCAGTCTCTCTCGAAGAGGTAATTAGTGCCATCACTTAGAGCTTATAAGCTTTTATAAACCGTTATAAACATTTTCAAACACAAACGTTATATGGCTTTATGTCACTGGTCTCTATAATTAGATGATAAACATATAGTGGCTATGTACATCTATGGACATTAAGAAATGCTTATGACCAGTATTATAAAGCTTTATCAATGTGTTAATAATGCATTATGAATATCGGATTTAGGTAAAGTGTTATTGACTTTTTTTTTTTCTTTTTTTTTTTTATAGAATCCTTATTAATTCCATTCATTTTGTGTGATTGAAACATGATGCGTTGATCATTCCACTCTTTGTAAATGTCACCCCCTAAACTGGACTCTTGATTGAATCCGATTTTTTCTCAGTGTAAACACTCTCACTGCTGTGTGACGGTAAAGACATCATCGTCCTCGTTATAGATATTTTATCACCAGTGAGGCCGTGTGTAGCACTTTAGAATGTGGACCAGGCTGATGGAGGGCTTCCTTGCTTTCAGAGTTGGAACGCCTGCTGATCCGGTTGCGAGATCCAGACAGATCATGATCGCTTTTTTTTAATTTATTTTTTTTATAAGTTTTAAATGTGTTTCCCACAGTGAAATCAGACTTGGTTTAGATGCGTGTTATAAGCGTGAAACCACCCGCGACCAACGGGTCTGGAATATTACCACAAAGAGCGTCATGGCATCGCACTACAATTAGACACCATTGTGCCAACAATAAAGAATTGTTAACGACGTTTAAACTCTTCTGGGCAAATAAGTCCTATCAGCAAGAATTAAACAAACCGATCATTATGTATAATATCATTATGAGACGCCCTCATTTAGTTCGTACATTTGATGTGGGGCAATTTGCGAGTCAACTTTGCAGATTTGCCAAAAAACAAAAGTGGCCAGAAGCTGTTTTAGGCACCCATCATTCAGACAGCTTATTGATTTTGTTAGGACCATTAAAGGTATAATAGTTGTGTTTGGGTGTGGGGGGTGCTTTTGACCAGGTGTTGTGGGTGTTTGAACCCTTAGGTTCCAGTAAAAAGAAATGCTGCAGCATGCGATGTCCTGCTGGGCAGTGGAGTCTGTGTACTTTCCTAAATACGGCTGTTTCCACATTCTGAATGAAAGTGCCCTGAATCGGGACCCAGACCTCGTGTCCTTTTCTGCCTAATGGATAAAAGTGGCTCGGTGAGGTCACGTTCCAAATTCTAGATTCTACACTGACGCCTTCTTGGTTAGATCTTTATTCATGCTTGTGGATGGAGGCATTAATGTCGACAGCCGGCAGCTTGTGGTTGTTCTGAGCATGTGAGTGATGGAGCCAGCATCTAAAATTAAATAAATTATTAAATCTATGTGACCTGCAACCTCCTCTGCATCTGAAGGCTGTCTCCAGTTGTTGTTTTTTTTTGACATCTCAGACATATCCCTGCAGCCAAACTGAGGCTTGCATCAAATGAATTTCTTACACTGCTCTCGGAGGTCTGACACGGACTCGCAGCCCACAGACGGTTGAGCTGAGGGTCAGAAGTCGTCCGATTTCACAGCAATGCAAACTTTTGCTTTTAAAGGTGTGTGAGCTTTATAGTTGTGTATTTTTACGAATGTGTGTGTGTGTGTTGGGACTTTCGTGTGGTTGTTAAACATGCCGGGGATACGTGCCTTCTGATGTTATAAATTTAAAAACACTGATATATATTTTTTTCCTTCCTGTCGTTGCATGCTCGTTTGCTTTGCGTGCGAGTGTTGGTGTGAATTGATGTGTTTGGATTTTGAACTGAATCTGTGTTAGTGCGTCGGTTCTGTTTCATGTGTGTGTAATGTGTTTGGTTGAATTGCGTTGTGTGTAAGGGGTCATGCTGGATGCTGGACGCTGGATGCTGGAAGGCCGGTGTATGCATCAACTGAAAACAAGTGTTGGCTCGTATTAATTCTTTTTTTTTAGTAGACGTAGACACTTGTTTTTTTAAAATCAGGATCCTGCTCCTGTTTAACTTCTCTACATTCTTTCAAACAATTCCATTTTCCATATTTTTTTTTTCACCTTGAATATTTTGTGTGTGCTCTAATTTAAGAGGTTTTATTTTATTGCTGCTGTTTTCAGCGTCTATTAATTTTCCATTTCTCATAAATAAGTTGCATCACATACCTTCCCGCTGCTGCCTTCTGAACACTAACCCCCGCTCATAAACTGCCCCCGAATATGTTATGATAACATCACAATAACGCCGATGTGACATTTCTTTCCCTCCGAGGTGTTACGTGTACATAAAGATTGTAAATTAACTTATTGGGGAGAAGGTGTATATAAAACGGGCGGCCGCATGAAGACGTGCTTTCTTTCTGTTACCCACCAAAGAGAAATGTACCCATCTCCCAGTCATCGCTCCATTTCAGTATCACCATGAGAAAGAAAGTCTATATACCAGCTGTAACTTTTTTGCTTTAAAGAGTACAAGAAAAATAAAGACATGCAATATGATTTGTGTTGTGCGAGTGTCTGTTCATTTAAAAATACGCTGCTGTAAGGCAGTACGGTTTATTAAATAATGTAATGATGTTCATGTTAACTGTAACCACCTACTTGAGCAGTTTATATTTTGATTGATTTAAAATTTGTAAAACTATAATAGTGTATTTCATAACTTCTGTCCTTTTACGAATATTGATAACGTTAATTCCACGTTACAAAGGTTCCAAAGTTAGCATTAAGGGTTATTCAGAAGCTGGAGAGCGACAGGTCGCAACGTGAAACTATAGCTCTCTTGGATATTTCATGCAGCCAATGAGGTTTGTGTTCTGTTAGTATACCAATTATGTTTGCGTAAAGTTTATTACCTTTTCTGGCATTAGAGTGAATTGATGTGTAATTATGCTTCTAAATCAAGATGTAAATTCGTGTGGTAAAACCAACAAAGGATCATTCTCAAGATTAATAGCTTACAATGTGGAAATTGCTCATTGTATATTTGTTTATTTGATTTATGTTACGGTGGCTTAGTGGTTTAGCACGTTCGCCTCTCAGCGCTGGGGATTCCCGGTTCGAATCCCAATCTGGGTGGAGTTTCCATGTTCTCCCCGTGTCCGCGTGGGTTTCCTCCGGGTTCTCCGGTTTCCTCTCACAGTCAAAAAACATGGATCAAGTCAATTGAATTCTCCAAATTGCCCCATATAGAGTGTGTCTGTGTGCGTGTGTGTGTGTGTCCAGCGATGGATTGGCACCCTGTCCTGGGTCTATCTGCCCAGCGCCCGAAATGTTCCCTGACCCTAATAGAGGATAAGCGGGAGATAATGAATGAATGAATGAATGAATTGAAGAAAATATTCGCTAGAGGGCGCCAAACAATTCACGTGCTCTGCTCATGTGGTATTTCCACGTTGCACTCTGGCAACCCGCAGAGTTCTCGCGATACTTCACATAGCGCTCCATGTGAGTGAAGTGTGTGTGTGTGTGTGTGTGGTTGTGTGTGTGTGTGTGTGTGTTCACGGAAGGAAAGGTGAAACAAACGGGACGTTTTGTAAATTATTATATTTAATTTATTACACTTTTTTTAAACGTCATGGTCGTCTAAACGCAGTGAGGATGCCCCTGGCGGCGAGCAGAAGGTAGCAGGAGTCGAGGACCGGGACATGCTGAGGACGGCTCGGCTGCTCGGTGAGGTAACGAGGCAACCCCGAGGTGAGGATCAAAGTGCCGCTCTGTGAGGCAGGGTTATTAAAATAACCTCCAAACAACCCAACGACAACCTGTCACTGCTGCATGTCCTGCCCACGTGATCCTCACCTGGACTGCTCAAACAGCTGTACATCAAAGGATTATTGCTATTAATTATTCATGAGTAATTAAATAACCTGTTCTGTCAGCACCGGAATACCGACGATACCTGAGAGTTTATGGATTGAGAAGAAATGTAAATGCAAAACACACGGAAGTGTGACTTTTATAGCAATGGGGAGTGGTAACGGTGTTACGTACGGTTTTGCTTTAGTCTATCCAAGCCCATAAGTTTAAATAGCTTTGAAGTCGGTGTCGTATAGTCCATCCATCCATCCATTATCTTCAGCTTTATCCTTTATAAGGGTCGCGGGAGGGGAGTTCCCCATGCCCATCCAAGGGAGAACGTTTCGGGCGCTGGGCAGATACACCCAGGACAGGGTGCCAATCCATCGCTGGGCACACATTCACACACACAGACACACTCTATATGGGGCAATTTGGAGAACTCATTTGACTTGATCCATGTTTTTGGACTGTGGGAGGAAACCGGAGAACCCGGAGGAAACCCACGTGGACACAGGGAGGACATGGAAACTCCACCCAGATAGGGATTCGAACTGGGAATCCCTAGTGCTGAGAGGAGAACATGCTAAACCACTAAGGTGTCGTATAGTTATTTTTTAAAATGTTTTATTTTTTTGCAGATTAAAGATACCAGAATGGAAAGCAAGGTCATAAGTTGTTGTTATTTTATCTATTTAGTGCTTGTTCTCACCTAAGAGAGCTGCTGAGCTGAGATGCACGCCCAAAAAAAATAACATCTCGGTTTCATGCCTCATTAAAACCCTTAATCGGTGTGTTTTTTGTTCTTTCGACAGGTTGGAGCAGCATTGGAAGGTTCTTTAGTCGATGTGTGCAGGTGAAGATGATGATGATGATGGAGCAGCAGAATAAGAATCAAACGTTAAAAAGAGCCTCAGAGAGCAATGAAGCTGAAAACGAGGTAAAGAAACTGAAAAGGGACGAAGAGAGAAGTGAGGAGGAGAAGAAACTTCCTAAAAGAAAAGTTGTCTTACTCATGGCTTATTCAGGAAAAGGATATTATGGAATGCAGGTGAGTGACTCGTCTTGATCCTATCCCAGCAAGGGTTTCAGGTGTATCTGATACTAATGTAGAAATATGTCCTTAAAAATGATAAAGTTCATTTAAAAAAATTTTTAAAAACGATGAATTTGCTGCCCCCGTCGGGTGAAAGGTAGAATTACAACATACAGCCCAGGGTTCCAGTAAAAACTGTACTAGAAGAGAAAAAACGAGTGGCTTTAAAGTAGTTTACAGATCAGTTTGCTGGTAATGATGTCAGAAGGTACGAGGGGAATTTTTTTTTTTTTCTAGAGAAACCCTGGAAATTCACAGTTTAAAACCATTGAGGATGAACTGGTGACCGCGCTCATCAAAGCTGGGTGCATTCCGGAAAACCACGGCGACGATATGAAGAAGATGTCTTTTCAAAGGTGTGCAAGGACCGACAAGGTGAGGATTAAAGCCTGATTAATAATAATGATATCGAATCATCGTGTTTGTTTATAAAGTTTTTTTTTTTAAAGCAAAGAAATAAAAATTATTTGAATGGATCTGTCTTCTTAAAGGGCGTGTCAGCAGCAGGTCAGGTCGTGTCTCTGAAGCTGTGGTTGATCGATGATATTCTGGAGAAGATCAACACTCATCTCCCATCACAGATTCGCATTTTGGGTGAATATGGGGTTGGATGTTGGATGTTTTTGCTGGTATTCATGAGACGTATTGTTTAAAAAACCTTTTTCTCCTCCAGGTTTAAAAAGAGTCACCGGTGGCTTTAACTCCAAGAACAACTGCGATGCCAGAACGTACTCCTACATGCTGCCCACCGTGGCGTTCTCCTCCAAAGACGGCGATCAGGAGGACGCGTCCTTCCGCTTGGACAGTGAGACCCTGCAGAAGGTTAACGGGCTGTTTGCACTTTACAAAGGCACCCACAACTTTCATAACTTCACCTCGCAGAAAGGTCCGCGGGACCCCAGCGCCAAGCGCTACATCACACACATGTCCTGTGGGGAGCCATTCGTCAGGGATGGGGTGGAGTTTGCCGTGATCACGGTGCGGGGACAGAGCTTCATGATGCATCAGATCCGGAAGATGATCGGCCTGGTGATCGCTGTGGCTAAAGGCTACACCAGCGAGGAGGTGATCGAACGGAGCTGGGGAGAGGAGAAGGTGGACGTTCCCAAAGCCCCTGGACTCGGCCTGGTGCTGGAGCGAGTGCACTTCGACCGCTACAACAAGCGATTCGGGGGGGATGGACTTCACGAGACACTAGAGTGGACCGAGGAGGAGGCCGCCATCACTGCTTTCAAGGACGATCACATTTACCCGAGCATCGTGGAGACGGAGCGTGAGGAGAAGTCGATGGTGAGCTGGATGGCCACTCTGCCTTGTCATGACTTCGAGGCCACCGCAACCGGCAAACAGCAACGCAAGGTGTGGAACATCCCCCCCCACCTACCTTAGCATACCACAAATCAGAAGATAGTGAGATCAGGTTTTTTTTATTTTTCATTTTTATTTAATGACCTCTTCTTTTTCTTTCAGGATGAAGATGAAGATGGAAATGCTTCTGACTGAATCCCAAGTGCATCTTCTTCCATATTGTTTTTTTTTTTTTTTTTTAAACTGTACTACGTTTACGTCGGTTCAGCCTTTGTGTTTGCTGTGTTTCCTTTCATTTTATTCTATTTTATTCATTTCGTATTGATTTTCTTCCTCTCGTGTTTTCGACACTGTGATTACAGTTCAAATAAAAAGACTCCTGCGCAACGAGACGTGCTTTTTTTTTTTTGTGAAATAGTTTTAAATTATATTAATATGTTAGAATAGCGACACAGTGGCTTAGTGGTTTAGCATGTTCTCCTCTCAGCGTGCATCTGAGCTCAGCAGCTCTCTCAGGTGAGAACAAACACTAAATAAATAAATAACAACCAATGAGCTTGCTTTCCATTAAGGTATCTTTAATATGCAAAAAAAAATAATTAAAAATGACTATACAACACCTTAGTGGTTTAGCATGTTCGCCTCTCAGCACTAGGGATTCCTGGTTCGAATCCCAATCTGGGTGGATTTTGCATGTTCTCCCCGTGTCCGCGTGGGTTTCCTCCGGGTTCTCCGGTTTCCTCCCACAGTCCAAAAACATGGATCAAGTCAATTGAGTTCTCCAGATTGCCCTATATAGAGTGTGTATGTGTGAGTGAGTGTGTGCCCAGTGATAGATTGCCCCCCTGTCCTGGGTCTATCTGCCCAGCGCCCGAGACATTCTCCCCTGGATGGGCATGGGGAACCCCCCCCCCCGCGACCCTAATAGAGGGTAAAGCGGAAGATAATGGATGGATGGATATATATTAATATGTTAGAATGCTAAAAGCAAGCTACAGTTACGTCACGCTGAGTTGATGTCTGTTGAGTGACGTAACACATCGTTTTGTCAGTCACTTTTTTTTAAACAGCAGGCCTTTATTCGGCTTGTTTGCCCCGTTTTAAGGTAAATAAGGTTTAAACCTTTGATATCGTGATCGTTTTAGCTGCAAACGTTTAGCTTTCGGTGGAATGAGGCTTGTAGCCGATCTTACCACCCGGCCACAGGAGGGCGCTGCCGCTTCCTCACCGAATAGGCCGTGGATCATCATGGCGCCGTCCAAGCAGCGCAACGTGAAAAGAGGCCGAATGGAAAATCAAGAAACGTCTTATAAACAATTAATAAACACGAAAACTGAGCGGATTCTGCAGAACAGAAAACACGCCAACGATTTATTGGACCTCCTGGAATTTCTGCAGGTGAGACTTTAATAATCGCGTTCTGTTGGAGTTCGGGCAGCGTGGCGTCTTTTGGTTGTTGATTCGTTGTTTGAACATTAAATCTGCAGTGTGATGATGAAAAGGCGGTGCTGTTGGCCAGCGGCGCCTGTCGGAGGCTTTTCTGCGGCTTTCTGGAGGGGGGGCAGCTGTATGTCGGTCAGCTGCCGAGCGAGGACGACGTTCTGCGGGGTAACGTTCTAAACGTCGGGCTGGTTTTAATGCTGACGCTGCAGATTCGCTGACGAATCGTTATTGAAACGTTCGCAGGTGACAGACACGCCGATGAAAAGTATCGGATGTTTATAAGACACCGTTATAACTCCTGCGTGGAGCTTCTGCTGGAGAACATCAGCCATGAAGCCTACCAGGTGAAGGTGGGTGAGCTGTGACGTCATTAGTCCATCCATCCATTATCTCCCGCTTTATCCTCTATTAGGGTCGCGGGGGGGTTGCTCATCCAGGGGAGAACGTCTCGGGTGCTGGGCAGATACACCCAGGACAGGGTGCCAATCTATCGCTGGGCACACACTCACTCACACACACACACACACACACACTGTATATGGGGCAATTTGGAGAGCTCAGTTGACTTGATCCATGTTTTTAGACTGTGGGAGGAAACCGAAGAACCCGGAGGAAACCCACGTGGACACGGGGAGAACATGGAAACTCCACCCAGATGGGGATTCGAACCGGGAATCACTAGTGCTGAGAGGAGAACATGCCAAACCACTAAGCCACCGTGCCGCCCGTCATTAGTCTTTAATTGATAGTATATGTGTGTGTGTGTGTGTAGAGAGAGAGAGATTAAAGAAGCACTGTGATTTAGCTTAATCCCCAGAGCTGGGGATTCAGGGTCTGGGTGAAATTTGCATGTTCTCCCTGTGTCCACCTGGGTTTCCTCCAGGGGAATCCTCATGGATTCAATGCGAATTGAATGCTCTTAATTGCCCCCATATAGTGGGGAACCCCACCCGTGCACCCCTAGAAGAGGATTAAGTTGAAGATAATGAATGACTGGATATCTTGTTCATTTTAAAATAATTTCTGTTCCTGCAGGAGAGTGCGCTGTGTGCGCTTATGAAGTTTGCTGAAGTTGAAGTGAAACATCCGCTCCAAAAACCGGACAAGAGTGAAACACACTATTTTCCTCTGGAGCGTTTGATGGTGAGATCTTATCAAATTATCCCAGTTGCCATTCTGATATGTCTCATTTCTTTAAAACCTTTGAGATGGTGAATGTTCCGTGCTTTTTTTGTGTCAAACCATGACTTTAAATACCAAATTTAATTATGATTCATGTGTACAATACTTTAGGTTGTACGTAAATGCTAGTAATACTTGTATTGTATATTTTATTATGCTTTTTAATATCATTGTTATTGTTATTATTATTGTTAGTGTTTTTAGTTCTCATTTTCTATTCGTATATTTATGTATATTTTAATGCTTTCAATGGGGCATCTGTGACTCCTGCAGTTTCCCCTTAATATTAGTAAAGATTCAGATTCTGATCATTCTGTATCTTTCTGCAGGCTGTGGTACGTCATTTGCTGTCACAGAAAGAAGACATGTCTCAGCTGATCTTAAGGTTTCAGGAGTTTTTAGAACTGGATGATGTGAGGTACTACGCCATGAGCTGTGTCCGTGAAAACATCAACAGGGTCATGGACAGGAACAAGCGAGTGAGTATGGAAGCTCATCGTCTTTAAGGGGGTTCGTTTTTCCTGTCGCCGTGACGGTGACCTCGGCTGGTTGTCCGGGGAACTTACACCAGCGGAAAATGTAGAAAGAAAATAGTTAGTAATTATTATATGAAATATATATATATATATATTTTTTTAGTGGCAGTACTTATAATTTCAAATAAATAATATCTGTAATATTGTATGATGAGAAGACTATTGTGAGGATATTATATTATTACCAAGCCAGTATCTGACTGTAATAAAACTGTAGTGACATCATTTTGTAATGCTATTGTATTGTGAAATAATTTTGTTATGTAAGACGTGGTTGTTTAGTGTGTTGAGCTATATGAACAGCAATCAGATAGCATAATAGCAGCATAATTTCACTGAATATTTTGCACCTTGCAGCTCGCACCACAAGAGGGCGACCTTCACTCTTTCCTCCAATTTACTTAATGTTTATTGTCCTGTATATTAATTCATTCATTCATTATCTCCCGCTTTATCCTCTATTAGGGGCGCGGTGGGGTTCCCCATGCCCATCCAGGGAAGAACATCTCAGGCGCTGGGCAGATACACCCAGGACAGGGCGCCAATCCATCGCTGGGCACACACTCACTCACACAGACACACTCTATATGGGGCAATTATTTTTTGAGAATTCAATTGATCTTGATCCATGTTTTTGGACTGTGGGAGGAAACCGGAGAACCCGGAGGAAACCCACGCAGACACGGGGAGAACATGGAAACTCCACCCAGATGGGGATTCGAACCGGGAATCCCTAGTGCTGAGAGGAGAACATGCTAAACCACTAAGCCACCATGCCTCCCGTCCTTTATATTGTCTTGTATTTATTGTAATTCTTGTTTTGCGCAAGCTATTTGCACATGTGCACTTTGTGTTGGGTTGTGTAGTTCTGTGTAGCACCCTGTTACTGGAGAACTTTTTGTTCCACTGAATACTGTACATCAATTTATATTGTTTGAATAGCAAATAAAATACTTGAATGGCTGTGACATTGTTGATTTTTTTTCTTTTTTTTTTCAGCCAGACATGTCCGTCTACCAGAACAACGTGTTCACGCTGCTCAGCAGCATCAACATGCCCAGTCAGACCTCCGAACTCAGCAACTTTCTTGTCACGCAAGAGAGTAAGACCCAACCTTTCCTGTCGTCTGTCAGTTAAACTAAAACTCGATGAATGAACCCACTTTCTTTATTTTTTTGTTTTTAGCTCATAAAGACTGGAAAGCCGCCAAACTGAAAGTAAGTCAGTGTCTGCTGTGATGTGTGTGATGATTAAAAAAAACGAAAATGAACGGGATTAACGGTTTATTAATCACTCTGCTCTTCTTCCGCATTACACAGGAGCACAGGCGGATGTTCGAGCTGATGTGGCTGACCTTCCTCAAGTACAAGGTGCAGGAGAAGTTAGAGAATCACATCATTGTGTCTGATGCCGAATGTTTAATGACCAGAGTTTTTCCTTTCAGTTACCGACTGACATGTATAAAAAAGTGCTGGTCATTTTACATGAGAGCATCCTGCCCAACATGAGCGACCCCGTCCTGATGATCGACTTCCTGACTGCAGCGTATGACGTCGGTGAGTTCGTACTGTTGACGAGGTCGAAGCCGCGGCTGGAAGTTATATACGTTAATATTATTTACAGGCCAGATGCATAAAAAATATTATAATTATTATTATTATTATTTTTTTTTTTTTGAAATCGTGTTTTTTTTAATTTTTTTTATTTTAATCAGCAAAAAGAATCCAGAGGACTGCTGCTTATTGAATGTACTCATTTATTTACTCTTATTGCACCACTCTGAATAACTCTTTAGGGTTTTTTGCACTAATTTCACCAAAATCAGATGTTTATAATAAAGCTGCAGTAAGCTCGTCTTTCACCAACAACAACGGCAAAGTCCAAATACCGGCGATCACTATATTTTTTATATTCTTATTGTAATTGTATGTAATATATGGTATTTAAACGCGGCACGGTGGCTTAGTGGTTGGCATGTTCTCCTCTCAGCGCTGGGGATTCCCGGTTCAAATCCCCATCTGGGTGGAGTTTCCATGTTCTCCCCGTGTTTGCGTGGGTTTCCTCCGGGTTCTTCGCTTTCCTCCCACAGTCCAAAAAACATGGATCAAGATCAATTGAGTTCTCCAAATTGCCCCATATAGAGTGTGTCTGTGTGAGTGAGTGTGTGTCCAGTGATCGATTGCCGCCCTGTCCTGGGTCTATCTGCCCAGCGCCCGAGACGTTCTCCCCTGGATGGGCATGGGGAACCCCACCGCGACCCTAATAGAGGATAAAGCGGGAGATAATGAATGAATAATGAATGAATATAGTATTTAAACTGCACTGTAAGCACCTGATTGGCTGATGTAATATGCATTATACAATCCTAATTCTTGTAAATAAACAGCCTGTGTCTGTGTTGCGTTGTAGGTGGAGCCATCAGTTTGTTAGCCCTTAATGGACTCTTTGTTCTGATTCATGAGCACAATCTGTAAGTTTCTTTATCTTTATAGTTTTGCACAATTACTATTATGTCCATATTTATGGTGGATTTTAATCCGACTCGTCCTCCTGATCTTTTTAAACAGAGATTATCCTGATTTTTACACAAAGCTGTATAATCTGCTGGATCCTTCTGTGTTTCATGCGAAATACAGAGCACGCTTCTTTCATCTGACCAACATCTTTTTGTCCTCAAGGTAAATTGTCGACGCCCAACTTACGCTGACTGTATTAAGAGCGCTGCGCTGCATTTTTAGTATAAAGTAAATGTGTCTTTTTTTTCTTTCCAGTCATCTCCCGGTTTATCTCGTAGCGGCATTCATTAAGAGACTCTCCCGACTCGCCCTGACTGCACCCCCCACCGCTCTACTCATAGTACTGCCCTTTATTTGCAACCTCATTCGGCGTCACCCGTCGTGCAGAGTCATGATCCACAGACCTGGTGCTGCTGATGGTAAAACGACCAATTAATCTCTATGGAGGGTTCAAAACCCTTCACGGACAGTGGTGGGAGGGACCACAGTCAGAGTGCGGACTATTCATTTATACGTAAACGAAACTTTCTTTTTTTCTTTCAGCGCTGTGTACTGATCCATATGTGATGAACGAAAAGGATCCAATTCATAGTCACGCACTTGAAAGCAGTCTGTGGGAAATAAAGGTGAATCTGCTCTGATATTAATTTTGTGATTAAATTAAGTTTGTGATGAAAACATTATGCTCCAGCATTAAGTTTATCTTTTAATCTCACAGTGTCGTGTGTTATATATTTAGACCCTGCAGAATCATTACCATCCAGATGTGGCCAGAGCTGCAAAAGTAATAAACCAGCCTTTAAAAGAAGCCGAGGACGATATCGGCCAGCTGCTGGAACTGTCCGCTTTTGAGGTGTTTGAAGAAAAAACATTTCTACTGAGCACGTGCTATATTCTGTTTGCTTTGCTCACGTTTTCTCATCTATTTTTTTGGGAAGCTGATGGAGCGAGACCTGAAGAATCCAAGCCAGTCCGTGCCGCTGGAGTTCGATCCAGCTGTCGGTCTGCTGAAGAGCAGCCGGGAGGTGCTGGGCGTCCACTTCTGTTTAGAATAAGAACTTCAAAGCTTTTTTTGATAATTTCTTAATGAAAAATATATAAAAAAAATAATTTGTATGAGAGTGTATGAATTAAAAAGTTTTTCACTACATTTACTGACTGATTCCTTGCTGATTTATTATCCAGCTAAAACATTGTTTACTTTTTTATCCCTTTATTTATAAGCATGTGTGTGTGTATGTATGTGTGTATATATATATATATATATCATTCATTCATTCATTCATTATCTCCCGCTTATCCTCTATTAGGGTCGCGGTGGGGTTCCCCATGCCCATCCAGGGGAGAGCGTCTCGGGCGCTGGGCAGATAGACCCAGGACAGGGCGCCAATCCATCGCTGGGCACACACTCACTCACACAGACACACTCTATATGGGGCAATTTTTGAGAATTCAATTAACTTGATCCATGTTTTTGGACTGTGGGAGGAACCCGGAGAAAACCCCCCCCCCCCCCCCCCCCCCCCCCCCCCCCCCCCCCCCCCCCCCCCCCCCCCCCCCCCCCCCCCCCCCCCCCCCCCCCCCCCCCCCCCCCCCCCCCCCAAACCCACACGGACACGGGGAGAACATGGAAACTCCACCCAGATGGGGATTCGAACTGGGAATCCCTGGAGGAAAACGAGCTAAACCACTAAGCCACCGTGCCACCCATATATATATATAAATATAATTTATATTATATTATATTTATATATTATTAGATATATTATTATATTTATGTTAGATAATACTATAAAACCATCAACTATAACAATTTATAAAGGTTTTGTGATTAGAGTTCACTTGTGTGGGTTAGTTTAAATGATCTGGCAACCCGCACCAAACCACGTGCTCCACTGAAAACGCTTTTGCCGGGTGTGAACGTAGAGCCGACTCCCATTTGGATTCCATTGCTTGTTATATGACAGAGTCGATTCTTTGAGTCAAATCTATTTTTAATATTTAATTGGTTTAGTTTGATGTAATTGATTTAGAGACCTGTGTCGTTTCTTTTTTTTTTAAATTTTTTCTCAGTGGTCCGTATTTTGCGTAACCTCCGCCGTCGGCGCAAACGAATTGATTCCGCCTAAAGAGTCGATTTGTCGCGAGCCTAGATTCGGAGAATCGACTCCTGAGGGATCGGCCTGCCGCCGTAGTGAGGAGTCGGTGGATCGGATCTTTTTATTTGTCTGTATTTTTTTGGATTTATTTATACAGAATGGCAGATGAACTGCTCGCCAAAATCCCCGAGGCGGACATCGATCCTAACGGCGTGTTTAAATACGTTCTCATACGAGTTCACAGCAAGACGGACGACCCGTACGTGGACATCGTGCGTGGGTACGCGTGGGCTGAGTATCACGGTGAGACACGAGACAGCTATTAAACTTTGTTTCTTAAATTTGCACAAACCGATGTATGCAGAATTCCGTTGATGCAGCTGCGCGGAAGTTTTCAAACATAATCACGTGATTAGAGTCGTGTTTACGTTCTATTATACAGTATAAAACAGGTAGTTCCGCTCCTTAAATCTGATTGGCCGAGCCGTTCGCCCAACCGTGACATCATTAACAAAAAACACACACCCCTGAGCGCTTCACATTCGTATCAATGCGCGATGTGGTATACACTATTACGTGCGTTCTGTGATATGGCCACTAGATGGCAGTGTTTGAACGGTCACTGTTAAAGCCGCACTAGATTACGTCGCGGCAGAGCAGATTATTAACGAGTTTGCTTACAATAAACGAATTTATGAATCAAACCTTGTTTACTTTATTGAAGTGTATTTGTTAGCGTTTTTTAAAGGCGGTAAGGCACTCGAGGCTGTGTATAATTGTGAATAATTCACGGGAAAGAGATGTAACAACGTAATAACACCTCTTTCGCGTGATTTATTTACAACAACACACGCCCTCTCGTACCCTATTGCATTACTATATGATCACTTATTAATAAATTATTTGCACATATAGTTTATCAGCATCCCACCTAATTATTCCTCTTTATGTCTTTTATAAGCTTTTTTATTGACTGTGAAAAGGAAGCTATGGCTTTGTGTGTGACAGATTTGATGTCTTTTCTCTCCAGCTGATATCTATGACAAGGTTTCTGGGGAGCTGGAGAGAGCAGGAGGCGTGGACTGTGAATGTCTCGGAGGTGGCCGGATCAGACACGACAGTGCAGAGAAGAAGATCCACGTTTATGGTTATTCCATGGTAAGTGTTGTTTATTAATCTGGAAATCTATGATGATGACGATGACCAGGGCGTGTCCGTGACGGATGCTGCTGCAGGATGAAACGACCAAATCTTTTATCAGTCCACTAAACACTTGATGGGATCCTTTGAGAACCACAGAGCACACCGCTGTGGGACAAATGTAAAGTCTGGCCTCACACCTGTTTTGCACCAAAGTACATTTGTGATGATGGAATTAAAAAACGCGTGTCAATAAATGTTTATATTAAGGCACCTGTTTGCTTTCAGGGTTTTGGACGAGCCAACCACTCCGTATCTACAGAGAAACTTAAGCTGCGATACCCAGACTATGAGATTTCGTGGTCCAATGAAGGCTACTGATTCTGATTATTCTCGTCGTCCTCACTTCGTTCTGATTGGATCCGTTTACACCCAAAATGATGGTTCTCATCTATACATAAGTAGAATTAAGTGGAATTAGGGTCTAAAATATTCAAGTGACTCATACACACTGGAACAAGATAGAGACTCAAGTCATCCTAATCTTAATATTATTAATTATGTTGTGTGAGTAAGTGTAAGAACAATAAAAACCTGCGTCTTTAAACAGAAGGGGGCAGTAAGCTCTGTGTATGTGATGCCTCAAACATCCAGAGAGGAATAAATAAGGAGGGTAAGTGATCGCAGATGAATTAAATCCACTTTTTTTATTATTTTTTTCCCCGATATTTATTTTCTGGTTGTGGTAAAGGTCAGTTCCTCGGGTTTCATCATTTTTTTTGGTTCAGTCTTTTATTTCAAACATAAAATGCTAAACTAAACGGTTTATATTTGATTGAGTAATACATTTTGTGTACTTTCATTAAGTTCATGGCATTTTTACTTTAATTCTGACTTTATTCCAGCTCTGTATTTAAATGGTTGTCAGCAACTGGCTGCTTAAAGGATTAAATAAAGATAGTCAGTAATACACTGCAGTGTGTGTGTGATGTGATATGTTTGTTTGTTGGTTTAGTCTGGAGATCTTGACTTAGTAGGAAACAATACATTACACTTACAGGATATTTATGACATCATAATTCTAAGCTGGTCCTCTTTTCAGCAGTAACAGCTTCCACATGTTTTGGAAGGTTTTCTTCACGATTTTGGAGCATGTCTGTGGGAATCTTTGCCTTGTAATCCAGAAAAGCATCTGCGGTCATTAAACTACAGTTTACCCTCAATGACTGAATCGTTCTACAGTCATGAGATGGTTTTCTACGGATTTATAACAATTTTATTGCACAGGAAGCAAGTCAGAGTGTCAAGTCCAAGGTTTAATCTTTAAATAATGTCGAAGCTGGAGGAGCAGGTGTGGTTCTGAAGTGCACGACGGTTGTGGGATGAAGAGGGTCTACGTTCAGCTGTTAGAGCTGCTGCTCATCTTTCACTGGGGTAAGGGGTCTTCTTCTAAATGAGGGATTTTGGCATTAATTTATAAGAAATACAAAAATAAAAACAAACTAATGCTAAACTAATGCTCAGATAGTGTTTAGGTTCCAAAAACTTTTATTGATTAATATTAGGCCTTTGATTTTACTGAATTGAGCACAATGGAGATATGTTTGAAATCTAAAAAAAACTAAATCTAACTTCTGATTGAAATTGTTTGAGAAGATTATGGCATTAATGTCAAAAAAATATTAAAGTAGAAATGTTTAAACTCAGGACTTTTGTCATGCAGATGTTTGAGAAATCTGTCGTTAATTTGTCAGCAAATTGCTCACGAATGATCGAATTTAAGTTCGAGTTTACGCTTCACTGATTCGTCGTATCGACTGCTTTAATATCAGAGACCTTTGCTCAGAGTGTCTCGCGGCCCTGATAAACTTAGACATGTCATATATAAATTCTGTAAATGCAGAAAACATTTAATCGTCGCTGCCTAAATGCCAGTGATATTTTCAGGACAGTAAGTTGAAAGATTCTTCATATGGAACCAAAGTTTTAGGACAAACCTCTTGTCTTTCATTCGTCCTGTTGCTGCATGTGAATCGAATCAACCATTTAACTCTACACTTTGGACAATTTTATGCTTCCCGAGTTGTGTAACACCACATAAAAACTAAAATAACTTTGTCTTAATAATTTATATATTAAATACAGCACATTTTTTATTGAAATTTTTATTAAAATTATTAAATGTATTCAGTGATCCCTAAAGTTTTGCTTATGGCTTTATATAAATTTAGGTTCTAGGTAGTAAGCTATTTCAACCTTTATGTTTTCCGCTCCTATTTTTCCGTACAGTTTGTCGGGACCACCACTAACCGGGTCGTTCTGGCTCGTCTATTAATGTATTATTACCGTTTTGATGATAGATGGATATATTGAAGTTTATTTATTCGTAGCATCGTCTCTGGAAAGCAGTGACTGCACGGGACCGAAGTGTAATTTTGTATGTGACTGCACAGACTGTAGTGATGAGCAGGATTGCGGTGAGAGCACATGCACTCAAACCCATTCGAATGCTGAGTTTTCTTAATCCGTTGGATGGCACTGATGGTTGTGATGCCGCAGGATTTCAGGGGAAAGACTTCACGTGTGATTTTGAAGATGAGCGAATGTGTGGATGGGCAGACGCGTCCAAAGGTAGCTACAAGTGGGAGCGGCGCCAAAGGGGGGACCCCCTTCCTGCCAGCGGCCCTTCCTCTGATTACACCACTGGTACATCAGCAGGTAGGCCATTTATGTGCTTACAAGCTTCTGGCTTACTACAGCTGACCACACGGTTGATGCAGAAGGTGGCATTAACGTCGTGTTTCCTGCAGGCTGGTTCGTCGGCGTGACGGCCGTGAGCGCAGATTCTCCCAGCACTGCGGTTCTAACATCTCCCTCCATCAATCAGTCTTCCGTTACGTGTCGTTTACGTCTTCATTACTTCATGTGGGACTCGGGTATCACAAACGGCCCACGCACTTGTTGTGATTTTTTCTGATAAATCAACACTTTCTGACCTTTTTTCTCTTTTTTTTTACATACAAACACTGCTTCAGGTGCCACCTCGCTGGAAAACGGCCCGTTGTGGATCTCGATTTTGACCCCGGAGGACGGAGAGGCCGTTGTGTGGCGGCCCGAGCCCTCGAGTGTCCGAGCATGGAGGAAGGCGACCGTTTTCATCGGCCACGTCCCTGGTCCCTTCAGCATCCAAATACTATCCCGTCGCACAGAAGGGGGAAATGGAGACGTAGCTCTCGATCAGCTGGAGTTTATGGACTGCGCTCTTCCAGGTACAGCGATCATGTGACAAGCTGGACATTCGCACCGTGATCATGGTACATGTTTTAATTAAGGGGCGGCACAGTGGCTTAGTTCGCCTCTTAGCGCTAGGGATTCCCAATCTGGGTGCAGTTTCCATGTTCTCCCCGTGTTCTCCAAATTGCCCCATATAGAGTGTGTCTGTGTGTGAGTGAGTGTTTGTCCAGCGATAGAAAGGCGCCCTGTCCTGGGTGTATCTGTCCAGCACCCAAAATGCATGGGGACCCCCCCCTCCCCTCGACCCTAGTAAAGGCTAAAGCATAATATAATGGATGGATGGATGTTTTTAATTAAGACACAATTGACGGTCCTTTCTATTTTCAGTTTCGTCCAGCAGTGAGCGCTGTGCAGGTGATTTTTTAGAGTGTAAGCTCGGAGGCTGTGTGGAGACACGAGCTGTTTGTGATGGAACCGATGACTGTGGAGATGGAACAGACGAAGAGACCTGTGGTAAAGTAGCGATGTGTAATCGGATGTGATCACGGATGTCTTCTTGTGAAGCCTTTGCAAATTACAACCAAGTACATTCTCTCAACCATCAACCATCACTTTCTCTCAACAACATGGCTGCCGCTTTATACACTAACAACTAAAATTAATGTGAGTGTGAGCGTTCCCTAAATCCTGCACATTGGACCTTTAACACTTAACTGATGACAGAAAACTCAGATGAATCCAGATTCTGTAAACTTCTTCAATAAGTGTCTCCAATTATTTATCTAGGCTTATAGGAAACGTGTGTATTTATTTATTTAATGAGATATTTGCTGCTCTGCTTTGATTTTAACAGAAGATTACAAGAGATGCACCTTTGAGGACAACCTGTGTGAATGGGACTTACGGTCATTGTCATCTCTAAAGTGGAAAAGAACCAATCAGCTGAACATCTCCACATCAGAGCCGCTGTGGGGACCCGGGAGGGACCATTCCACCAATACAGCTTCAGGTCCGAGGTTCTCTGTATGTTTACCCTACTGTATGTAAATATCTCGGTAACGTCATACTAATATAAAGTCCTCCGTCGTCTCACAGGTCATTTCCTGTACATCACCAAGCCATCTGAATTTAAGCATGACTGGGCGTCATTTAACAGCCGCCCTCTTGAACCGACCACATCCTCTCTTCCTTGCCGTGTAGGTTCTGCCTTCGGCTCTGATATATAAATAAAAAATAATAATAAATAATAAAGTGCTTATATATTAGTGAAATTCTCCCCTTTTGACTTCCTTTTAAATCTTAAAATAACCAGCAGCGTGGATTTTTTGGTTCGGCAGATGGTTTTGTATACACACCAGTTCGGTCCGGTGTCGGGAGGTCTGTCCGTGTTGGTGGCAGAGAAACAGATATACCCGGTTTGGCAGCGTGGACTTTCACTCGGGGACCTGTGGGTGAAGGCTGAGGTCGAATTTGTGGTCAACAGCATTTTTCAGGTCCATCTTTACTCAATTTTATATAATAATCATTAAACAACACAAAACAACAAAAGAAGAGCCTTTATTCTTCACTGTTTTCTTGTAGATATTGTTTGTTGCTGCCATAAGGGATCAAGCTTATGGAGGAATTGCTGTGGATGACATTACACTTTCTCCTGGATGTATTTTTGCCAAAGGTATATCACTCTCTTTGGCAAAGGTTTCATCCACATTGGCATGAATTGGAACCAGGTGACAGGTGTACCTGGGCATTATCACAGTCTGACCACAAGAGTAATTAGATTTGTTTTGATTCTTCTGCTTACAGAGTCAGTACCAGCGGAATCCTTCCCTAAACCCCCCAAAAAGCCCTGCGCTGATCTCAGTAAGATCTGTGACTTCAACAACGATTGTGCCGAAAATGAGGATGAGGCGCAGTGTGGTGGGTGTCCCGAAACATAATGCTTACTGTTTATGCTGCTTTTCTGCACGGTAAGATGAGCATGACGTGTGTGTGTGTGTGTGTGTTATATGCATACAGGAGACTTTTCCTATGAACAGGGTAGTAAAGGATGGACAGACTGCAGTTTAGGAAAACAAGGATGGAAACTGCAACGTGATGACAATGGGACATTTACAGGTAAACCAAAACCCATCTATTAAAGAACCAATCAGTGTTTTGGGAAGTTTTTCATTGTCCCTTATTTTTAAGTGTTGAATTTTTAGTTTGATTTGTATTATTTTATAGCCATAATTTTTTTTTTTTTGATAATACATATTCTTTTTTATTATTTTATCTCTTTTCAGAAGTCTTTTTGTACGTAAGCGAGGCCCCTGGTCAGCAGCTCACAGAGGCTCAAACACGCACCCCCCCTTTGGGTCCGTCTGGCCCTGCATGTACCCTGAGGTTCTCCTACAGCCTTACCGGCCAAAACGCAAACATAGGTACAACTCATCCAGCAGCGCTACAGCCATCAATCTAATGCACGTTCTTTAAGCCGGACTCCGTATTAAACCTCACTTTCTTCCTCCTTCGTTTTAAGGTGAAGTTTCTGTGACTGTATTAGACAGTATGCAGGGCTCCTTACTTCGTTTGTGGGAGTTTAGCGGTAGGACGGGTGAGAACCAAACTGAATCATGGGTAAATGAGGAGATGTATATTGGGGCCAGAACCCGACGTTTTCAGGTACGGACATACAGCCATTGTGTCCTAAATGATTCTTAATCAGCTCTAAATTACTGTAAAACTGGCTCGAATGAACTGATACTGATAAAAAATATATATAATAAAAAAATATGTGTATATATATATATATATATATATATAATGCATCCTTTCTGTAATATTGTAAGCTGGAATTGGGAGCCCGAGCAACAAACCTCACATCTGACTCAAGAATAGCCGTGAAGGATGTTTATTATATGAACTGCCACCCAGAATACATTCCCTCGTCTCCTGCTGGTGAGGGTCGGAAGCTCAAATCCTCTTTACAGAAGGTATTTCGTGTTGAAAATGTCTCTTTTTAAAAGCTTTTCTTTTTTTTTTTTTTTTTCTTTCTTTTTTTTTAAACAGGTCTATCATGCAACTTCGAGACAGACCTGTGTGGATGGTATCAAGATCAAGTGGATAATTTTGATTGGATGATTCAGGACGGCGTTGATCACACTGTAGGAAGTGGTACAGATAACCTTTTTTATTTTTAACCTAGTTATTTTAAACAAGGTAAAAATTAATTTGCTCTGATTTTTTTTGTGGTTGTTTAGTGGAAAATCACTCTTCCAGTGTAGTTTTTCTGTTTTTTTTCCAGGTAAAAGTATGGCAGTAAACATGTGGGACACAACCATCCGGGGTCTTGCTGGTCGTCTACTCTCAGTTCCTCAGAATTCACTGGCTGAGCAATGTCTCTCTTTCTTCTATAAAGTCTATGGCCCTGACGCAGGTAAAGAGTTTAATCACCTCAGTTTAATTGGTCATTATTAAGATAAATAACCTGAACTGGACCTGCTTTAGGTGAACTCCGTGTGAAGCTACTGTACACAGACGGTTCCGAGCAGCTGATATGGACCCGGTCGGGAGCTCAGGGGAACGTCTGGCATGAAGGACATTGTACTGTACCACAACAAATTACAACTTTCCAGGTACCAATTGCATTATGTTTACATTATATGTATGTATAGTGTAAAATTAGTATATACACACACTGAACACACATGGAGAACATGCAAATTACACACTGGAAGGGACTTTTTTGCAACCACTTGGGTGTGCCATTATTTACATGACGGCAGATGTTGTTCTGTATCAGGTTTATAGTGTGGGTCTTATCTTTCAGGTGGTCCTCGAGGCAGTGCGCTCCGGTTTCGATGGACAGATAGCCGTAGACGATGTTGCCTTCGTCGAAGGTTCTTGCCCGCTCTCTACCTTGTGCTCCTTTGAGGGTCAGCGTTGCTCTTATAGAAGTACTGGAGCTGCTGTGTGGGTCCACCAGAGTTGGGACTCGACAAGACATGGCCCTAAAACTGACCACAGTATTGGGACAGAAAGGGGTGAGTCAGTGGGATGATGCAGCAGTTGAGTCTGTACGGTTTTCCGGTTTCATCCGCAGGCTCTGACGCCCCGTTGTCGCCTGATTCGGCTCTCAGACTTGACGTGCTACTCGCGCAATTTATAAAACATTTTATACATTTTTTATTTGATTCTTTTAGAACATTGTTTTGTTATTGGCAGCCTTTGGGTCACAGTTCAATAAAAAATAATTTGCTTTGTCACATCAGGTTACTACATGCTGGCTCAGACTGGAACAGCAGCTCTTCCAAAAGGTAGCATCATGACGCTGAGCTCCCCTGTCCGGCGTGGGATAGCTCAGAATGAGTGTGTCTACTTCTGGTACCAAATGCGTGAACAGAACCCCGGTAACACCCCACCTACACACTTACAACCCACTTACAACACTTCTAATACTACATAGGGCTTTGCTCCACGTGCATTCTGGGACAGTTGCCCTTTTTGCTAAGGCCAGTCTGCCCCACTGACATCACTAATAAGCAAAGTATCATCTGGCACCAACAATCATGCCAATAAAAAAGAAACAAGATACCATTTTGATTGAAGGAAACAAGGGTGAATCATGTTCAACAGGAACTCTGAGGGTCTATATCCAGCCTTTAAAGGGGAGCAGGATTCAGCTCTTCAGCAACAGTCTGAATCAGGGAAGCGTCTGGCACCGCGCAATGAGCAATGTCAGCTGGCACGGAGATTGGCGGGTAAATCCATTACGCCAATTACTAACGTTAAACTCCCATGCTGATGCTCAAAGATTTGACATTTGTGTTTGGACTTCAGTTGCAGTTCGAGGCTGAAGGTCAGGGAGGAAACGACACGTATATCGCCGTCGACGATATCAGCTTCTCATCGCACAGCTGTCCCACATCAGGTGAGCCATCCACGAGAAACCGAGCTTTAAACAAAGAAATGGCCAATGTTCAGCTGTCTGAGTGTTTTATGGCCATTTCAGACGCTGTGTGCGATCTAGAGCGAGGTCTGTGTGGATGGAGCAACACCCAGAACCCCCTTTTGGACCATTTAGACTGGGAGCTGAGTGACCTGATGTCTGAAACGCACTATCCCACACCTCCATTCGACCACACCATGGGCAATAAACAAGGTCTTGATTACTAAATCATTAACACTGCAGCAAAGTGTTGATTTTTCAACTTCAGTATTTGAATGATTACAGTACGGTACAGCCATAATAACCCAAAAACATCCTTCTCCTCCACCTCATAGGTCACTTCTTATTTCTGCCAAACACCACACGTGAGACCAGTGGACGCAACGCTGTGTTGTTGAGTTCTCTCCTGCCCCCCACCAAAGGAACCTGCTTGTCTTTTTGGATTCATCAGCCCGTTGCCTGTAAGTACTACTCTGTTTTATATATGTTTGATATATTTTGCCTACCATCTTCTCTGGTAATCCATCTGCATTTTTTTTGGTCTGTCTCTTTAACGATGCAAATTTTAAACCATGTATTTTTGCGCACTCGGCTTTCTATAAGGCGTTCGATAACTTTCGTTTTTGATCCTCAGACGACAGCAGACTGGCCGTGTGGACCCTTTCCGGAGGTTCGAGGAATGACCTTTTAAATGTAAGAGCATCTGGAAGCATCTGGAGGGGTTTTCAGGTGACCATCACTTCAGAGAAGGACTACCAGGTAAGGCCTTCGTTAAAATTGCTTATTCAGAATCAGAATCGCCTTTATTGTCATTATAATTGTCATTACAATGAAATTTGGTTGCAAGGTAAGAAAGAAACATGAACAAAATAAAAACCAATATAATACTCTGTGTGAATAAATTTAAGTAAAAATAAAATAAAAATAAAAATAGAAGGCATAATATATACAAACAATAAATACCTGTATTGCACAATTTTCACTACTCAATTCATTGCATTGTTACCTGTGCGTTTACTTATGGATGAATCGATATGTAACAGATCGTATTTGAGGGAATTAAAGGAGTGATGGGAGTCCTCGCGCTGGATGATTTTGGCTACACTGTGGGGGTTAACTGTGCGGGAGAACAGACGGATCAGGAACGTAAGAAAACATATTGTGTCTTCTATATATATTTAGAACACTGATTATGAGCCCCAGGGTTCATGTAGTGTTATTTTTACCTCCAGGCTCAGAATATCCTCCCAACACAGGAGCTATAGCTGCTTCAGTGGTTGTAGCTATTCTTCTGATAATTGTGATTGCCGGATTAGCGTTCTGCTACCCTAGACTGCGCGACCGCGCTCAAGCAGAGGCTCCGGCCATGAGTGCTGGCATGACGTATGCAGGCTTTGAAAATGACATATATAACTCTTCTGAAATGGTAAGTGCAATGATAATGAGATGAGATTAGACACTGAAATTGGATTAGAAATCTGTGCTGAAATAATCTGAATTTTTTGTTTCAGTCAAAACACCAGCTGTTGCCTTGTGTATCTTTTTGAATCTCATAGTCATGTTTCTTTTTTTTTTTTTTTTTTTT
>JAFMOD010001235.1:41528-52622 GCA_019802435.1 Corydoras maculifer
ATCAAATGAATGTGTTTCTGATGCCCACATGGCTTTGATTTTATATTACAAAGCAAGCAGGATAAATATGACTAGAGTAAAGAACTGGGGTGTTGGGTACATTGAGGTTGACTCAATGTCTTTAGGATAATATTTAAATGACAATTAACTGACTAAAGTTAATTGCATCTATGTGGATGTTAAACATGAGAATGAGAGACAAACAACCTGAGAAAAAAACTGCACTGTTACAGATTTAGCCTTTAATCCAAACTCTTAGCTGAAAAAGGGAAACTCATCAATCTCAATGTAGCATGTAATTATGTGCTGAGAAGCATCTTACCTGAAGCGAAAGAGCAAATCAGTACATTTGTGATTCAGCAGTCGGTTATGCATCAGTGACCGTACATCTCAAAGGAGGCTCAAATTATTACATAATAATTCAGGGAATTAAGTGAAACAGTACAAAAGATTTTGGATGGAAAGTAAAATAATTATTGTAAACCATTTATCTTTCGTCATTTTAAGGTCTGGAACCAATTATTTTGGAGCATGATGCTGAATTGGTATCATTAAAAGCCTTTCATTGTGCTCTCAGCTGTAACGGATTAGCAGTAGGAGTTCCTAGAAGCGTCATAGGAGACATTTAAATGAAGGACAGAGAATCGGGTATGCATAGCCCTTCAGCCATCATCAGATCGTTATTTCACAGAAGTTAAGTAAAGGTTAAGCTCATTATAACTGTGTATCTCGCCATCTGCCATGTCGTCCTCTGTATCAGCTAGTTCTCAGCTGAATAAGGTGCTGCGCTCTCACTACCTGTGTCTTCCTCAGATGGGACTCTGTCAGGTCACCTATATCTGGATTGATGGCTCTGGAGAGAACCTGCGCTGCAAGACGAGAACCCTGGAGGCCGAACCCAACAGCATAGAGGGTATTTTAAGAATGTGTACATACACTGTAAATTGTTGACGATGATGGTATTGATTGATTTGGGGCATTTTTTTATTAAACGTGACACCGTTAAATGTCCTTTTATCTTAGATATTCCAGAGTGGAATTTCGATGGCACCAGCACCAAGCAGATTACAGACACTCTTATCAGTGACTTGATATTGCTGCCAGTGTGCTTATTTAGAGACCCTTTCACTTTGGATCCCAACAAGCTGGTGCTATGTGAAGTACTCCATCAGGACCGGACACCAGCTGGTATGAAAACAATGGCAATATCTATATATGAAATAAATTATGACTAAGTTTATGATCTACAGTAAAATTAAACGCAGTGATTTATAGGCCTATTAATTACTGTCCAGTCGGTGAACCTGAGACACTGATTGTGTTGATTGTGACCCTGTTAAAATCTTTTTTTCTTATAATATTTATTGTCATAAACCTCACAGACACAAACCACCGGCATTTGTGTAAGAACACAATGGAGAAGGTAACGGAGTGCCATCCGTGGTTTGGAATGGAGCAGGAGTATGTCTTGTTGGGAATAGATGGACATCCGTATGCCTGGCCATCATGCGGATATCCAAAACCACAGGGTGAGAAGTTGTGACATTTAGATTGGATTTTATAAGGTTGTCCTCCTATGGGAAAATACCGTTACGCAATGTATGTTTCAGGTCCGTATTATTGTGGGGTCGGCGCAGACCGAGCTTATGGCAGAGACATTATGGAGTGTCACTATAAAGCCTGTATCTATGCAGGTGTCAAAATCTGCGGCGCCAATGCGGAGGTTCTGCCCTCTCAGGTAATATGGACAGTTATCGAGTAACAAAATGAAGTTTATTGATTTATTGACATAATTTTTTTAATTATTATTATTATTATTTTTATTTAGGGGTAAAATTAGCAATACACTGGATAAACAAGAATACAACAGTGAATTGCATTATAATACGAGAAAATAAACAGTGTCTATTTAATTAAGACATCCTCAAGAATTTTATATAATTTTTTAATTCATAATAATTTTATAACCCCTAAAATTAATGCACACACCCACAGCACAGACACAGACCAGTGTACTATATCAAGAGAAATAAAGCCTGAGAGGAACGGATCCCATTTAAAATGAAATGTGACGTGATTTATTATTACACGTTGCTAAATTTCTTCTCAAGCTTGGTTTACTTTTGTGAAGTGGGAGTTCCAGGTTGGACCATGTGAAGGAGTTGAGGCTGGAGATCACCTGTGGATGGCGCGTTTCCTGCTGCACAGAGTGTGTGAGGACTTTGGCGTAGTTGCCACTCTCGACCCCAAACCCATAGCGGGGAACTGGAATGGATCTGGCTGCCACACTAACTTCAGCACTGAAGCCAGCAGAGCAGAGGGAGGACTAGAGTGAGTACACTGTGGTTCAAGAGCTATAGGGCTGGAACTACATTCTGCATATTTTAAATTTTTTTCTACGTTATCATTTAAAGTGTTAGATGTGTAGCTGCTTAAACACTTGGTTTTAAAGCTATTTAACCCTTCGTTACCGCAGTTTGATTGTAAGTCAGTATGATTTTGCATCTTAATTAAATTATTTTAATTTGCATTTTACCAGGCACCTGGAGATGGTCATTGAAAAGCTGCGTCTTCACCACATGGAGCACATTGAAGTCTACGATCCGAACGGAGGTCAGGACAACAAGAGAAGACTCACGGGCCTCCACGAGACCTCCGACATCCACGTGTTCTCAGCCGGGCTGGGCAGCCGGAAGTCCAGCATCCGCATTCCTCTTCAGGTGGGTCAGAACAAGTGCGGCTATTTAGAGGACCGTCGTCCTTCCTCCAACTGTGACCCGTATGTGGTGACCAACGCTATTGTGAAGACCTGCCTGCTGGATGAGGAAGGAGAAGTCCTGAGCAGTCCTGTTATAAATGAACTGGAGTAAACGAGTGATGGAGATCCGGACCTGCTGATGTCGTGAGATTATCTTAAAACTTTCATGTTGTCTTCGAAACTGTCCAGTTATTGCTTAAATTGCTAAAATTGAAGACGATTTTATTTGTTCACAAATAAAGTGTGTCTTAAAGTATGTATTAATCACTCTCTGATTTCCTTACAGAGAAACTTTATTTCCAGTCTAACATGAATCTGAGTGCTAAAGAATGAAATTAGATTCCCAAAAGGATTAATACCCCAAATATCAGATAATATTTCAGTTAGAAGATGCTGAAAAAAAGGCTTTAATTCACATGAATGTTATGTATCATCAGTGGGTGTCACTAGAAGCATCACAAAGTGCATTTGGAGTAACTGAGTCCTAATGGCACCATCTTCTTTTTAAGCAATTGATCTTTCCAAGTGCCTGTAATGACCATTAGTGGATAATTATTAATTGAGTATTGAGTAAAATGAGTATTTTTTGAGTATTCTTTATACGACTTTATGCCTCCACATTTTTACATTTCAGAGGTAAAAGGTTTAAATGTGGAAGCATAAAGTTCCATTAAATATCATGCTGTCCTTCGCAAAAAGACTTTTTTCAACAAGAAAGAGAATAAAACATCAGACAAAAACTGTTTCTGAACTTGTCTGATGTTTTATTGTTTCTTGTTAAAATGAGGTCACAATGTGAACTTCACAAAGTGAAGTTTGTTTTTTCGTAAAGGTTAGATAAGATGTTTAAAAAGATTCCAGAAAAAATAACAGACCTTATCTCTAAATAAGAGAAAGATCGGTGAGGTTTCGTTTTCAGAAAAACAGAAAATCCATCAGTTGATTTTATTAATAAGTGAAACCTGAAGAGACAGAATCCACTGGATTTGATGATTCCCTTCTGGTGTTTTTCTTACAGCTCAGTTTTCATACATAATGAGTTTAAGGAACAAGATGTACCTCAACCCTTATTTAAAAACACATAATTACACTTTATACAGAAAAGGCCCTTCATTATTTCCAGTGTTACATGCATCCAGGTCCTGAAGAAACAAATTAGATGAACTGAATATGCAAATCAGCTCTGGATCTCAGAGGAGGATGATGCATCAGTGCATTTCTCAGGAGGCTTATACAAATGATTCAAATAGCTTTACATCAAAAACCTGTTTTCAGCATTATGAGAGGTGTCACTGTTATTTATCCACTCCCCAAATATCTGATAAACGCTGAACAACAGGGTTTCATTATCATAAATTGTGCTCTGTGCTGTTACGAATTAACAGTGGGTGTCACTAGAGGCATCACAAAGTGCTTTTAAATGAATAATTGAGGTGCAGGGGTTACCATTTGGAGAAACTGAGTCCGAAGTGCATCATCTCCTTTCTAAGTAAGTGATCTTTCTACATGTCTGTAATTAGAATTAGAAATACTTTACTAATTCTTTACACTGTTTTTTTTTTTATTTTTTTATTTCTACAACTTTCTGCTTCCACATTTCCACATTTTGACTCTAAAATATAGGCATGTGGAAGCCTAAAGTTGCAATAAATGAATGACGCAGTTTTGCTTTTAGATTCCCAGACTGCTCCATCAAAAATAAGAGCTTCCTCAACATATTTTTTATTTCTTTTTTTGCTTCAGCTTCGACAATGTCGTCTTCCATCTCAGCTAGTTTCCAACTAAACAAGGTGCGTCGCTCGCACTACACCAGCCTTCCTCAGATGGGACTCTGTCAGGTCACCTATGTCTGGATTGATGCAACTGGGGAGAACTTGCGCTGCAAGACAAGAACCCTGAAAACTGAACCCAGCAGCTTTAAAGGTCATTTTAAAATGACTAAATTATTACGTTTTCAAGTCATTCATAGTTTATTTTTTTGTCCTGTTCTAAACTTCTAAATAGTTTCATGGATTGGTGGGTTTGTCATATTACAGATTGGTTTAATTAGTCACATTAGTCTATTTAGTCATTAGTCATTTTAATTATCAGAAGTATAATGGGTCATATGTTAATTTTTTTTTTACTTGATTTCATGGAAACCACGTGTGCTTGTACAAATTTCTAATGTTTTTAATTTTTCAAGAGTTTGGTAATGACAATATTGTTAAGGATTTATTATCATTTTATTTATTTGTAGCAACAGTTTCACTAAAATCACCTGTTAAACCTACTAAAATGTTTTTTTTTTTGTTCTTTTTTGAGGTAGATGTTCCAGAGTGGAACATTTCTTGTAGGTGTATGAAGCCGGCTTTCAGTGAAATGATACTGGTACCAGTCTGTCTATTCCGAGACCCTTTTACTTTGGACTCCAACAAACTGGTGCTGTGTGAGGTGCTCACGGTCGATCGGACTCCTGCAGGTAGGGAGAACATGTTAACATCTGCACATTGTATAAAGTGTGAGTTTGTTTATTATCTAAATTTAAAGAATTCAGTGCAGTGTCATTTTTTTGAATATATTTCTTATATATACATACCTCCTACATAGATTATATTTTAGTGCTTATTTTTTCCAAGTTTTACACTTCATGCACTTATAAAGTCAGTCTGCAGTCACAGTGATGAACAAGTCCTAAGAATTTGTATAAAATAAAGCAGTTATTACACCCACAATGTTCTGAAGAATAAGTTTTAAATACTGCAGTGATTGTTTTGTTAAAAACCTATTAATATGCAGCAACTGATGCAAAGAAAATTTGACACATTAATCATTTTCATTCATTATTCGGTCATGTTTAACTATTAATGCTTAACATCCTTATTTTTATTACAACATTAATATTATTACAGATTCAAATCACCGGCATCCATGTAAGAAAATAATGGAGAAGGTGATAAAGTTCCATCCGTGGTTTGGGATGGAGCAGGAGTACATCTTGCTTGGACTAGATGGACATCCTTATGCCTGGCCATCGAAATTTCATCCAAAACCCCAAAGTAAGACGTTTAAATCCATAATGTGAATATAATTTTGAAGTCTGTAGATAAACTGTATATTAAATCTTCTAGGTCTTTGTTTCAGATCCTTATCACTGTGGCGTCGGTGCAGACAGGGTCTGTTGCAGGGACATTGTGGACTGTCACTATAAAGCTTGTTTGTATGCGGGTATCAAAATTTTTGGAGCCAATGCAGAGGCTGTGCCTTCTCAGGTAACTTCATGTCTACACGCCAAATAATTCCAGTATATAAAAATAGTTTAAATTGTCAATTAATACTCATTTCTTAATGTTGTGTTTTTGTAAAGTGGGAGTTCCAGGTTGGACCTTGTGAAGGAGTTGAGGCTGGAGATCACCTGTGGATGGCACGTTTCCTGCTGCACAGAGTGTGTGAGGACTTTGGCGTAGTTGCTACTCTCGACCCCAAACCCATAGCAGGGAACTGGAATGGATCTAATTGCCACGCTCACTTCAGCACTGAAGCCAGCAGAGCAGAGGGAGGACTAGAGTGAGTACACTGTGGTTCAAGGGCTAAAGGACAGGAACTAGATTTTATCATTTATATATTTATAACATATATATGTTTTTGCTTGCACTGTATCAGACTCCTGGAAAGAGCCATTGAAAAGCTACGTCTGCACCACATCGAACACATCCGAGTTTATGATCCACGTGGCGGTCAGGACAACCAGAGAAGACTCACAGGCCTACAGAACACTCCCAGTCTTTATGAGTTCTCGGCTGGATTGGGTTCCCGGAGTTCCAGCATCCGTATACCTGTTCAGGTGGGCCAGGCTAAGTGCGGTTATTTAGAGGACCACCATCCCGCCACCAACTGTGACCCATATGTCATTATTAGTGCTATTGCAAAGACGTGTCTGCTGGATGAGGAAAAAAATATTTCCAACGACTGTGATGCTAATGACCGGAAGTAAATAATGCATATCAGCCTCATTTAGATAAAATAATTACAAAGAAATAAAATAATGATTTTATCAAGTTTTTAGACCTTTTGAAGGTTATCTGTAAATAAGACAATGCAACATATTAAATTAGTATTACTTTACACAGGTTTTTTTTTACTAGGTGGCAGTATATGGATGAATTAAAATAACATATTGAAGCTTGCCATGATTTAGCGATTAAATAAATTAAAAACAATGTACAAACTATGTATGTAGTGTTGATCATTTGAATTTTCGTTAAATATTTATAATAAATTTGGAGTTCCACTATCACCGGGTGAGTTATCTCATATCTGTAATATAAAAAGATCACTTTATTAAATCATGATTATCAAAAATATATAGTTACTTTAGAATAGAAATAAAAATTAAAGCGTTTTAATAGAAAATCTAAAAACCATAATAATAAATGGAAGCGATTAAGCTAATGTGTTGTTTCGGTTTGCAGCCACAAGGTGGCAGGAGTCAATTAAAAATTCAATAAAAGTATTTTATGGTGAGAAAATTAAACAGGTTCTAGTTTGTATAATATTGCACTTTTTATTGTTTATGATCGGATGACGTTCAAATTACACAATGTGCAGAGAATACTTCTACTACCTTTAATGCAATTAACTTTATAAATGTAAAAATATTTTTTTAATGATATTTTGCGCACTATTTGTTTTTTACCACAAGATGGCAGTAGAACTGCAGCGCTGTACGTTTATGATAGGACGAAGAGGAAGCACACTAATGAAAAAAGTTTTTTAAAAAAACATAAAAGTAAATAAAAAGTCCAGATCTCCGTCTATAAAGCAGCCGCTTCGCTCCCTGTGTAGCAACAAAAATAGAGGAGTGACGCTCCTGCTGTGGAAACATTAGTACAGATATAAATAGTCAAAAACTATCGTTTATTGATTTTACCATTAATAAAACACGGACCGAACAGAGGAGGTGCTGCAGCGACGCTCGACCTGATTTACATCAAAGTAAATAAGAGTCCAACAAAAGTCAATGTCGTCGTTAAATATCAACCGTGTAATTTATTTTAATAAATGCATATTGGTTGCGACGTTTTCCGTTTTTGTAATTACATTAGCGCCCTCTGCTGGTGACCTCGAGTAAAGACATCAACACCTGGACACTACAACAGGATTAATGAACCAAACCAAAGCGAGCTGCACGAGGGAGACGTTTTATGGATTTATAAAGTCACCGAAATGACAAACTTAACATTATATCAACAATTTGGTGTAAGTACTTCTACAGGAACTGTTTACTGTTTTAATTGATGATAAAGTTTCTAAATGAAGTTTCTGTCTCATAATGCTTTATTGTTTTTTTTTTTTTTTTTTAAGTGCTCACAATACTTTAAATGTAGACAGTAAAGTTTATTTTATTTTATTTTATTTTATTTTTTTAATCTGGAGTATTACAGACTTTGTGATTAATCGTCAGTTTATTTCATTAGCATTAATGAGTGAGACCTGAACTGAATCCAGTAAAATGTAAAAACTGGTCTGATGAATCCCCTCTGGCGTTTTCATTACAGCTCAGTTTGTAATGTCTTCATGTTCAAAAACAACTTTCTCTTTCGTATGTTTACTTAATAAAGCTGAAGCGAATTTAAGGAAGAGCTCTAGTCCACAATGGCCTCTTTGGCTACGTGAATATTTAATTGAAAACACTTAATCTGTGTGCTGATAAAAAAAACTAATTAAGTGATCTGAATAAGCAAATCATCTTTAAAGTTCAGAGGATGGTGTTGCGTCAGTATAATTCCCAGGAGGCTTATACAAATGAATCAAATAACTTTAGATTCAAATCTTGTTTTCTACAGTATGAGAGGCGTTTCTGCCCAAATATATGATATAATTTCAGTTAGAAGATGCTGAAAAACAGGCTTTGTTTAACATAAATGTTGTTCTGTGTTGTTATGTATTAACAGTGGGTGTCAATAGAAGCATCATCCCAAAGTGCATTTAAATGATTGATTGAGGTGCAGGGGTTACCATTTGGAGTCACCGAATTTAAAGTACACCATCTTCTTTCTGAGTAAGTGAGGCAAACATTACACTCTTCTTTTTTTTCAAATAGAACTTATTGAAGGTTACAGCAGTCGTACCAACATTATGCATTTCTGACATTTTTCTGACATTTTTAATGTCATTATAAATTAGATTTATAGATGTTACTATTATACTCCGTGTATGTCCCAAGATCTGTCACTTAAAGGGTACTTCGCTCGGTGTTTAATATATTTTTTTTTTGTGTGTGTGTGTTTACATTTTTATGTGTTTTGCTTACATAATTTTATTTTTTTAACTGTTTTCCTTTGGATTCTCATCTGTCCTTTGCATATTTAAATCCCTGTTTCAGTCACATAAGGAGTGAAGTTCTTAACTTACAGTTTCATTTGGATTGGATGTCATTGTGACATCCAATTTTAAGTTGGTTCCTCCATTCGCAGTGTGGCTGGGTTTGTTTGTTTTTTCCCTCATTTCTCGGATATAGCATTTGTGAGGACAGATGCTGATGGTAGACTGTAATAATTTCTCCCAAATCTGTTAGATGGGGTTGAGTCACTACACATGTGACAGTTACTGCTCAACATATTTTTATTTCTTTTTTGTTTCAGCTTGTGCAATGTCATCTTCTGTCTCAGCAAGTTCCAAACTAAACAAGGTGCTACGCTCCCACTACACCAGTCTTCCTCAGATGGGACTCTGTCAGGTCACCTATATCTGGATTGATGCAACTGGGGAGAACCTGCGCTGCAAGACTAGAACCCTGCAACCTGAACCCAGCAGCATCAAAGGTACTGTATTCACCTTTTTCTTAAGAAAAGAGAAAATACAAAAACCAGAGTAAAGGCTGATATTTGCCTTTTTTTTTTAGTTTAATCAGTCTCACGATACAGATTTGATTACAAATGGTTTAATACCATAAAATTTTTGCTTTTTATTTTTTCGATAATTCTGATTATAACTTATAATTATAATTTTGTAGAAAAGGTAACGATAATAATGTGGAGATAAGGATGTATTTTCTATTTACTTTAATTGTAGCTTTTAATAAAAACTAAATAATCCAGTGGTTTCTGTGGGGCATTTTGATAAAAGCATAACTGTTCATTGTCTTGTGGTAGATGTTCCAGAGTGGAATATTTCTGGTAGGGCCATGGAGGAGCCTGCTGTCAGTGAAATGATACTGGTACCTGTGTGTCTATTCCGAGACCCTTTTACTCTGGCCTCCAACAAACTGGCCCTGTGTGAGGTGCTCAGAGATGATCGGACTCCTGCAGGTATGGAGAACATGTTAACATTTGCATATTATCTTTATTTGAATTTAGTGCAATATGTGTTTTATGATACTTCTCCCACTAATGCTTCCTACTTGTTCATGTTTAATTATTAATGTTCAACATCCTGTTCTTTATTACTATATTAAAACAAATACAGATTTAAACCACCGTAATCCGTGTACAAAGATAATGGAAAAGGTGATGAAGTTTCACCCGTGGTTTGGGATGGAGCAGGAGTACGTCTTGCTGGGAATAGATGGACGTCCTTATGCCTGGCCGTCAAGTTTTTTTCCAAAACCACAAAGTAAGAGGTTGTGTGTCCATGTGTGTCTGTGTATATCTATATAATGCTGCAATCCTTATGTGACTATTTATTCCTGAAGTCGTACCTTCAAACTGTATATTAAATCTTCTAGGTCTTTGTTTCAGATCCTTATCACTGTGGCGTCGGTGCAGACAGGGTCTGTTGCAGGGACATTGTGGACTGTCACTATAAAGCTTGTTTGTATGCGGGTATCAAAATTTTTGGAGCCAATGCAGAGGCTGTGCCTTCTCAGGTAACTTCATGTCTACACGCCAAATAATTCCAGTATATAAAAATAGATCAAATTGTCAATTAATACTCATTTCTGAATGTTGTGTTTTTGTAAAGTGGGAGTTCCAGGTTGGACCATGTGAAGGAGTTGAGGCTGGAGATCACCTGTGGATGGCGCGTTTCCTGCTGCACAGAGTGTGTGAGGACTTTGGCGTAGTTGCCACTCTCGACCCCAAACCCATAGCAGGGAACTGGAATGGATCTGGCTGCCACACTAATTTCAGCACTGAAGCCAGCAGAGCAGAGGGAGGACTAGAGTGAGTACACTGTGGTTGGTCTTAGGAAAGTTTGTGTTTTTGGTAGCATTGCATTATTTATATATCTATAAAAAAAGTGGGTGAATGCACAATAAATCATCTGTTTTACTTAAATTGTTTCAGACACCTGGAAAGAGCCATTGAAAAGCTACGTCTGCACCACATCGAACACATCCGAGTCTATGATCCACATGG
>JAFMOD010001236.1:2749-29671 GCA_019802435.1 Corydoras maculifer
AGGAGAACATGCTAACCACTAAGCCACCATGCCGCCCTTGGAGTTCTCAGAACAGAACTAATACAAATTTTACATCAATGCTACAAATTTTTGCAAAAACAATGCAAAGACTTTTTATTCACAGTGGCTCAAACCTTGTATGAACTGTGTGGTTGGGAACTGCCAGAATCCTGGAGGCAGTATATCAGCAGGGACTGTGTTTTGGCTGTGCACACTACTTAATCTTTGACATGACTGCAGGCTTCCTGCCTGAGAGGACTGCTTCAGTATCGGATTAGTCTGAAGACAAAAGACATTAATATTTAGATTTCAGGACAATCTGCGGATGGAGCCTGTAGACGTTCGATGGATCGTAAATGAATGATTTCGAATCAAAAGAATTTTAATTTACAGAATTAAAAGATCTTACATCAAACATATGCAGGTACAGGGTATGTAGTCTTTGTCTCTCCACAAGTAACTGCAATTAATGCAAATCATGTCATCAGTTCTGCTCATCATGGTTACAGTTTTTTATTTTTAAAATTTATTTGCATAAACATTTATTGCCTAATATAAGCAACTTATAAGCATTAGGTTCAAAAATATGTCATTATACATACCTTCCTGCAAAGTATTGGTATTAAACATAAAAATATTCTTTATTCTCATAGTTTTTAACTTTGTAATTTTATAGACTTTTATAAACTTTTATATACAGTTTTAAAATGTAACATTTAATAAAAAGTATAAAATCTAAACATATCCATTTACTTGTTCAGCCACATAACAATGAGGGTTGCAAGAGATGCTGGAGGGGTGTGCAAAAGACAGGACACCGGTCTATTAAAACTCAACATATAAAACACATTCACACTCTCATTTGCACCAAGCAGCAATTTAATAATTGAATAGTTTAATAGCTTCAGTATTTTATACTGGGAAGGACATTCATACAGACATGGGGAGAACATGCCAACATCACTCAAAGATGCATAGTTCGGGAATCAAATGTAGGTCCTACTAGAATTTTGATTGTGCAGTGAATTTTCTACAAAATACACAATCTATTAAGTTAAACTTACAGAACAGAACTCCTGTAACAGGTGCCTAGGGCACCTGTTCTATGTTTGTTAATTTACGTTCATTAACGGCATTTAGTTTGTTTAATTATCTCTTTCTGTTGATTGGTTGTGTTGTGCACGTGGTCAGATTTCATTTGTATTTATTTCCTTCATTCCCTGTCCTCCGTGCACTTCGTATTTAACCTTATGTTTACTCGTCCGGTACCTTTGTTTTGTGGTGTTCCTACACCTTTAATAAATTCCGTTTCCCTGCTACCTGCGTGCCTGGCTCCCTTCAGCGCGTTAGAGCGCGACGGCTCTGCGCTTCCTATGCGCAGCCGCTTTAATCTATAGGTAGGCGAGTGTAACAACTCCAGAAGACACACATTCTGATATTATTGTAAAATATTAATTTTAGGGAATAAAATAAACAATGTATAGTGGTTAAATAGTTTAGTGTGCCATGGTCTCACCTGGAAATCTGTGGTTTGCATTCTAGCTAGAATGGAATGTCTTATTTTGTGTGTTTTGGATTTGCATCTTCTCCCCATGTCTGTGTGGGTTTTTTAATTCAATCTAAAAATATGCATGAAGATAATACTTAAATTGTCCCTACATGAAATATGTATATGAAAGTCTTTCTAAAGAACTGCTTTTGAAAGTTCTAGATAGTGTTTGCAGGTCATTCCTTATTATTTAATATTTTTAAAGTTTTGGGTAATTTTAGATGTATTTACTGATGCCAATGTACAAATAATGAATGCAGAAATTAAACATTGCCTCGTGTATGTGCGGTCTCATACCTGATTTTCCATACGCTGGACCGTTTCCTTCTGTTTTCTCCATTCTTCCAGGCTATTGTCTCTTGAATCAACCTCAGAATTTAATTGGCTGAAAAAAAAGTAATAAAATAATATAGTAAATTAATACTGTTATGTCCTGGATTAATATATACATACACACAATTATACCAGGTATGAACAATTATTCATTCATTCATTCATTATCTTCCGCTTTATCCTCTATTAGGGTCACGGGGGGGTTCCCCATGCCCATCCAGGGGAGAACGTTTCGGGCGCTGGGCAGATACACCCAGGACAGGGTGCCAATCTATCGCTGGGCACACACTCACTCACACAGAAACACTCTATATGGGGCAATTTAGAGCATTCAATTGATCTTGACACATGTTTTTGGACTGTGGGAGGAAACTGAAGAACCCAGAGGAAACCCACGTGGACACAGGGAGAACATGGAAACTCCACCCAGATGGGGATTCGAACCAGGAATCCCTAGCGCTGAGAGGCTAACGTGCTAACCACTAAGCCACCGTGCCGCCCATAAACAATTATTTTTAAATAATTAATAATAAAAGAAAGATAATTTATATAAATGTTTAAAATAAATACTGTATAAACTGTATGCTGTATAACTGTACTGGTCACAGGTGCCTGGGGTCATTTAATGTAGTCATTGTCTCCGTTGGGTGATTGGTTTATTTTGTGCACGTGACTGGGTGTCTTTTGTATTTAGTTTCCGTATTCCTTTATCCCCAGGCACGTCTTTGTTTCGGTATTATCCTGGTGTTAGTTTGTTCGTTTCGTTACCGCCTTTTCTAATAATAATAATAAATATATTTATATATATATAAATATAATAAATCCGTTTTGTTTTTATCCCGGTTTCTCCGAACTCTCCTTTCGCGCTCAACCACGGTACAGCGCTGCGCAATAGCCCCTCGCAGGTTGTATCCGTGGGAGTGTTTTACCCGACGGACCGGTGTACGCATTCTTCTCCGCGTAGCCGATTCCCGGGAAACGCTCATGAGGTGCAAAACGATCTCCTGGGGAAGAGCGAGCTGCTAACAGTACTAGTCATTTAAATATATTTTCTTAGCTGGTCTAACAAGGTGAAATTTATTGCAAATGACATAAAATATTACAAACATAAAATAACATAAAAAATGTTTACTACTTAATTACTTCATATTCTGAATTTTAAAAGGTAATTATTTTTATGATTATTTCCTAAAATAAACATGTTGTCAAAAAATAAACTACATTATGTGTCTACAGGATGTGTTTAATGTGATTCCCCTTATATGTTGAAATCAGTAAATAAATAATAGCTGTCAGGTGAAATGTGCAGAGGTTTGTTCCTTGCAAAGGATGTGGTATTTCCTTTTAAACCACTTATATAACCTAGACTTTAACCAGGGGGTTTCAAACTTTTGCATGAGACTGAATATGTTTTATAGATATATGCAATTAGTTTAGAAAATGTTTCTCATGACTGTGCCTCCATTCACTTAAAAAAAGGATATTTAATAGGCAAAAAAAACTAAAATAAATAGTCTTTACATGCTGAACAGCTCGGTGATTAATGTTAGCCTTTAAATAATTCAATATAACTTAAGACAACTGGTTTAACTAGAAGTGTATACTTGATATTACTAGGATGCAACTACAAAGTTTCTTTGTGAATAGAATAAAAATGAGGTCATCCTAATAACAAACTGTTGCTTTGTTGCCATAACGAAAGTATTTTCACTCCCTGAAAGCAAATACAGACATTGGATAAGGAGGATATGGAAGGTGACATTCATATATATATACTGTAACTCCATATATACTGTATGTATATATATATACACACACACACACACACACACACACACACACACACACACACACATATATAGGCGGCACGGTGGCTTAGTGGTTAGCACGTTCGCCTCTCAGCGCTAGGACTTCCCGGTTTGAATCCCCATGTCTACGTGGGTTTCCTCCGGGTTCTCCGGTTTCCTCCCACAGTCTAAAAACATGGATCAAGTCAATTGAATTCTCAAAATTGCCCCATATAGAGTGTGTCTGTGTGAGTGAGTGTTTGCCCAGCGATGGATGGTTTTTCCCTGGATGGGCATGGGGAACCCCACCGCGACCCTAATAGAGGATAAAGCAGGAGATAACGAATGAATGAATGAATGAATGATATATATATATATATATAAGCTTACCTTATTATTAAAATTTTACCTATTTACCTATAAATTTTACCTGGTGTCAGTCATCAAAACCATTCACTACAGGTACCGTGTACATTGCACTACATTGCACACATGTACGTGACAAATTTCTTTTTTTTTTTTTACATTTATTTCAGTAAGTTTTTAAAATTTCACTAAGTTATTAAAACATATGTATAAATCCACAATATATTTAAATAATTAACCATATTTGTATTAATATTTTATTGCTGATATTGCTGATAAGTTCAACAGGAATACATAATAATTTCGGAGACTTACTTCAATAAATGTGTATGTTCTTTTAGTGTGTCCTTATTGCTGGGCTTTCTCTGGCACACCTCTTTGGATAATGAGCTTTCTGACTTTTCCTGTGGTGACCTGTGGTGAAGACAAATGAAGGCAATAGACAATAAGATTGACAGGATAAAACGAAAAGTGGGGAAAGTAGAATCATAAACAAAGTATACAGCAATGGGGACTGCCCCTGTATAAAATTATCATTTTATTTGGTCATTATTCAAAGCGAGCGCAGTGCTGGCCACAGCATCACTGTTTGCTCAAGGACACTGGTAACTTCAGTGAACCTGGCATATGAATATGACATTCTACATTAATAGAAGTGAACAAAATTTGAGGTCTTCTCAGAAAAGGTGATGAAGAAATGATTGCACTGTTAGAACTTTTTACTCACTCTTTTTTTAGACAGTCTTGTATGTGTGGTTTTAAACTTGATCTTGAGGCTCCTTCACGTCTTGGACCTTCTGTCTCATCAAAAATCAGAAAATCCATTTCAGATTTGTAAACAATTTCCTTGGAGGTGACACTCAGGTTGGACTGGCTGGATGAAACTATGGAAATGCAGAGTCAGCAATAAGCTCCTCATCAGCTAACTTTAATAAAATAACAATTGACTGTATTGTGTTTAAATTAAGTTAAAACAAAAAATTACCATTTGGAAGCATCTGATTGCCCTTGCGAAGAACTGATGGCCTCGTGAACAACCATTGTTGATAGTTAGTTTTATTGTTGTCACTCTGAAGACAAAGTAGACATATTAACGGTTTACACAGTTAGTAATAAGGGTAACAACAGGAGTATAATTCTATCTTCCAAAGTACAAATTACACCATTGTGCTCTTAGATACATGGATACATAGTATACTTTATTTATCCCGAAGGAAATTTAGCAGCCAGTAGCAGTAACAGTACAATAAAAAAATAGACAGCATTTTAGTAGAGGGAATGAAATAAAAAAATATATATTTACATTTACCGTTATAAAGTGTCAAAGTGTGTAATAATACCAAAAAATAAAAAATAAAAATAAAGTGTCCAGTATGGATGGTGACCTAAGTGATCGTGTGAAAAATATAAGAGACAGTTTGTAAATTTCCTGTTGTTTTATTTGTCCTTCCAACCCAAAACAGTTGTATTATAAAGACTGATGGCCCTCGGAACAAAAGATCTCCTCAGTCTGTCTGTAGAGCCTGCAACTGAACGTGCTCCTCTGGTCCATAATGATATGGAGAGCAGTTTGTATAGTGTCCTCCTCCCTGCGCCCTTAATTACAGGTCTACACCCACCACTGACTCCGCACGTCTGACCAACTTATCCAGCCGCCTCACATCTCTCACATAAGATGAAGATAATCATAAGAGTCACTCTTATGACTATTTGACAGCTTAACCCTCAGTTTATCATGACCTGACCTTCCAAATGAATGGCTCCACAATCTCTCCAACCAACTAGGTCCATAACCTTGGTTTCACAATTGGCACAGATCTTAAACTCTCTGATCAGGTCACTATAATGGCAGATTAATACTGTACAACATCATGAAGATCAAACCTTTCTTGACCAAGCCCTCATCCTATCTCGACTCGATTGTTGTAATGCATTGTTTGCTGGTCTCCCAGCTTCCACAATCAGACCTCTACAACTGATTCAGAACTCTGCAGCCTGACTTGTGTTCAACCAACTCAAGTGAACTCATGTCACTCCACTACTCATTTCTCTCCATTGGCTCCCTGTAGCTGCTCGCATTCAGTACAAGTCACTGACTCTGGCCATTATTGCAGGGACATTAATAACTATAGTAATGATAGATTAGTGTAAAAGAATCTCACTGGCCGGATAGAATTGTATTATCGGCTGAATATGGCCCTCAGGCCTTGAGTTTGATACCTATGTCCTAGAGGAACTAGATTTTGTTCCACTGTGTACTTGTACTCAGTATTATAGGAATATTAATAATATAATATAATATTATTATATTAATATAATATATTAATATTAATAATATATTAATAATATAAGGAATATTAATAAAAGCCTCTTAACTTGACAATTCATTTTTTGTTTTAAATAAGGATTTATAGTTTTGGTAATATACCGTCAAATGACTTTTGCTACACCTTTGATACTGACCATGCACTTGACTGTCTTTGATTCGTTTTCCTTTCTGATGATGCACTGTGCTGATGTTGGAGGTGAAGTGCTGCCTGAAGCCTTTAGCTGAGATCTGGAGGTATCACAGGTGTCTTCCTCGAAGTGATGAAGATCTCTTTGGCACTTTATAATGCTGCTGCCTCGGCCTCTGTTTCCCGCACCATTTTGAAGCATAGCTGGATATAAAAAACAAAAACTTAATAACCAGTGACCTGATGTTGTATCCTATATACACTTACTGGCCACTTTACACTGCTTTGACTAAAGCAGTGTACGTTTACATCTACCAACCCCTGAATCTAAACATTACAGAGCCAAAATTTCCTGACAAACTTCTGTCTGCAGACTGAGAGCAGGTAGGTACACCTGTTTAAATGTTGCTAATGCAAATAGCTATTCAGCCAATCACATTGCTGCAACTCAATGCATTTAGGCATGTAGAGGTGCTCAAGACAACTTGCTGAAATGCAAACCGAGCATCATATTGGGAATGGAAGGTGACTTAAGTGACTCTAATGGCCTTCACAGTCACCAGATCTCAATCCAATAGAGCACCTTTGGAAAATCAATTTGAATGAATTTTACATGAACAGATGCTATTACTTGAATATGGACCAAAATCTCACATGTATGTTTGTAAAACATTGTTTAAACTCTACCACGAACAATTACAATAGTTCTGAAGTTAAAATGTGGTCCAAACTTTTACTAGTAAGGTGTACATAATGATGTAGTCAATGAGTGTATACTAAAACAATACGGCACAAGAGGGCGTGCTCCTAAAAACACCTCTTTCCTGATTTATTTACAATATTGCACAACTTCGAGGGCCTTATTGCTTGTATAAAATGGTGACAAACACACTATAATAAAAAAAAAAACAAGGTTTGACTCATGAATGTGAATATTGAAAGCAAAATGTAGTCCAGTTTTTAAAGTGATTGCTGATCGCTGAGTAACAGAATTCAGGTTTCTCTAAACTGCACAAAAACCTGACATATAGTGGCCAAATTACAGAACACATTTTATAAAAAAAACAGCAGTAACAGGCTTAGTACTCATTTGAAATCAGCTTGCTGTCTATATTAGTCTATATTTTATGATTTAAAATAATTGTATGTCATGCATTTATGTAGTCAGAGATTGTCAGTAATGTCATGGATGGACAAACGGCTCAGCCAAACAGAATTTAATGAGTTACCTATTTTATATATATATATATATATATATATATATATATATATATATATATATATATACACACACACACACACACACATACACACACACGTTTATAATATTAAGTCTTTAGGTTTTGGACAGTCGTGTTTTAACTGCATGTTTCCCTGATTTTAAAATGTCAATAGGACAAATGTATATATGGATGTTTTGCTGTAAACACTTTTTAAATAATTGTGTATTAAAAATGTAATAAAAAAGGTTTGTCCCCTGTAAAATTTACTTTTTACTACATAAACTTGACATAACTAGATATTTTTCCTGGTTGTATACAACTGCTTATGCTAAAAAACAATTATGGGTGTTTTCTGCTCTTGTGGTATCACACAGGTGTTTGCTGAACCGACAATGTAGGAAGCAACCTGGGGACCACAGGAAAGTTTGCAAATGGAAGCAACACATATACACACCCCCGCGTGTGCTGGGCCCCCTGTGTTCGAGGAAAATAAGAAACATTTTTCTGCCTACAGCAACTTACCTTGTTTTTTTTTTTTTTTTTTTTTTTTACAATGTTTAAAGTGTTAGTTATTTATCTTTAAAGTCTTTTTTGTTAGTATACTATATACTGTATACTGTAATAACTGTCATTAGTATACTGTAACGACATAATTTAGTAAAGAAATTAAACAAAAAAAATTAATATCAATATACATGAAAATATCTACATTTTTTTGTTTAAAATAAGCCATAACATATTTCAAATCCATTGTAATCAGCTTTATTTAAAAAAATTAGAAATAATAACAAAATTATCAAGAAAATAAGTTTCACCTTCACTTTTGCTCTTGTGGTTTTGGGTTAATGTTTAGACATTTGCAAAGTAAGTGTCTTCTTTCTCCCAGGTGACAGGTGACATTTAGAGGCAGGTAACCACATAAATGTCAGATTTTTTTTTAACTTGGGGTTTTTTTAAGAGTCAAACTTTGGCAAAATAAAAGAAGAAGGAGAGGAAGTTTTTTGTTTTGTGACTGAGGTGAATGGGTGCATTTTAACATGCATTTTAAAGTTTTTTTTGTCTGTACGAATGTACATTTGTACTTTAATTAAACAGCTTAATATTACGCAGCATTAAACTAACATATGAAAAAAATACACTTTTAAATTTATACCGTGAACCCTTAACAAAACTATGCATGCATAAAAAAGTCATTTATTTGTGCAAATGTCAAATAAAAACATGTAGCTCATTCGAAACATTAAACCTGATCTTAACCCTAACTCAACTGTATTTCTCTTTATCTTTGCACAGATAATTTATTTTGTCTTTAAGCTAAAAAACTAATTTTCAAATTGAATACCACTTCAGATATTAATGCGGTAATTATTATTAAAGCTTTATAAATAATTTGCATTACCATTAAAGCTTTTCAAAGGTATGGTAAGATATTGAATTGGTAATTTAAAGTAATTATAAACTAAACATAAGTTTTAAAAAAATGCAGCGCAGTTCATCAGCTTTTTGATTCAAAAAAGGCTAATTTACTATAAAGAGGCCTAAGATGATTACTATAATCTGCCACATTATTGCTGCGTCCAGGTTAACGGTGCGTTGCTAGTATAATGAAGCCAGGTAGCAGTTAAATTAAGGAAGTTTATAAAATAACCTGAATATTAATTGGACTGGCGATCCTGCAGGACACCCTTAATGGACTCACATATAGTTTTCCAGTTGTTAGAGTTTTTCCATTTTTTAATATCTGTACATTAGTGTCCTACACTGTTGTTGCTGCCTGGCCGCTCAAGGAGGATAAGTCCCCACTGAGTCTTGGTCCTCCAAAGGTTTCTTCCTTGAATAACAACATAAAAGGGAGTTTTTTCTTGCCACTGTCACTTCGGCTTGCTCTTTGGGGGTTTAAAGGCTTTTCATTCTGTAAAGCTACTTTGTGCCAATGTACTGTTGTAAAAAGTGCTATATAAATAAATAACTTGAACTTGAAATAGAATGCTCAGGTAAGCATACGGACAAACATAGCACGACACATTTCATATGACGATCTCTCGCTGTGGAGAGATCAGAGGAGGCTTAAATAACTAAAGATAGATAATAAACATTCAAAAGCAATAACAACAAAGATAAATGTAAACAAGGAGGATATGAATTATTCTATCAAAGCGATGACCAAACGTAGTTAATGCAAAAGGGTGCTACGCACTCATGACATAGCTATAAAGGTCCATAAGAGGAAAAATGTGCTACTAGAGCAATGTATATATTCTCTATTACAGTTAAATAAAATTCCTAGTACTCATGTTTCATTTATCATGTATATATTTGCACACGACAGCCTAATTCTATATTGGTTACTATTTAGCTATTTATGTTATCTATATTCACATCATTTTGTAGATAGTGCTTTGAACATGTTTGTGTTGGTTTATGCATCTGTATCCCTGGTGTGTGAATTGTTCCCTTAAAAAATTTTTTATAAAATATTTTTAAAAAAAATTAGCAATCAAGTGAACTTGTGTATTACATTGGACAAATCTGTAATATTTGGTATTGTTAACAATTAAAGACACACTGCAGCCTCAGAAGCAGATACTGTCTCATTGGTGGAGTTTTTATGTTTTTATGAATACAAAACTTGATCAAAAATACTTAAAAAGCTGTAGGTTTGGTCATTTGAATGAGTTTTACTTGAACTATTTACTTGAATATATGTATTGCATATGCAATGTGGAATTTAATGTAATTTTTATGCTGCTGCATCAGGAATACTACTTTAACAAAAGACATTTTCGAGTCAGATTATGCCAGGAAACACACTGCTACATGTAAGCGCAGGTTTATCTACATGGAAAACACTTTCTATACTGCCAAATGCCAAATTACATTGTCGCAGTCAGCAAAATATTCAGGTCCTATTTTTAAAAAGTCATAATATTCAGCTCCTTTTGATTTCTTCTAAAAGTTTAAATCTAAAAAGTTTAGAAAATAGAGCCAGAATAAAATATCTTGAAGGAACTTGTTATATATAGCTAGCAATGCATTGCACATAACATTTAAATTAAAATAAAAAATGTTGGATGTAAACCAGTGATGCATTTGATTTAAGCTTTATATCAAAAAGAAGCAACATTCTAATTAAAAGTTTACATTGGTTAATTAATGTTACGAAAGTGCCGCAAGGAAGAAATTTCTTTTTTCTCTTGCCCTTTTGACGCGATGCATTATGTAGACTTATATCTATAAAGTAAAACTTTCTGGAAAATGTGAAACATGCATAATGCCTCAAAGGAAAGCTGCTCTACCAGTAAGATAATAATCAACACAAATCACAATAGACTGCAATGGTTAAAAAACCATGGCTAAAAAATGGTTAATAAAGGTTCTTACTGAGATTTTTGAGAACCGTCATTTGAGTTTCTGTTACAGGATCATCATAGGAGTACAAATATGAGAATGCATATATACTGAAAAGCTTGTATATATTACTTTTTTTCGATTCTTGTCTATATCTGTAAATCTCAATGATCAGATGCTTATCAACAAACATGCAAACTTCACACCTAAGTCCGCCTCATCCAGGAATAGTAACATACTGCTGAGAATGCTACCCACTGCTTCTCTTGGTATATAGAGCATATACAAGAATTATGTTAAGGATTACACAACAATTATAGACCAAAAAGCTTTAATAATTTAATTTCTGCAAAATATACTATGTAAAAATATAACTAGCACCTATGCAGATTATTAAAGCAGGCAGATCTTTATCCTTAATGGATTATATTCAGTCATTCAGCAAACGCTTTTGTCCAAAGCGACTTACAAATATGACAACAACACAAGTTAAGTTAATTTCAGTTAAGGAGAAACCAGGTGGATATACTAATGGCAACAATTTTGAGAGCTCAATAAGCTAGATGTACGCTTCTCACAGAGAGCCTTATAATAAAACCCTCTCAGGGTGAACATATCACCTCCAGCAGTGCAACAGAGGCCAGTTTGTGAGAGAGGAAATGAAGAGATGGAAATGTGTTTACTTGTTTCAGTCTCGCAAGTGTTTAACAGAACAATGTTTTATGTGTTTACTTTCAGATCATTTTAATAAAAACTGGAATTACACTAAGTGCCAAATTAAGTCATGCCTAAACAACAAATAATCCTGTTTTTTATGTTGAATATTTAATAAGTTTTCCAATTAGCTATTATCAAACTTTTGCTTTGCAACTGATCTCATATAAAAGAACTTTTCTCAACATATTGTGGTTGTATAAATAAAACAAAATTGTCATTATATACTCTATAGATTCTATAAATGATGCAGAGTGTTTATGTGAATATTCATTCACTAGACTGGCATGTAATATGCTTTTCTCAGTCTGAATATAGCTCACTCTCAGTTCATTCATTATGTTACTTTTGGAAATACATACAGTATTTCTTACAGTATTCTACCCAGGTTAAATAATAAAATCACGACAATAACTTTTAAGTTTCAAGAAGAGATAGACATTTAATATAGTACCTAGAAAAAAATATAATAGCCCTGTTGAAATAATTTTCCCTTAAAAATATTAGTCTAAATTCAGTTTTTCTACCATCAGATTTAAAACATTCATTAGAAGTATGTGTGTAGTTTAATTTCATGTAAGTGTATGCAACATCATATGAAAAAAATATTTCAAACTTAGTAAACTCAGTTATGGCGCTGCATAATGAACAATTACAATTTGATCATTAGTAGCAAAAATAGGAGTGCTAGTAAAGAATTATAAATAACTTTTTATTTGACTATTAATTTCCGACAATGTTAAAACAATTTAAACAGAGATTTTTTTATTAGTACCAGTTTAACTTTAAAAATGACAGCCAGCCAAAACAGTGTGATTTCGAAAATGTTTTAACTACTTCTGTATGTTCAGTAATTAAACAAAGAATTTTTTGATTAAACCATAGAAACCTGTAGAAGTCTCAAATGATTCCATCTGCAATAAATGTTTTTATATTATTACTATAATAAAAAAAAAAAAGAAAAGAAAAGTTACTGGTTGTGTCGACTAATAACTGCTTGATAAGCTGTCTAATTCTCTAGTATTTAGGTATTGGGGTGAGCCAGGTCTGATGGTTAAGTTCTTTTATGTTTTTAGTTCTGCAAATGCCGGAAATAATAAATCTACGCACTGATACGATGAGTTACATTTCATTTAGGCAGATAAATTAGGAAATGACAACCGACCCCCATCCCCAAAGTTTCCTTTTCACGTCTTGCTTACACCTCCTCCACACACCTTCAAAAATATAGCAAGTGGATCTTTCATTCTGAATAAAGCAGTGTCTAGAAGCTTAAGCTTGTAATTGTGCCTTATGCTGCGGTAAGCAGTAAATTTGATACAGACATCCTTCGCAGGAGTCATCAGTAATATTACAGATATGTAAAAGAAAAAAATCAATTGATGACCTCACCACCCACGTTTATAACTTTTTATGTCTTGCTGGTGCTTTGTTCTGACTCAGTGCTCCGAGTCTCATTTGCAGTTTTTTCCACAGTATTACAGTGGAATACTACAGCAGATATGTCAAATACTGAATTAGACTCACTTTGATACCAGGCAGTTATCTGAAATATGTCTGTGCTGTGTTCTGTTTTTAATCATCAATAAGGCGGGGGGTTGAGGTTCTCTGAGTGTAAACGCAGAGGTCTGTCTTCATCTAAAGAACTCTGGTAAGACTGGATTTACTGTGTAGTTGTCTATTTGTTCACATATTCATATTAACAGCTCTAAAAATGTGTTTATATTGACCATTTATTACTAACATGATATTTTTTAATATTGACTTCAAAGTAAAAAGACCACCAACCACAAAACCTCAGGTGACCAGGTGTTCTCAACACATCAATGACACTGACATACTTTTGACATGTTAGTGGGTTTGCTGATGCCGATGCACTAACCAGCATCTCCACTAAAACAAAGTACATGATGAACATATATAAGCAAAATCAGCTTTGATTCCAAGATTTTTCCTTAATGTACTATTTTTATTAACCCAGCAGCATGCTATTACAGTTCTAAAAATGGCATTGTGTATCTGCACATTACAAAAGTCATCATACAAATACATACAAATTCTAGAGCACAGCTTACTAACAAATCATGCCTACAAACAATTCATACTACAGACAGTATTAATAATACTCTTGTTTGTGTTTGTATTTCTTTTAAATTTTACAATTTTGATTCTTTTTGTGTGTATCATAATGAATGAATCCTAAAAAACTAATAATGAAAGTTTAATACATTATGATATATCTGTAATAAAACAGTATTGGTCCACTACCAATAACATTCTGACCATCGTAATTAATCTCTTAATTTCTTAATGTAAATGGACTCTGTGCGATATGGTAAGAATGTGGTTGTTCTTTTATCACACCCTTTTATCCTCTGCATGAACATGTACCTTACGGAGCACATGATGCAATAACAGAAAATCGAGGCTGAACAATTAAAAGTTTCTCTACTACTTAAAAGTCTCAAATTGGTTCTTCACATTTAGAGGTTTCAGGTGAAGATTTTGATACGTTTAGAGAATGCGTAACTTACCTTTAACCTTGTCATCTAAGACATCTTCCAGTGGTAAAGAAAAGTGCTTTTAAAACCCACAGTTTAAGCTTACGAATCATGGTGATGGAAATAGTACTATACTGCGAGTGCTTGTCTGAAAATAAGTATGTCACTGTTACCTCCCACTGCCTTCTTCTTTGTCTGTCTTTCCAGCTCAAGTTTGTTTGGTTTCAGCAGCTCTGCAGAAAAGGAAAACAATGTGGGTCCTTTGACAGGAAGGAAAACTAGACTAGTTCTTCACTTAGTGTTAGTGAAAAAACTGTCTCGCTGAAGTCATTTGCTTTGTTTGACCTCGTTGAAAATGTAGGAAAATAATACATTCTGAAACCCATGCTGGATCCATAATTAATTAGAATAAATCTGAGAAATGACAACCAAGATTCAAAAGAAATAAATAAATTCAGAAAAAAAACTAGGTTATATATATATATATATATATATATAAATATATATATATATATATATATATATATATATAGACACACATATGGATGAATATTTTAAATTACAAATCAGTGTAGATTTTATTAATAAGCTGCAGATTGCAGCTCTGACATCACAGTCACAGACTTAACCCTTAATGTGTTGATTTGAAAGATGCCTTATGATGAAATCAGATGAAGTTCTTACAGTTTCATTATACATTAAGTCACATTGAGATGTTTCCAAACACTTTTTTTAAAAATAGCAAGTCACTAAATGAGAACTTACCTGGACCTTGAAGCATTTCTTTGTAGATGGACGAATGATGTCTCATTGTTGGGTCAGGCCCTTTATAACGTTGACATTTAACTGGAACACTTCCCCTTATCATTAGTGTGTGTGTGTGTGTGTGTGTGTGTGTGTGTGTGTGTGTGTGTGGCATGCACACAGGTAAAATTGCTTTACATTAATGTGCCTTTTTTTGCAAAAAATATTTAGTAAGTAGTGTAAATTATTATTAATGCAAACATTTGCGGAATATTTCATTTGTTTATACCAAAAAATAAATGCTTCATTTTCTGCAAATATATATTATGATGCTTAATTAAAAATTTTCACTGAGCAGTATACTTTGATCTTGTTTTATAAGGAAATATACATTAAAATATACTTTTTTAAGAACATAGTGTTTCGAAGACACTGTTAGCAACATTACGTTGTATAACCATTCCGGAACATTCCGATGAACTAAAATACACATACATAACCTTTTACGTGTTTGGAAAGTACATGTACAATGTGCGTGATGTGACACTATGGTTGGGGCGGGGGGGGCATATGTACATTGCATGTCGGATTAGTTTAAAATACAAAAAAAAACCTTCATCCTGTTATTGGCTGTTCGAACAATTTTTTCTCAGTATTTATCAGATTTTTTTACCAACATGTTTCTCTGTTAATAACCTTAAAAGAAAAACTGCTGAGAAGAAAATACTTTTAAATAAATAAATTTAACTATTGCAAATGCAAATGAGTTTTGCAATCCTAAAGATTGAATTATTTAAAAATTAATCTTTCAAGTTTTAAGAAGATACCTTTACTGAATTGTTATTTCTCTTTTATTGTGGCTGAATTAAGTAACAAATTAAAGATTTGTCACTGCTAAGCATTTACAACAAACCACAGAATTTATGAAAGAGGATTGACCAAATAAGAGATCCAATAAAAAATCAAAGAGCCGGATTTTATGGTCCTTAAATTTAAAGCATTGTAAATTTCACTGTTGTGTAAATAATTTGAATGAAGAATGTAAATTCTGATTTAATTTATGATATTAATTCACTAACTAAAAATAATGAATCATTTTTATTATTTGCACTTTAAACATAAAAACAACAACAACCACAGCGTTTTAAGCAATAGCTGATTGTAATAAACATTAAAACATGACATTAAAAAACAAATTACATTAATTCTGGTTTAAAACCACCATTTTTTTTGCATTTCAACATGAAGATGACAAAAACAAACAGTAAAGTCCTCCTCTCTTCAACTATTTAACATAAATAACTGTATAAAAATAAAATCATAAACCATTACTCTAAGATGATAATTCTAAGTCACATGATTTTTTAAACCAGTGCTATAAGAAATCATTTAATAAATGACTGGTTTAACATTATTTTACTAACTTTTTTACAGAAATAAGAAAAGATAAAAAAAACTTATATAAGTTTTTCAAAAGGAACTTGTAACATTTAATATATATATATATATATATATCATTTCTCAAATTATCTTATTTAGCTTTGAAAGTCTGTTTTTCTCAAAATGGATTTTTATTACACACCAAAGGTATTAAAACAGGTACATTTACATTAACATACTAAAAGCCTATTATTAGTGTTCTACAGAATTTAAACAAAACCTATATTTATGTCCTCAGTTTTTAGCACCTAAAATATTTTTATTTATAAATATTATGTATTTACTGTTTATTTTGAGATCCAAATGAAAAAGCAGGCTAAAAATCATTGTCAATGCAAAGAAAAATATTTACTAGTTGGGCTCATATCTTAACTTATTTTCAAAGTAAACAAAACTTATTCTCATGTTGGATTTAATGTGTACTGGTGGTTGGTAAGGTAATAATCTTTATAAAGCCTTTAAAAACATCCAGAAGTAAAGACATCTATATCAGAGGAAGTATAATAAAGAAAACATTTTTTTTTTATATTATCATCTTTTATTATTATAATACTTTGCATCATATATGAAAGACCTGATCAGAATTTTTGTTGATGATTTATTTTATACGAGTTTAACTGGGTGAGTACGAATGAGCACCGAAGACAGTCTCCCAGGTTTATCTTAATCGTATTTCCATAAATACTACATGTTTTAAAATAATATTTAACCAAATATTGGTTTTAAAATAAGTTATGTGCCATTACAACATATACAATGATGTACAAAGGTTTACTTAATGGAAATCAATTAATAAATCCATACGCAAATTAACATGGTTTAATTTAGTTTTAAAGCTTTGTAATGAAGTGTATTATAAAACTCAATGATTTCACTCAGGTACCGCTGCAGACCACTTTCTATGTTATTAAAGAATTTTAAAAAAGGACAAGTCAGGGCAAGTTTGATACAACTGTGCTTATCAAATTTAACTTTCTAGTGCTTATCATAACAGTAACTGCTGCATTTTAAATATCGTGACTGCGATAAAAAAAAAAAGTACTACATTTTTCACTTAAAGTGTTGCGTTTTTGCACATTTCTCTTGCACTTTTTGTTGTATTGTGTATATTACTGTCCTGTAGCATCTCTGTCCACACGAACCTTATTTTGTTTTGATGTGACAGTAAAAACACCTGATACTTGATTACTGTAACGGTATGTTATAAAAGCATGAATTAATTTGTACCTGAAACAGAAAGTATATTGCTTAGCTTGTCAATATAAACCATACAGAGGAAGAAACTTCTAGTTGTTTTACTAATATGGATGAAGAAAGAGATAAATAAATTATTTAATCTAAATTATATATGTATAAAGAAGTATGAATGACTAAATGATTCCTATAAACTATTTGGCTCCAATAATCCAAATTTTTTTTTATCTAAAATTTGCTAAATGAATAATAAAAAAAAACACAAATTTATTACCGTCTTTTATGTAGTCCTTAATTTTACTAATTAAGCAATTTGATTAGCTGCTATAAGCAACAATATATCATTGATTTAGAAGTGGAAACTATGTCATGTTAGTGACCAATAATCACCCTTGAAAAAATCCGTTCTTTATATTTATGCACAAGAAACAGCCACTACTTACAAAAACAAAAGGGTTGTGATCCCTCAAGTGTAATTTTAATCAACCAAGTGAAGGTTAAGACTACGCTTGATAATCTATATAGTTAAAAAAAAACATATTTTATAGTGACATATGATCCATTAATCTCATACAACAAAAAATGGACAGTTTTTAAATATTATAATGGTATCAAATTATTTTATTAATGCAGTCTCAGTGTTATATTAAGACTTTAAACCTGATTGCAAATTGTCTAAATATAGTAGTATAAGTTTGGAGATTTAGAAATAATTTTTAGGGACTTATAAAAGTGTTTAAAAGTGATATTAATGTGAATATAGTCTCCTTGCAAAAAACTTGACTTGAGGAGCCGGTCCTGCTATTCACAGACAACATAATAAACATAACAAATACATAATCACTCACACAAACCATCCATTTGCCCAGAATTATCACTTGTTATTACAGGCCATTACTGCAACAATTTCTTTACATTTACATTGTCCTTTTATCCATGCTTTTATCCAAAGCCACAAAGTGAGCACAGGGTTAACCACAGCATCCCTGGAGCAATGAGGGTTAACGGTGTTGATCAAGGACCCACATTTGTAACTTCAGTGGGAATTTCAACCCAAAACTTTCAGACTGATAGCCCAACACCATAACCACTGAGCTACCACACCATTTTTCCTACATTTGTTGTGACTAATTTTTTTTAAATGGATCAGTTATCTTATTAATACAATTTTCAAAAAGGACTAATTATAGCTTGAAGTCTATTCCTTATCAGCTAGAGGGTTTCAGAATCATTAGGATTCAGTCATGCAGAGGTTTGGGTTGAGGCAGACTTGAAAATTACAGTATTGTCACACCTCTCCCAGAGGTTTAAGGAATCTCCTGCATATTAAAAGTAGTTTCCTCAAATCATATACAATATTCTAAAAATCAATGTTATAGATTGCAAGCGAATAAGAGAGATGTGTTTAAAGTTTGTATAAGATCATGTTAATTAAAAAAAGACATAAATGCGGTTCTGCGGTAACAGCTCAAAGTCTATTCATTCCTCTGCGTACTTAGCTACTCCTTTTTTTTATTTTTTACTTTGTTCTTTTATATTTAGAAATGTGCCAGAGAGAAAATTATTTGGATGCCGCCAGATGCTTAACAGTGCAGTGACACTGATGAGTGGTATGATATTGTGTGTTGTACTGGTGTGAGAATTCAGACACAGTTGTGCTACTCTAATTTTTAAACATCACAGTGACATAGCTGGACTGAGAATAATCTGCCAAGCAAAATATGTCCAGCCACCAGCATTCTGTATGCCATAACACAGTTGTGTTTATAATTCATTAATAATTCATTAGTGCTTACACCAGTAACTGTGCAAAAACAGATAAAGAGAAGAAACAAGGTAGAAGTGTTTTTTAAACTGCCGCAGCACTGTTATCTCTGTTTAACAAGTACGCTACGAACTAGTGCTGCCACCACATCAGTCTCACAAAACTTCTGAGAATAATTTACCACACAAATAGTACCTTTTCAGTGCTAGTAATCATTAAAGAAGAACAGTGTAATAGGAATATTTGTGAATGTGGATTTATATTCGTTGACTTTACCTGCTGATATCATTATTGAATTTTAAAAGGCAAAAAGAAAAACATAATCTGTCATTTTTAGCTTAAATTGCTTACCTGGTTAACATACAGATGAGCTGCACACTTTTGTACAGAAACACAAGATAAGAGTGTGGGTACTGTATATACTGTACATGCATACAGCAGTACTGATTCCTTGCAATACCTAGACCTTAGCTAAAGAAACACAACCTGAAGAAAATTAGATGGATGTTTTTATTGTCATTCCTGATGCTCTCATCTGTTTCAACATTGTGAAATGCCATAAATATCCTGACTATTATATGATATGTTTTACAGTTAAGTTGCTCCGTCCCAAACTCTGTGAGTGTGTGAAACATATTGAAATTACATATTGAAACATATGAAAACATATTGAAATTACATTTACAAGATATGACAAATTAGGTCAGTAAAAACAACTAAACTTTTTGTATAGTTAATTAATTAATTCATTCATAATCTTCCGCTTAATCCTCTACTAGGGTCGTCGGGCGTGTTCCCCAATGCTCTTCCAGGGGAGAATGTTTCGAGCAATGGGCAGATATACCCAGGACAGGATGCCAAACTATTGGTGGGTACACATTCACACAGAAACACACACTCTATATGGGGCAGTTTAGAGTACTCAATTTACCTTGAATCCATGTTTTCTGACTGTGGGAGGAAACCGGAGAACCCGGAAGAAACCCACCCGGACATGGGAAGGACATGAGAACTCCACCCACATTAACATTTGGTCATTTAGCAGACGCTTTTATCCAAAACGACTTACAAAGTGAGCACAGGGTTAATCACAGCATCCCTGGAGCAATGAGGGTTAAGGGTCTTGTTCAAGAACCCACATTGGTAACTTCAGTGGACCTGGAATTTGAACCCCTAACCTTCAGATTGATAGCCCAACGCCCTGACCACTGAGCTACCGCACCCCAATTGGGATTGAGATTCAAACCTGGAATCCCCAGTGCTAAGAGCAAATAATTATCTCTTATCGTATTAATAATAACAACAACAATAATAATAATAATAATAATAATAATAATAGGGCGGCACAGAGGCTTCCGTGTTCTTCCCTGTCCATGTGGGTTTCAGCTATAGCCCTAAACATTAATTCAATGCAAATTGAACACTCTGTGATATATTGGCGTGATATATTGGCGCACTGTCCTGGGTGTATCTGCTCAGTGCCCAAAATATTCTCCCCAGGATGGGCATGCCCCCCAGGATAAAGCAGAAAATAATGGATGGATAGATGATAATAATAATAATAATAATAATAATAATAATAATAATAACACGGTGGCTAAGTGGTTAGCATGTTCTCCTCTCAGCACTAGGGATTCCTGGTTCGAATCCCAATCTGGGTGGACTTTTCATGTTCTCCCCGTGTCAGAGTGGGTTTTCTCCGGGTTCTCCGGTTTCCTCCCACAGTCCAAAAACATGGATCACAGTCCAAAAACATGGATCGAGGTCAATTGAATGCTCCAAATTGCCCCATATAGAATGTGTCTGTGTGTGTGTGAGTGTGTGCCCAGTGATCGACACCCTGTCCTGGGTGTAAATGCCCAGCGCCCGAAACATTCTTCCCTGCATGGACATGGGGAACCCCCCATGAGGATAAAACTAAAGATAATGGATGGATGGATGGATATTATAGAGTCCATTAAAACGTGCTAAGTTTCTTATTGCTCCGGGGGGGCGTGGAGGCTGTGGTGCCTCGTGAGGGGCAACGCCGCGCTCCTCACACACTTAATCAGGGTTCTGACCTCCGAGAAACGATGGCCACGCAGCTACGGTCTAAATTTAGCTGCAGTCCCCGCGACTGAGCGCCGCAGCGCAGGTCTCCTCAGCGGCTTAACGTCGGCAGGATAAGTCGCAGCAAACGAGCGCTGGACTGCAGTTCTCTCTCTCTCTCTCTCTCTCTCTCTCCCTTTCTCAATCTCTCTCTCGCTCTCTCTTTCTCAATCTCTCTCTCGCTCTCTCTCTCTCTCTCCCGGAGGGTCACAGCGTCCCGAGCTCCAGCGCTCCAGACACCGAGCAGGACGCCGCCGCAGCTCGCAAGGTCAGCAAAGAATGGCGCAGGGCAAGCAATTCCTAAACCTCCCCGAGCCGCAGGGTCTGTTCAGCACCATCAAAAGCGGCCGGGCCGGAGAGGCGCCCGACGACGATGACGACGAGACGGAGGAGGACGTGCGCCTCATCCCGCGCTGCTCCCCCATCCCGCGGAAGCGCGGCTCCTCCATCGCGGACGAGACCGCGGAGTACATGCGCATTCGCCTCGTGCTGTCCCGGCGGGTGTCGTTCGCCGACGCCGCCGGCGCGGACCTGGTGGACGTGCGGGAGTTCGTGGCCTTCGACTCGGACGACGACGACGAGGAGAGCAGCACCTGGGAGGAGGAAGAGGCCATGTGTCGCAGGACTTACCTCGAACCCGTGTACAGCGTCTGGCCCGAGTTCCCGGCGCGGACCGGCGGCGAGCTGGCGCTGGCAGTGCGCGCCGGGAAGGTGGAGGTGGAGCGGGTGAGCGCCGTGCCCGAGCAGCCGCTCGCCTTCGACGCGCTCATCCGCGTCTTCAACGTCTCCTTCCACAAAAGCGTCTCCATCCGCTTCACCACGGACGGCTGGCTCACCCACGCCGACCGTCCCGCCGACTACGTCCAGGGCTCCAACGACGGAGACACCGACAGGTTCAGCGTGCGCCTCGCGTTCGCAGAGCCGTTTCTCTTCAACGGCGCCCGCATCGACTTCGTGGTGCGGTACCAAACGGACCACGGAGAGTTCTGGGCTAATAATTCGGGCCGAAATTATTCTGTAACTCTTCTCGTTGCTTTCGAAGATAAAAACCTGCCCAAGAACGAAGAGCGAGAAATACGGGGCATCCTGAAGCCTCCAAGATACAGGTAAGCACAGGAGTGGGTAAAGGTTCACGCAGAATATACCGGGGTGGAGGGGGGGGGGGTAAACACTGCTACAATAAGCAGTGTTTACAACTGTTGGGGGGTGGAGGGGGGGGGTAAACACTGCTACAATAAGCAGTGTTTACAACTGTTGGGGGTGGAGGGGGGGTAAACACTGCTACAATAAGCAGTGTTTACAACTGTACACAGATCTACAACTGTGAACACAACAACTGTACAATTCAAATAAGGGATACTGTCAATCTAAGTGTATATTAAATCAATATATTTTTAAACTGAAGCCAGGTGTTGTCATTAAGGCTTTCCAGGATTATTGGAGCATCACAATCTGAGAACTATGTTGTGATAAGAATTCAGAATAAAATGGGGGTGGTGAAGGGGGGATGTTTATTGCAATGATGGGCACTCTGATCTGTATAATAATATGTTCCTTCTGCTACAATAAGCGGTGTTTACAGCTGTTAACAGATTTACAACTGTGTACGCAACAACTGTACAATTCAAATAAGTGATACTGTCAATGTAAGTGTATACTAATGCATACTGACATTTATAATATATTTTATTGTCATTAAGGATTTTCCGGATTGTTGGAGCATATCACAACCTCAGAACAATGTTGTGATAAGAATCCAGAATAAACTGTGGTTGGTGGAGGGGGGTATTACAATGATGGGCGCTCTGTCCTGTTTAATAATTTGTTCACAATAATGTTTCCTCTGCTACAATAAGCAGTGTTTACAACTTTTTACAGATCTACAACTGTGTACAGAACAACTGTACAATTCAAATAAGTGATACTGTCAATGTAAGTGTATACTAATGCATAATGACATTTATTTATCAATATATTTTATACTGAAGCCAGGTATTGTCATTAAGGATTTCCAGGATTGTTGGAGCATCACAATCTGAGAACTATGTTGTGATAAGAATCCAGAATAAACTGGGGGTGGGGTGTTTATTACATTGATGGGCACTCTGTCCTGTATTATAATAATATCCATCCCATCTAGAGAAGAACTTTTCGGGCGCTGGGCAAATACACCAAGGACAGGATCTATCGCTGGGCACACACACACTTACTCACACAAACACACTCTATATGGGGCAATTTGGAGAGTTCACTTGACCTTGATCCATGTTTTTGGACTGTGGAGGAAACCCATGCGGACATGGGGAGAACATGGAAATTCCACACAGATTGGAATTCAAACCTAGCGCTGAAAGCCGAATGTGCAAACCACTAAGCCATTGTGTCACCTGTATAATAATTTGTTCACAATATTATTCCCTCTGCTACCATTAGCAGTGTTTACAACTGTTTACAGATCTACAACTGTGTACAGAACAACTGTACAATTCAAATAAGGGATAATGTCAATGTAAGTATACTAATGCATACTGACGTGTATTTATGAATTCATTTTATACTGAAGCCAGGTATTGTCATTAAGGATTTCCAGGGGTGCTGGAGCATATCACACCCTGAAGAGGATTATGTTGTGAGAACTTCAGTGGGCTTTTATCTCACTGATAACCTTTAGGTGAGAGTAGAACATCAGTTACAAACAAGGCTTTTAACAGCAATACTTATACAAATGCAATTCTCAAGGAATTAACGAAAACCCCACAGCCTATGTCTGTGAGTTTGGTATCTCAGGCTCAGTGATCAGGAGGGCAGCATTATCACACAGGATGTTTCAAAAAGTGTTCTTCTTGTCATGGTTTTGTCAAAACAAGCAAGAACATTTTTATAATTTGAAGCTGTAGAGATTTATAATTTGTAAGCCATGGAAAACTTTTTCCTGTACATTTAAACTCATCAAATAAGTGGCGAAAAGTCTTAATTATAACTGCCTTAAATGAAGTTATTAATTGAGGCTTTTATGTCAAATGGTTTACTAACAAAAATACATTTATCCATTATCTTCCGCTTTATCCTCTATTAGGGTTGCGGGGGGGTTCCCATGCCCATCCAGGGGAGAATGTCTCGGGCGCTGGGCAGATACAACCAGGTCAGGGCACAATCTATCACTGGGCACACTCACTCACACAGACTCACACACAAACACACTATATATGGGGCAATTTAGAGAACTCATTGACTTGATGCATGTTTTTGTACTGTGGGAGGAAACCTGAGAACCCGGAGAAACCCACGCAAACATCGGGAGAACATGGAAACTCCACCAAGATTGGGATTCGAACCGGGAATCTCTAGTGCTGAGAGGAGAACATGCTAACCACTAAACCACTGTGCCGCCCCTAACAAAAATCTTCTTTAAAATATTTAAAAAGTCAAGAAATTGTTCATTTATTCATTGATTATCTCCCACTTTATCCTCTATTAGGACAAATAGACCCAGGACAGGGAACCAATCCATCGCTGGGCTCAAGAAATTGTTGTTTTACTTAAAGTATTTTTTAACAATCATGTGCATCCATGAGGTAAACAAGTCCAGAGTCTATGGTAATATTTTTTTGGAATTTTAAGTGTGATATGGAGTTAATCTGGAAGACACAACAGACCTTTCTTTGCCTTCTTTGAATAAGATTGTTAAAATTTTTATAGCATGTTTTTCAGACACCCCCGTAAAACAAATCTCTGAAAATCACGATATAAAATCCAATGTGTTCCACAAGCCCACAAAATACATAGACTTAAGACAGCTGTCTTGGAGTACAGGAGAGGTTGCAAAATAGGGCAAGGCAGGTGTCACTTTCAGTACTGGCAGTTGCAAATCTACAGCTTGACCTTTTGGCAGTGCTGCTTCGTAAAGAAAAACATGGTCTGTTTCCAGTTCAGCAGTTTAAAGCACTATAGGTACATTTTTTAACTATTAGGACAAACGCAATGGTTATGCAACTTTGACAAATTGAAAAAGCATCTTACAACAAGCATAGCAGCTAATGATCTCTTGACCTTTCCCACATATCAAATGACTGTTCCCCAAAGACAGTGGAAAAAACAACATGTCATTCTCAATTTTCTCAGCGGACCAGATCCTAGATCCCTCATCAAGCACGTGGATTATTATTAATGGAGCCACTCAGCACAACCATTTATGGTTAGATATAAACAGTGGTAATTGCACAGTACAGGCCTGAAATAAGAAAAGATAATATAAGATGATATACAGTAAATGCTGCTTTTATTGGTCTCACCATGTGGAAATTCACATTCTAAGCAGCAAAGTAACAGTAATTGGGAATGTTAAAAAGATACATCTAATATATAGGGTCGCCCACCGCGACCCTAGTAGAAGATAAAGCTAGTATATATATATTCATTCATTCATTTATTCATTATCTCCCGCTTTATCCTCTAATTGGGTCGTGGGGGGGTTCCCCATGCCCATCCAGGGGAGAACGTCTTGCGCGCTGGGACGATCCAATCCATCGCGTGCCGCCAATCCATCGCTGGGCACACACTTACTCACACAGACACACTCTATATGGGGTAATTTGTAGAATTCAATTGACTTGATCCATGTTTTTGGACTGTGGGAGGAAACCAGAGAACCCAGAGGAAACCCACGCAGACACCGGGAGAACATGGAAACTTCACTCAGATTGGGATTCGAACCGGGAATCCATAGCACTGAGAGGCGAACGTGCTAACCACTAAATCGCCCTGCTATATTTAATATTTAAAAATTTTTTTACATTTTATTTATTTAAAAAAAAAATTCTAACATAATATATTAATATTTTTAAATGACAATAAAGTCACAGACTATAGATTCAGGATTTATAGATTCCCATGTCACCAGAAGCACCAAAACCTGATTTGATGCCCATGCCATTACAGTGCTTGACTGGCCAGCCAACTCGTTCGACCTAAATTCTAAATGTGGATTAACCTCAGCTCAACTTTATTAAATAGAGATGTTTAAAGCAGCCATTACAGCTTATTTCAGTTATTTTTTATATTTCAGCTCATTACAGTTATTCATTCAGTTATTCATTCATTCATTCATTCATTCATACATTATCTTCCGCTTTATCCTATATTAGGGTCGCGGGGCAGTTCCCCATGCCCATCCAAGGGAGAACGTTTCGGGCACTGGGCAGATACACCCAGGACAGGGCACCAATCTACCACTGGGCACACACTCGCTCACACAGACACGCACACAAACATACTCTACATGGGGCAATTTGGTGAACTCAATTGACTTGATCCATGTTTTTGGACTGTGAGAGGAAACCGGAGAACCCAGAGGAAACCCACGTGGACACGGGGAATCCCTAGTGCTGAGAGGCGAATGTGCTAGCCACTAAGCC
>JAFMOD010001237.1:0-74987 GCA_019802435.1 Corydoras maculifer
AAAGTAATATATATTAGTTGGACAGAACAGATAAAAGTTATCTACTTGAAGATATAAGATTTAGCATTAAGAAAAATCATTGAACTATACAAACCATCAGAGGTCACTATATTACATTAATTTGTATTTACATGGTAATTCTAAACTAGATACTAGGTATTCCATAAACCTGCATTTTCCAAACCTATGCACATATATTATGTGAGTTAGGCAGACAGTTTATTAGTTTCCCTAAATTTAGCCTAGGACTCTTTCTAAAGGCTTAGCAATGAGGTCTGGCATCCCAACCCCAGCCCCCCTTCACAGTCCATCAACCTCATGGCCATAGACCCACATTGTACTCCCCAACAGTTATAATTGACATAGCCCCATTGGCACTGTTAGAGCTTCCCACCACAATGGAGCCTGGATTTTGTAAAACCAAATAACCATTTCATTTATAAAGCCATGCATTGTAAGCTGTTATGCCACAGACACACACATCACACAAAAAGACCTACTTTTTATTGTCTTGGTGCTTAAGTTTTTCCTCTTCTACATCACAGAACCACAACTAAACCACAGGAAAATTTAAAATCTGTGATTCAAAATCTGTACACTAACCTGCTTTAATTTATGTAACTTTGGAAAATGGACACCTGATGCAAAATGTGTACGAGGGTGTCCTGCACTGTTGATGCTGCCCAAAGGGGATGAATCCTCCACTGAACATTAATCATCCTGAGGTTTCTTTCTTAAAAACCAACAACACAAGATCTTTGGAGGTTCAGAATCAGAATAATGTAAAGCTGCTTTTAGAAAACGTAATATTGTAAAAAGGGCTCTATAAATAAAAAACTTGAACTTGAATATGCCAATACCTTTCGTGATTCCCTCCTATTATAAAATGTGCATTTAATCATGCCTATGCCGTTATACTGACAAAATATGCTTTTATTTTTTTCCCACACGCAATTTGCAACTTGAACAATAATCTGTACACGGTTTAAAGTTTTGCTAGGTTGAATGTAAGTTTTTCCATGTAATTTAATGCAAAATATATTTTGCCCCAGCTTACTTCTAGCTTTTGACATTCTCAAATTGTACCAACTGCCCTCTGTAAGTTTGCTTTTGTAATTGGGAATCTGTTCTAAAACAAGTCACCTGACCTTACACAGGCTTTCCTCCATTGTACCTGCAGCTCATCACCTTTTCCACCTTCTCACTGCTCTGATGACAGGCACAATCACTGTGACTACACCATGTCCTAACCATCAAAATCTACTCTCGGCTTGCCTATTAACTTTGTACTTTTGTTGACATTGTAGTATATCTATCCATCTTCTTGCTATCATTTAAATACCATGGGGTTATTTAAAGTGCTTATTTGCTTGTTTGCCTCAGCAACAGGCACCTTGTAAGGCACATCTGTAGGCACAACGTTTGTTTGCTTTAAGTTCAACCGTCCCATGTCTCTCTGTATTCATCTCTTCCTCAGACCACTATGGGGCGCTAGGGGACCAATAAATACTGGAAAGAATCAGAAGTTAAAGTACATGATTCTTATCATTCATTCATTCATTATCTTCCGCTTTATCCTATATTAGGGTCGCGGTGGGGTTCCTCATGCCCTTCCAGGAGAGAACGTTTCGGGCGATGGGCAGATACACCCAGGACAGGGCGCCAATCTATCGCTGGGCGATTCTTATCATAATATATATAAATAAATAAATACTTATTTCCCTTATTGAAATGCAAATATTTTTTTTATTTCTTATTTCATGTAATTTTCTTTTGATATTCTATGTGGCACTGTTAAAATAAAGCTGGCATGAAATTATGAGACGTTTAATTTTTTTTTTTTTTGTTCTAAAACTTTTAAAGTCAGTGGGGGAGCAAATACTTATTTCCTCAACTGTGTATATATATATTGTTAATTGTTTATCTTGCCGGCACGGTGGCTTAGTGGTTAGCACGTTCGCCTCTCAGCGCTAGGGATTCCCGGTTTGAATCCCCATCTGGGTGGAGTTTCCATGTTCTCCCCGTGTCTGCGTGGGTTTCCTCCGGGTTCTCCGGTTTCCTTCCACAGTCCAAAAACATGGATCAAGTTAATTGAATTCTCAAAATTGCCCCATATAGAGTGTGTCTGTGTGAGTGAGTGTGTGTGTGCCCAGCGATGGATTGGCGCCCTGTCCTGGGTCTATCTGCCCAGCGCCCGAGACGTTCTCCCCTGGATGGGCATGGGAAACCCCACCGCGACCCTAATAGAGGATAAGTGGGAGATAATGAATGAATGAATGAATGAATTGTTTATCTTTTCGGTTACTGACCTTTTACTAAAATAAAAATAGATCTTGAATACTATGTTCAAAAAATGTGGTGACCAAAAATAAGGTGATTAGTAGTGCAGGGACTTATGTGAGACTAAGTGACTCTTTAAATAAAATAAAGAATATTTGAATGTCTGAAATAACCCAATTTTCTTGTGGCACGGTGGCTTAGTGATTAGAACGTTCGATTCTCAGCGATAGGGATTCCCAGTTCGAATCCCAATCTGAGTGGAGTTTCCACGTTCTCCCCGTGTCCGTGTAGGTTCCCTCGGGTTCTCCCGTTAAAAACATGGATCAAGGTCAATTAAATTCTCCAAATTACCCCATATAGAGTGTGTCTGTGTGAGTGAGTGTGTGCCCAACGATAGATTGGTGCCCTGTCCTGGGTATATCTGCCCAGCACCCGAAACGATCTCCCCTGGATGGGCATGGGGACCCTAGTAGACCCTAGTCTCCCATGCGACCCTAGTAGAGGATAAAGCAAAAGATAATGGATGGATGGATGGATGGATGGATGGAACCTAACAATTTGCATTATTAGGTGTCTAACATGTTCAGACTATGCCTCTTTCTGAGTTATTTCTAAGTCATATCTCTTGTGAAATTCAGTGTTTCACGCAAAGATTTTTCAGCCCATTTCCAGTTTCAACATCAGTTTTATCCATCTTATAATGACAGTGCATACTGTTTTTAGAAATAAAATGACTATTGATTAATGAACTAAAACACAGTAGTGACTTATTTTATATTACTAGCTATTAGTAATCGCACCAGCAAAGCTTATAGGAAATTAAGTCTACAATCTAAAGTATATTTAATCTATTATTAGCTTGTCAGAACGTATTTATACTATTTTAAATAATTTTTAAAAGTAAATATTTAATTAATTAATTAATTAATTCATTCATTCATTCATTCATTATCTTCCACTTTATCCTATATTAGGGTCGCGGGGGGCCCATCCCCATGCCCATCCAGGGGAGAACGTTTCAGGCGCTGGGCAGATACACCCAGGACAGGGCACCAATCTATCACTGGGCACACATTCATGCACTCTATATGGGGCAATTTGTAGAAATCACTTGACTTGATCCATGTTTTTGGACTGTGGGAGGAAACCGGAGAACCTGGAGGAAACCCATGCGGACACAGGGAGAACTCCACCCAGATGGGGATTCGAAACGGGAATCCCTAGTGCTGAGAGGCGAACGTGCTAACCACTAAGCCACTGTGCCGCCCCTAAATGCTTCATTTTCTTTTCAAATATATGTTGCTACACTTTTCATTGCATATTGTCTTTTTTCAATTGCATTGCTGTTTTTCAATACAATACAATACTCTAGCATATAGATGTGCACTTTTTTTCAATAAAAATAGACTAAATACATCAACGCTGTCATGTTTTTAACTGTGCGAAGAAACTGAAGTTCCCAAAAAATCGGATCCAGACTCTTGTATTTGGCAATGGCTATGCGAATTACTAATGGGTTATGATAAATGAAAACATGTTCATCATTTCTAATTAACATAGTGTCTTGATGCATAACCAATAAGGGGCGGGGCATTTGCTGTAGATAAGCTTTGGTGTCAACCAATCAGCTGAGTGCAGGTCTTAGTCACAGCCCACGTTTGTTGTCCTGCAGGATAGCGGCAGTTAGCTGGGTTTCATTCTCATGGGGAAGTTTATTCCTGCACTTTCTGTGTGAACTGCGCAGACACTCACCGAGGTAAGATTCAAATAGTTGTCTTATACGCTTGTTGCTGTCTGTACTGTTAGTGGCACAACCTCACAGTACAATGCAACTCTAAAACTCACACGTTTTATATTTTTTTGTATATTATTGTTTCTATTAACGGATTGCTTGGCGTTTCAGCGCAGTGCATGTGAGCTGTTTGTTCATCCTATCTATGGTTTAAAGCTTTTCTTAGTCATAACTAAAGTAACGACACAGTTTGAAGCCATTTAATAGAGGCAGTTAATTGTGTTCCTAAATAAATGTTTCTCTTATATAGATGTTTTTAAATCGCAGTGCTTGCAGCCTGATCCCTTACAGAGAAAGAACTATAAGACTGGAGAAATCAGAGTAGTCTTTATTATGCTTTATTTAGATCAATAGTAATTTTGTAGCCTGTATACTGTCCTGTAGACATTGAAACATATTTGTTGACTGCAAAATTCGAAGTGAATAAAGTTAAAATATGATTTGCACTTGAACTACATTAAAGTGCTGCTACAACATATTTGACAGTTTTTTGAGGATGTCACAATCAAGTGAAAATAGACAAATGCAGTATTTACAACTGATTGTTGATCTGTATTAGCTGATGTGCATTTTAAATCATACCATTAAGTTAAAATGCCTTTTTAACGAATCAAAGCAATTCACCCGCTGTGATTGTTGATTGTTGTAGGACAACAGATGCAGGAATTCATCACAAAGGCATTTCCTTTATGTCTTCCTGAATCTTACCAGTCATAAACTATGAAACTGTGTATGACAATGCTTTCATTATAGCCTTAATAGTTAAAAATGTATTTAATCGTTTTGGTTAAACAAGTAAGCATTTTCCCATTTCTCTTGGTCCATCTTACATTCAGATATCGTTCTTTTGTTTAAATTTCTTTTAGTGCTACTGCTGGAGCAAATGGATAAATAAAATATAAATAAGATCTTCACAAATTATCAGATTAATTAATTGATTGCCAATTGTTATTCCTGTATGACAGTACACTCGATATTTTTGGATTGTGACCAAAATAGCTTGTTTTGATAATGTTGTCTTATGCATTGGGAACCACAGACATAAAATGTTCTACCATTTTCCGACATTAATATGGCATTTTGTCGTTGTCATTATAAAGTCTAAAAAACTGAAATCTAAAAATGCAGTTATGTATTAATTGACAATACAAATATTACTACCTTTCTTTTTACTATATCACAAAATTTCTATTAGAATAATATTCATAATGAAGTAAATTTATGGATTTTAAATGAGTATAGAAACATAATCTAACCTTCCTGTTGTACATTGTATTATATAGCATATAACATATAGGTTTACATTCGATCTTATGTGCATCAAAGCAAAGCATTTTTGCTGAAAAGATAATTAACAATAAATACCTATGTTACCTATGTCTTTTGCTGGCTCTTTCACATCTATTTAAGTGATAGGTTATGTTATTGGCTTGAACACAGTGTAATCTCATAACATAACTCAAACAGTAGGAAAATATGAAAACCAACTCTTTGATGTTTAAAGTGTTTCAATAAATGATGTGGTTTGTGAAACAGTGTTTTAATTTTAATCTTGTGTTTTGATAGCAATGTTGCATTTTTGCCATGAAATAAACAGTATTGCATATGCATGTCTGTAAAAAGTAAAAAAAAAAAAAAGGAATTTGTAAAAATGCCTCAGTTTTTTGCTTCTTCACAACATTCCTCACATACTCAGGACTCACACTAAGGAATGGCCCAATGGCCCCACCCATGGCCAGCAAAAAAAAGACAGTTTGATTGGTCAGTTACTGGCCAATTCATAGATTTAAAACTTTAATGTCTCAGAAAATGCATAGCTTATAATGTTTTTAACTATTTATGTTTGATAACCTAAGCACTCACAAATACATATTGACCTATGTCAAGATGTCAAGAAATGTTCAGTTTAAATTAATATTACTTACAGGTATGAAAAGTTTTAATTATAAAGTATCAAAAATAGATGTTCATTTTAACTAAACAGCAGTCTTACCTGCATCACATGATATTATGCATTTACTGTTTATCACTAGTGAGAGAATAGCATGGGTATACAACATATCTTCAATATGCATTTGCTATTTCTAAAGAGGGCAATCAGAAAATGTGAAAAATAAACTTAATATTATTAATCAGATGTGATTATTTTTCTTTATTAAATTAACATTGTTTGCAATTTTAAATTGTTCAAAAAAAAGCTTTAGTCCAACTCAGTTTGTCTTAAGATCCTCATAGAAATGTCTTCTCCTGGCTATTTAGTACACATGTTATTAACACCCATGAGGGATGTAGGGCACTGTGGCAATAATGGTAATGATTGTTTAATAATTTATGAGAATTCTATATGAGATTTATTGTGATTTACTTCACAGTGAAAGATTTTCAATCTGACCTACTATCATTGGCGTTATCTAAAATTATGTAAAAGCATTATTGTTACAGATCAATCTGTCAGGAAATGTCAGCATTCAAATGGCATAGTCGGTTGAAGTGTACACACTAACTCCCTCCTACTGATACCCTATGATATGGGGAAAAAAAGGGAAAAAACTGCAAAAGAGTCCAGTCATAGGTGTGTAGTAAATTTGACAAACAGAACTGAATTAAGAGATTGAACAGGTTTCACAGTACTTTGAAGGCCACACGTAACTGGTATTTGTTTTGGGAACGGTTGTCAAAATTCCAACTGCAGAGCAGTGATGTAACTGCTCTGCAGACAGTTCTTATTTATTTATTTTTTTAACAAGTTTCATTGTACAGTACTTAAATCACACCTATATGGTAACACTCTAAACTGTATCACACTGAATCATGCTTAAAGAGTTTTTAATAATTTTATTAATAATAATAATAATAATAATAATAATAATAATAATAATAAATCATCTGCAGTAATGTGTTCTACAATCATACCAATACCTTATTTTTACCTGTTTTACTCAGCATTTGTATAGAAACAAAAGCATAGAGAAAGTTTCCCATTTATGAATAGCTGCTGCATTTATTTATTATTGCCTAGAGTACATATATTGTTGAATAGTAATCCATAATGTTATAAAAGCAGTTAAAACACAAAGGGCTTCGTAAAAGCGAAACTTGTTCTATGCTTTATTCTGTTAGAGAACCTTAGGAGTAAACGTGTCCAGACTAGACTAAGCATTCTTTAATAAATGTTTTTATTTCCCTTCCAAGACATGTTAGAGCAATGTATCCCGATGAACACTATAGACTGGCATGCAGAGTATTATGCAGTAATACTGCAGTAAGTTATTATAAATTCTAAAGAAAGCACTACAGGACTGTATCTTGAATTTCTCCTGTTTGAAACAAACACTGATAATACAAGTTTTGACAAGGCAAGTTAATGACTAGAAAATATTATAATATTGTGCTTGTAATGGAGAGGATTTTAGTTGCACTGTATTTTAACACAGACATAAATAAAGCAAGATATAATGCAAAAAACTACTAAATTGATTGCACAAATTGTACAGTAATAAAATATCTTGATTGGAAAAAATCATTTATGATCAACTAGATTGAGCGCTGGTTTATTGTCAGTGGCTGGTCCATAATCATTATTGCTGTTTATTCTGAGATTTTCACTTATATAATTTTTCATTATAATTTTTCATGCTTATTGTATTGCATTTTAAACAAAAGCAAGATACAAGTAATGAATGAGCTGGTGTAATATTAGAGTTCAGATAAGCGCAAGCAGATCCAGCTGCTACCAAAAGCCATGGAGACTGTTGAGTAGTGAAGTTACATGGACTTAGTTTGGTTACTTGAGTTGAAGTAGTGCTACTGATGTCGGCCCAGCATGTGAGTAGTCTACATCTATATGGGTAGTAAATCGAAAAGAAAATAAGGTTTCAGACTAACAGCTTGCTTATTTAAAAATGGTCTTTTTGTTCTTAATGTTGCGATTAATTAAACTAGAATAAAGAGGTAATAAAAAAAATGAGAACATATTCTTATTTATAGATGGTGTAATGAACAAATAAAAATATCTAAAAGTGCAGATTTATTTTTCTCTGACACAATAGTGAATAAAAATGAATAAATCATAAATCTTTTTCACATTTATAGATCATTTTCTTGGTTTTTACCTGGTGTGTCAAGAACTGTAAAGGAAAATGTTCTCATCACATTTGCTCTTGTGCATAATTAATCTGTGGTGAGCCTGCAGAATATTTTTGATTTATTGAAAAATGAAGAACCCAATGGTTATGGCTATTATAAAAGTGACTAAAATAGTATGTGTTTTTTATGATATACTGATATATCTGTTTAGCCAAAATGTAATTTTGTTTTTTGTATTTCCAGCAGATATATATGACTGCTCTAACAATCATCTCGAAAGTCAAAAGAATGTGAAACAAGAAAGCAGAGCATGGCTGCAAATAAAATTCGATCAACAAATAATGCATTCACCCGATGCAGATCTGAAGGAACTCTTATTGATATCAGTAAAGGAATTTCAGAAACTGCACTAACAAACATCAAAGGTTACCACTTTTTATAAATTCAAATATTATTACTTAAACTTAGTACTTATGCATGACTTTTTGTTAATATGTTAAAATATTTGATTTTACAGTGCCCACTCCAAGTTTTTTACGACTAGATGCAACTTCATTGGTTGAATCTGTCAGAGAGGTTATTGCTATTAAGGATTATTGTCCATCAAACTTCACGACTCTTAAATTTTCCAAGGGAGACCATCTTTATGTTCTTGACACATCTGCTGGAGAATGGTGGTATGCCCACAATAATACAGAAATGGGATACATCCCAGCAGCTTATGTCCAACCTGTCAAACATCGAGAACTTTCTTCTTGTGACAGTGGCATGATTGACAGCATATTTGATGTAAATAAAGAAAACTTAGAAGATGTACAACAATGTGGAGAATGGCCAGGGCACCTGCAAAATACATTTTCTCAAAAAATTAACCCATTTGTTAATAAACGAATGTCTTTGAACCCATTTCTTGAAGGCTCCTTAAATACACCTGATCAAAAGACTACTCAGAGTTCAACAGACCTCTTGTTCTCCCCGGAATCAACTGTCAACCATGGCAATGTTAATAAGTTTAAAAGCAGCATATTGGATACAAATAATTTGAACCTTGGCACAGGGAGTGCCAGTGCAGTTCTGCGGCGAGACAATCCATTTTACAGAAGCAAACGCTGTTACAGTCTATCAGAATTATCCATCTTGCAGTCCCAGGCAGATGCACCACAAGAATGCTTAAGTTTCTTTAATGGCTTAAAAGCACCAACACCTGAGCAGTTTCAGAGTAAAGAAGACTTTAAAAATGCTTGGTTAAGCCATCGTAAACTTACAAGATCCTGCCATGATCTGGATTTAATAGGACAAAATCCTGGTTGGGGTCAAACACAGCCCATAGAGACCAATATCGTGTGTGAACTGGATAGCTCAGGTGGTACCGTTCAGTTACCTTACACTACAATCAGTATCCATGTGCCTGAAGGCCATGTAGCAACAGGTGATTCTCAGCAAATATCTTTAAAGGCTTTACTGGATCCACCACTGGAACTTAACCATGACAAATGTACTACTGTGAGCCCAGTAGTAGAAATTAAACTGAGTAATATGGAAACCAAAACAACTGTCACCTTGGAGATGAAAGTGTCTGTTGTAGTTAAAATGGAAAGTCGACAAACAACAGAAGTGATCTGTGTCCGTAGTGACTGCAGGGAAGGCCCATATGTTCCAGTTCCTCATGCTTACATGTATGGAGATACAGTTCAAGTAACACTGGACAATTTAGAACCATGCATGTATGTTTCAGTTGTTGCACAAGCCCAAGTTGTAGCACCTTACAAAACAGTTTGGGAACATGTTGTAAAGATGGTTACATTAGGTGTTTATGGACCCAAGCATATACATCCATCTTTTAAGACAGTTGTTGCTGTGTTTGGCCATGATTGTGCTCCAAAAACATTGTTAGTAAGTGAAGCTAAGCAGTCACACACCAATCCACCAGTATCCCTCCAGCTTTGGGGAAAGCACCAGTTTGTCCTGTCAAAGCCTCAAGATCTTCATGTTGGTGTGTATCCCAATACCTCTAATTTTGAAGTGAAGATTAGTGAACAGACAAGGGTGGTGAGAGGTTTTCAGGTTAAGCTTGGAAAAGTATCTCGTTTCATCTACTTCATATCTGCTCGTGACACTGGAAACATAACAGACTTTACATTGCGAGTGCAAGTTAAAGATGTCCAGGACTGCACCCTTGCCCAGTTCTGTGTCCAGACACCACCACCTCCTCCCAAGGTGGCAACAAGCTGTGTGCAGAGACGTTTTTTGAAAAAAAAAGAAGTAAACAGGATGGCACTCTCTTGTCTTGTAGTACCCACAAAATATCCAGTATTTCAGGACAAACCAGTGCAAAATCTCAGGTTTGGAAAACTGATAAAAACAGTCATTAGACAGTCCAAGAAGCAGTATTTGCTAGAGTACCTAAAAGGAGATGTGGTGGCACTTCTAAGTGAGGAAAAAGTAAAGCTTAAAGGTCATCTTTGGAACAAGGAGTGGTATATTGCATACTATCATGGCAGAATTGGACTAGTCAATGCAAAAAACATTCTTTTAATGGGAAAGGTGAAACCAGTTAATTTCAAGGGGGCTGATCTTACCTCTGCAGTGCTTTTAGATCAAATCCTGAATCCCTGCAAGTGTCTCACTTACATCTATGCTTTGGTGAGGACAGTACTGATGGAGAACATCCACAGCTGGAGAGCTTTTGCTGATACCTTGGGCTATGCCTGCTTTCCTTTGACATACTTTTGTCGAACAGAGCCAGACAGTGAGTCTGACAAAGTGGCTGCTGTGTTAGAAAGATTTAAGGAGGATTGCAGTGGAGCTGAGGAACAAGAAAGGAAGTCCTTCCAGAAGGAACTCATGATGGTGTGTACTAATTAGACTTTGTAAAGCTTGCTATCAAGTTGAATATGATCACAGCTGAGTTAAAAGACATTTTAAGATAATTCCAGTTTATACTATTGGCTGGTTGTTATTAAGCAATAGATTGGAGTGTATGTGGCAGCCAAATTGCTAATTTTTTTCTTCATCAAGCATCATTAAGAATGGTTCATTACATATTCATTTATTAGATAAATTAAGGTATTGATATTTCACTAAAGCTAAATTAAAGGCCTCCAATATCAGAAATTTTTTATTCATATTATCCATTAACATTCATGACCAACAACTTAATTAAACAAAACAAAATATGAGAAACAACTACTAATAATAATAATGTATTGTTTTGCAACAAAATTCATAGCATATTGTACACAATGCTAGCAACGATACCATTAAGTGGACGTCCAAGCCCAAAATCGGAACATAAGAAAATGAGTGTAAACATTGCTTTATGAATAACATAAACATAAACATAAGGAAACATAGCTTAAAACATAGCTTAAATAAATAATAAGTAAAATAAAGTTAAATACTAATAAATGTAACTTTTGGGAGCAGGTTTTAAATATTTTAAAGAAAAAAGTTTCACTTGCTTTTGTTATTTCAAATGTACCTTAGAGTATTGTGATAAGTACAGCCTGAAAAGTGATTAGTATTCTGTAAACACTGAAGTAGGACAGGGTGTGGTTCTGTTTAAAGAAACTTAGCTCTACAGATGTTTCCTTTTTAATTGTTTGCATCATAACTGGAGGGTTATGAGAACAGAATAAACCCTTGATTCATAAACACTGTGCAGCCTGTTATGTTTAAATTAGCAGTTTAGCTCCTGTTTGACTTTTATTAAAAGTCAATTCAACCTGATAAAATTAAATTCCAAATTGTTTGCAATCTCTGACAAAAATTATCTTATTTTATCTACTTCATAAATTATCTGCCTGTGACACAGGAAACATAAAATAACATATAACAGTGTGTGATTTTTGAGTGCTATGATTTCTGTAAACATGAATAATTAAGTGAGTAGAATATAAACTGATTTTCAGAATATAATACATAAATGATAATACATTTATAAAACACTTAAACATGAGTGTGTTCTTGTTGTGTGCATTTTAAGACCAAAAATGAAAGAAAAACTAGGACAGAGTTACATACTATTTGCAATCATTATTAGGAAATGCAAGATAAATCATTAAAGTAGTCCAAGCATCAACCTACATCACACTGAAACCACTTACAAAACCTTTTCATTAAGATGGATCAACAACATGTTAAGAAATATTACATATTTGCTAAGAATTCACAATTTTAGACTCAGTGAGTGGAATGAACTAGAAATTAAAAATGCGATTATTGTAGGCATCATGGTCTGCCTATATTGTATTTTCAAGAATATAAAATTGTTTTTGACCCTGTGGTACCTTGTCTACACGCAATAAAGTAAGCCTAACATTACTTTTTGTCTCAAAGGCAAGGAAAGGAAATTTTATACTGATTAGTGGTTGGATATTCACCCTTAACACAACTAAGCCTTTGAAACAGAGCTGATGCATTCTCAAGCATTTGCCTGCTTTTTCCATCCATTACAGCCGGATATTTCCTTTTCCCCTAGTATTTCCCATGTGGGTGTGCCTTGGGATTCATTGGTGCACTATGCTCATAATGGCACGTAAATTCCAGCTATCTAAAAGTTCATCAACTCAAATGTTATCCCTTGATAATTTTAGTTCTTCTTTCTTGTCTAAATGTTGTTTGTATGTATTTTTACATAACACTATCACACTTGACTACTATTAACTAGTTTAGAACATGTAAGAATTTGTAATGTGGTGGCTACTGGATAGTTTTTGCTTTGCTTTTTAATGGAAATAACATCAAAGAAATGAAACATAAAGAGAAAGGGTGGAGATCATTTCAAACTGCAGTTATTTCAAAGTGGAACTTGTCTGCACCATGTTCATTATTAAATGTGCAAAAAACACTACAGTGGGTGAACATTGTGACTGTTCTAACTACTCTTTTTATTCATAACGTAAAAGCAATGAATTGTTTAGTGTATTACAAGAGGCGATATCTCTGTGATTCAAATTAAAAAACATACATGGCATTCTTGAAATTGCACAACATGAAATTTCACTACCTCATATACATGATGGGTTTAAAATGGTAATTTGTGAAGCCTCAGCTCTAAATCTCTCAGAAAGTTTCTTATAGTTGCGAACATTATTTGTTTACAAATGTATCATGTGTACATGCGCGTCAAAATTATACCCATTCCTTCTTTTGTGCACACTACATACTCTTCACATTTCCATGTCAGTAACATACTAAGAAAAATAAGTTTTATACGTTTTTGTATAAAGTTTATATGATTTGTTCCACAGGCTCTTTTAAAGCTGGACTGTCAGGGGCTAGTGGCTCGGTTAGTGAAGGACTTTGCACTTCTTACTACAGCAGTGGAAGTTGCCAGCCGTTGGCGGGAGCTTGCAGAAAAACTGGCCAAAGTATCACACAAACAGATGGATGCCTATGAAGCTCCTCATCGAGACGCTAAGGGGCTGGTAGAGACAGAGGTAGATGATAATCGCAAATACACCAAAATGCATTATTATCTAATACATGTTAACAACTTTGAATAATCGCTATTCAAATTGAATAAACACTATGTTTGATGAAAGCAACCTTATTTTTTAGAAAACTAAGAAAATAGATATTTTCACAACTGTTACATCTATTCTTATTATACTTTGAATCATTTTGAAACAGTTTTTATTTTCAATTTAATGTTTTTTTTCTTACTCTTGTTAGATGTACTACAGCTGCTAAAAAATAACAGTTGGTAACAGTCTACAACGTCCCTAAATGTCATTGATGATTGATGTTCCTGAGATTATCTTATTTTTAAATAACAACCTTTATCTTGGACACAAGGGCTGGCCATTATGCAGGAATGTGCCAGCCTACCATGTAATGGTGGAGAAATTTTTGAGAAAGGCTGATCATTTATAAAATGCTGACTTAGCCTGAAGCTTTATTATGAAATGTGAGAGAAAACAATTTTTGAATTTGAACACAGACTTTTTGTGTAAGAGACTGTATTTTATAATGTCTCACATAATACCCACAATTGACCATCATAGCTCTTAATGAATGAATAATCATATGTATTGAACTAAAGGCCTTGTGCTGACTAACAGACAGCCATAAGTTCAGTCGTATGATTAAAATGAGCTGGAGCCCAGAAAAGTTAGCAGGGGTTTTGCAGATTTTCTACAGTATTAGGTGCAATAGTTTTTAAAAATCTGAAACTTTTTACAGTTTTTAATTGCAAAGTGACATTGCTTACATTAAGTTTGGAACAAAGTGACAACAACTTGTTTTTGCTTTTAGAGATTGGGCTTTTCACAGAAAATATATGCTGTTTTATTGGTTTTTACAAAGTGCAAAATTGTGTTGGTAAATTGGATGGTTAACCAATATTAGCCTTCCAATTTTGAGGAAATTGTAAATAAACAATTGAGATTTAATTATCTCAAGATTTTGTAAGTCTACAACTGTCCCATATGTTGTTTAATGCTACTGCAGACATAAGCTTTTTCCTAAATAATAAATTCAATAAACTACCTTCATTTTTGACCCTATCGATAGAATAACATATTGTTCTGTCAGTAAAAGCTTTGTTTGTATCATCATTACCATGGTTGAACTGCATTAAACACATAACACATATCTGAGCACTTTATCTAAGCACTTAACACAATTTTTTTTTTTGGGCTATTGATTAACAGTTTGAAATTTTAACCCCAAGTCACCACTTTGGTCCATTTGGTAAAGCCACAAGCCCTGCTCTGCACTGCATCATAGTTAACCTTCTACTATGACCCCAAGTTGACAAGTTTTGACAATAATGACAATGAAACCTTTCATTATTAGGTTGTTACTCTTTTACACAATGCATAGTATACTGCACGCAAAGGCACCCAAATGGCACTTCTAAAAAAATAAATAAATAAATAATTGTAAATTACAAGTATTGAACTGAGGCCTATACTTAAAAAAATCATCTGGGGCCAGTTCTGGGCTATTTTTATTTTCTTACTGTTAATCGTAATCTTAATATTTATATTCTTAATCTTTATTTGCTTGCTTTTAGGCAATGTGGAAGCCAGCATATGATTTCCTGGTGACATGGGCAGCCCAGATCGGTGATAGTTATAGAGATGTGCTCCAAGAGCTTCACATTGGACTTGACAAAATGAAAAACCCTATCACCAGGCACTGGAGGCATTTAACAGGTGCACTCATCCTCGTTAACTGCTTAGACCTTTTAAGGAGCTCCGCGTTTAGCACCTCCCTCAAGGATGACTGTGCAATATAGATTTCAAGCATTATTCCCAATGTATGTGAAAGTTTTATATAGTCCTCTTGAATTTACTACTGAATGAGTAAACTGAAGCAGATGTTCTTGTTTAAGTACAGATTGCCAAAAATGCAGACTTTTCATATGTTGTGTTTTAAAGTACCCTTGTCATTTCTCTTTTACTCAATCTGTAGAATATTGTCGTATATTGTTAGCAATACAAATGTTTATTATTTAACATTATTACATGCTGAGGAATCAAAACTGGTAAACTGGCAAACACCATGGCCTTGTTGTTTTAACAGGCCATCTGAAAAAAAAAACTTGTTATTTAATTATCGTGAAATAATAATAGAAAAAAACAACAGTTGTTCTACAAATGTCTAATACCCAAACAAATTAATCAACAAAATAATAAACTTATAATATTTTTGCTGTTATGGCTGATGAAAGCATAGTTAATAACTGTGAAAAATAAAAAAGCTAATTTAATTTAATGCTTATATTTGATTTCAAATATAATTTGTTAGCTAATATTCATATTTCACAGATTTCACAGTTTCTCTTTAATCCTATTTGGGCACAACTGTTGACTGAATGTAATTGAAATTTACAAGGCTCGTTGATTAGTTGAAACAGATTTAAAGATCCACAGGAAGCTGCTAAGAGCTGCTATATGGTCTAAAAATGTTGTGCTTTGGATGGTTCAAATTTTATTAAGTTTTTGTCTTCATAAATTCAAAACAAAATATAATTCTTTTTGAAACAAGACGTTTTACACACTGGCCTATTTAAAGTCACACCTTACAAGACTGAATCATTTCCATATCATGAAGGTAAGCTGATTATTTTTCATTGCCAGTATTTTCATTACATTCAGGTGCTTTAGACACTTACTGCACATGTGTAAATCAGTGTATGTGCTTTAAATGTGTTACATATCAGTGCCATTTTATGTGCCTACATGAACAATAGCATCAGTTGCAACATCAAAAAAGCTCAAATGTGAAGGCAGCCCAGATTGCTTATAACTATAAAGAAATGATGGCACTAAAACTGAGTGACAGAAAAACAAAGCACAAATCTTGCTTTTTAATTAAATGTCGATTTAAGAACAAATAAAGTCACAAATGCTTAATTCATAGACAATTATTCATACAAAATGATTTATTCTACAAAGTGAAATGGCATAGTTATTCATTAACTTTTCAGACATTCTGCTTTCATTTTTGGCTAATTATAAAATGCCATTCCAGACAATACTGAGCAAACAAATAAGGGGGACAGTAAAATAGTACACTATAGGTGTATCAATGAAGTAAGCTTAATGAGAAATAAGATGTGCATGAAGATATCATTTGTCTTAAAACCATAAGTGTTTTGATGAAATATGTTCACTGAGTACTGCTACACACTATTAGTTAGTAATGAGATGTAACAGGTACATTTTAACTAACTATGTAGTACATTGTATTCCAAAATATAGGCTAAAACAATTAAGTGGCAAAAGTGCTATTTAGCTTCAAACTATAGAATACACAGAAAGTCTTATCAAGTCATAATTTTTAAGGAAATTAACTACCGATCACATTTTACTACCTGGTACAATTGCTGTCATGTGGTAAATGTATTTTTTCTGCTGAAATAGTGTTACTTTATGCTTTTAACACGTGTATCTTATTAAAAAACAAATGGCACCATTATTCGTTGGCATATATGTAACCGGTTTGTATAATATTACTATGGCATTGCACACATAAATAAATATGGTACGTTTTGTTTAAGGCTAAAAGCTATGCATTATATTTAATGTGTTACAGATTTTAAATAATGGGTATTATTTACACCAGTATCCTACTTTAATTTAAAATTTCATTTACTTTATCCAAACACATTAGTATTATTATATATAAGTATTTACTTAGGGGCGGCACGGTGGCTTAGTGGTTAGCACGTTTGCCTCTCAGCGCTAGGGATTCCCGGTTCTCCCCGTGTCCGCGTGGGTTTGCTCCGGGTTCTCCGGTTTCCTCCCACAGTCCAAAAACATGGATCAAGTCAATTGAGTTCTCCAAATTGCCCTCTATAGATTGTGTTTGTGTGAGTAAGTGTGTGCCCAGCGATAGATTGGCGCCCTGTCCTAGGTGTATCTGCCCAGCGCCCTAGACATTCTCCCCTGGATGGGCATGGGGAACCCCACCGCGACCCTAATAGAGGATAAAGCGGAAGATAATGAATAAATAAATAAATAAATAAATATATATATATATATATATATATATATATATATGTGTGTGTGTGTGTGTGTGTGTATATATTGCATTGTAATGAGTAAATAAGACACATCAGTGCTAAGACCCATCCACAATACACATAATACCTTCTCTCTCTGTGCAAGTCCTGACTCTTAAATAAAGGAGGAAATGTGAGCAACAAGTTTGTATGTGTAGAACTAATATCAAATACACAAGAAGAGTAGCAACTATTAGGTCATTTATAGTGTGACTAATTGGTGTAGTATGTAGTTGCAATTCTGGCACTTTAAAATTATTGGTAATATTTTTTTATTTTTCTTTGTGACAATTTTACATTAATAAATATAATATTTTAAATATGCTTATACTACTGTGTATGCCACATTTTATGTTCCCTGGTTTGATACATTTTGTAAACAAATACTGATTGTAGATGTCAATTTGACGTTTGTATAGGACTGTAAAACATGCTGCAACACATTAGCTTTACAGCAGAATAGCAGTAAGAATTGCTCAACTCTGCAAATAACAAAATATGATTGGTTCTAAAGCCAAAATGCCTACTATGTCTTACACAATACTGTACACTGTATAATTCTGTTTTTGTGATACCTGCTAGACTGGTTTCGTCTAACAGTTATTTTCAATGCATGTTATTTACATTTAAAGGTTAAATGATATAACAATATAAATCAACGGAATGTGAATCTTTTAGCTGCAGACATGTTATACATGTTAAAGATTGATTTTGAAAAAAAAACTTTTCTTTAACTTCAGTGATTAAATGAATACAGTGATTATTACATCAATTCATCCATTATCTTCCGCTTTTATCCTATAGTAGGGTTGCGGGGGGGTTCCCCATGCCTATCCAGGGGAGAACGACTCAGGCGCCGGGCAGATACACCCAGGGCACCAATCTAACGCTGGGCACACACTCACTCACACAGACACACTCTAAACGGGGCAATTTGTAGAATTCAATTAACCTTGATCCATGTTTTTGGACTGTGGGAGGAAACCCATGCGGACACGGGGACAACATGGAAACTCCATCCAGATTGGGATTCAAACCGGGAATCCCTAGTGCTGAGAGGCGAACGTGCTAACCACTAAACCGCTGATACACATTCCATGTATAAATAATATGTAACAGTACATAAACTAGCAAACAAATACTGTATGTGATGGACAAGCAGACTGTGCGTCTGGGTAAAAATCTTTAGAGTAAACATGGATAACATTTATTGGTAAAATGTTTTTTTAACAAATAGGCCCAGGTATTGTAGCTATTTATAAGCATAGTCATCACTGATCTAAACTCATCTATATAATACACATCAATAACTACTGTGAATTTGTAACATAACATTTGTATCCAATATGTTAGAGGCTTTCAGTGAAAAATGACCTTGCACACACTCTAAACTAACACACTATACAAATGTTACTTCACCTGTTGAAAGGGTCATTCACCTCCCTCTCCCTTCCTCTCTCTCTCTCTCTCTATCATCTATCATTGTTTCACAGCAAATGTTGTACCATCTATAAGTTGGACCTAACTACTTGTTAAAGGAACAATACATTAAACACAGACGAACTTTCATTTATTCAAGTTGAGAGAACTTCTGCCCTCTGACGGGCAAACAGCAAAACGCACATATATATAGGAAAATATTTTTCCAAATAATGTATTTAAACAAAACCATTGTAAGGACAATTATTGAAAGAATAAACCATTATTATTTATGGTGGTTTATATGAATAGCAGTACTATTATTTTTTTTTATCGTTTTGTACATGTGAAGACAATACAGCAATAACAAATGCTAAGAAATTTTTTAAAGCAGTTTACAAAATACAGTTTTCTGTTCAAAACTAACTCTTAGACAGATATCTAACCCTATTTAACCCCACTCAACAGATTTACGATGAATGATCCCAAATTCTTTCAGGTACATGCCAAATTTTCTTAGTGGTTAGCACATTTTCTCCCAGCGCTGAGGATCAGGGTTTGAATACTAAACTGGCTGGAGATTTGATGTTCACCCCATGTCTGCAAGGGTTCTCTGGTTTCCTCTCACAATCCAAAAACATGAATTCCAGGTTAATTTAATTACTCCTATATAGTCTGTGTATGTGTGTGAGTGAGTGTATGCCCAGCAAAAGATTGGCACCCTGTCCAATGCCCAAAAAACATCTGCATAATGCCCAATTTCTTCCAAGGATGGGCTTGGGGAACCCCTCTGCCCCCTAATAATGAATGAATGAAAAATAAACATCTTTTTACATCATTGTTATAATAATAATAAAATAAAACTACTACTAGTACTACCAATAATAATTATAATTATTATTCCATCCATCTATTATCTTCTACTTTGTCCTCTACTAGGATCGCGGGGGTGGGGGCAGTGAGGTGGATTTCCACATGCCTATCAAGGGGAGAAAGTTTTGGGAGCTGGTCAGATGCACCCAGAACAGTATATACACTTAACAGTAGTAGTGGTGTTGGTATAATTATATTATTTTATTGTATTATTTTTTTTATTATGTTTGTTATATTACTGTTGTTATTGTTTCTTGTTTTAGTAGTTGTAGTGTATTTTTTATAGGTATTCAAATTATATGAAAGGGTGGTACACTCTCAGCTTCACAATCCTAAACTTTCTCCTCCCACATTATTCCAATTAACTAAGAATGCCAATTCTGCTTTATTTGCTGCAGAAAATATGTAACGTACTTATTTGCCATGTATAATTCATGGCCAATACATTCTGACAGTTCTAACCTACGGTACCACCAAAATTGAACGCTAGATGGCATAGGTTGACCAGTTAGTCTACTGATAAGCCATGAGAAATGCAAGTATCCTTCATTCATTCATTATCTTCCGCTTTAAACTCTATTAGGGTCGCGGAGGGATTCCCAATGCCCATCCAGGGGAGAACGTTTCGGGCGCTGGGCAGATATACCCAGGACAGGGCGCCAATCTATCGCTGGGCACACACTCACTTGCACAGACACGCACGTATACACACTCTATATGGGGCAATTTGCAGAACTCACTTGACTTGATCCATGTTTTTGGACTGTGGGAGGACACCTGAGAACCCGGAGGAAACCCACGCAGACACGTGGAGAACATGGAAAGTCCACCCAGATGGGGATTCGAATCGGGAATCCCTGGCGCTGAGAGGCGAACGTGCTAACCACTAAGCCACCGTGCCGCCCCAGAAATGCAAGTAATTTTTTTTTAATTATTTTTCTGCTTACTGATTGTTCAAATATCAAATAAAATGGCAAACGACGCGGTGTTACCAACTTGTTTTGTAAATCAAAATCGTAAATATTGACATAAATCACCGCCATTACAGTCACCCAACCCTTGTTCAGCCAAATAAGGGCGGTGTGCGATAGGCATCACAGATCAAGAATTACTAAATGATTTTAAAAATATCCCAAACCACATAGAGTGCTTATTAATGGTTCTTTGTAGATTTGCATTCTATATAATGAATTTCCTATATTATATTACATATAACGTGTTAACACTTACATGACATACATATACATTGTATGCATTTTTTTTTTTTTTTACATTAGTATGTAAAAAGTGAAACCATGTAAACCGATGCCTGTAGCCGACTGTAAATATCAGAACAAAAACCTGAGTTGACTTATATGAGGCAGGAATCAAACAGTTATACTTTTGTTATCATTCGACTTGCTGCAGCAAGGCAACGGCAGTAGGCGGGCTAAACGCTCGTGTTTTGGCAACAACCAATCGTTTCAAATGCAGTTAGCTGTCAATCATGCTGGTGTCGTGTATCGCAGCGCATGTGGGCGGAGACTGGAGCAGGGTTTCGCGGCTCTGCAGTTTCTCACCATTTGCTGTGGAGACGACGGTGAGTTGTGCTTCGACTACTGATTACCTTGGTGCCCGTGAAACCATTTAAAGAAACCACCTTCACATTTGTGAAAGGAAGTGTATTTTTATATTACAATGTTTTCTATAACGCTGGGTTTACATTTTGCTGCTTAATTGGAGCCACGGTCTGATCGGGACGTGTGATTCGATTGGGCTGGAACAGGAAAGATGGCGTTTTAACCTGTCCATAAGGAGAAATGCCACTGTACATGGAATGATCCTGTGGGACTAGAACTATATCCAGGTAAAAGAGAATAGATAGATTTTTTTTAATCAACAATAACAGTGCCTTGGTTGTCTTGTAATGACTACCTCAATGTGACTCTACTGCTCCTAAATCTTTTTTTTTTTAACCGGTTCTACAGAAAATTCAAAATGGGAAACAGTTTTTCCAACATATCTGCCTTTCAGTCGCTTCACATTGTGATGCTTGGCCTGGACTCAGCAGGAAAAACAACTGTCCTTTATCGGCTTAAGTTTAATGAGTTTGTAAACACTGTTCCCACTATCGGCTTCAACACGGAGAAGATCAAGCTGAGTAACGGCGCGGCAAAGGGCATCAGCTGCCACTTCTGGGATGTCGGTGGCCAAGAAAAGCTCCGTCCACTGTGGAAGTCTTACAGTCGCTGTACAGACGGCATTATCTATGTGGTGGACTCAGTGGATGTAGACCGGCTGGAGGAAGCCAAGACTGAACTGCACAAGGTGACCAAGTTTGCTGAAAACCAGGGAACACCTCTGCTTGTCATTGCTAATAAGCAGGACCTGCCTAGATCTTTACCTGTGGCTGACATAGAGAAACAGCTTGCTCTTCACGAGTTGACTCCATCCACTGCATACCACGTTCAGCCTGCTTGTGCCATTATTGGTGAGGGGCTGCATGAAGGCATGGACAAACTGTATGAGATGATAGTGAAAAGACGAAAGGCTTTGAAACAAAAAAAGAAGCGATAACCAATTCTCACATCAAGGATTTTGTTTACTATGATAATCCCCCTCCTGCAAGCTTTTGGCAGTTTGTCATGTGCCACTGGACCGATGCACCACTCGGGTTATTGATTTTGGCAGTTTGCTTGCATTCCAAGGGATTTATGTTAAACTGCCGCTGCTGTATGACTCTGCAGGGTGGTTTGGCCTTCACCAAACTTGAGAAAAGCTTGAAAAAACTGATTTGTTTCCTTAAAGGGGGCTGGTTCCCGTTTCTGCTGCTGTTGATCATACTGCGTAAATAGCCTCATCATACTGAAGGAGTTCTCTTGTTTAGCACTGTGAAGATCTACAGCTGCTACAGTTTTCCTTTGTAAAATGATTTATTTCCAAGAAATGATGGAGGCAAAGCGTCTGCATTACAAAAAGACATTGTACAATTCTCCAATAAATAACTTGGTTCAGAACAGTGTAATGGTTTAACACATGCCTGTGTTTAAAGTCTAAATTAAGGACTTGGTGTACCTTTTCAGGCTAATGATATTAAAAAGACATCACATATGGTCAACACCGTTCATGTGCTTGCAACTCAGCCCACTACTTAGCACTTTTCCTTACGAAAACCAGTAGAGTTCAACACTGTATTCCAAATTTCAGATTTATTGTATTACTCATTAAAAATATGAATTCTGAAGTATTTTTCAATTAAAATGTAATGACCAAGATATTTGTATCATTCATTTCTGCGCTCAAAAATAAGAATGAAAAATCTAGACATTTGACTGATTCATAAATGTTGACTCAGCAAGCTAGTCTTGTGATGTTTCATAGCTAAAGTATTATTATTATTATTATTATTATTTTTTTTTTACTTTTATTAGTTTTCATTTTGTGCTACCTCTATATTGCTTAGTGCTACTATTGTTTGTCTGGGGTAGAGGCCACACTGGTCAGCTGGTAGATGGGGGATGGGGTTCCCTTTAGAGTTACCAGTGTTTTGACACTGTAACCTGTGGTTTCACAGCAGAGCACACACGATGGAGTTGTGTGAACAAATGGAGCAATTGGCTGGTAAACATTTATTTGGCTTTGCTGTTAGGGTCAGTTAGCTTATTTTGGGGAAACAAAACCACAGCTACAGATATACAGAAAAATATACTGAAGCTCACCAAGTTTGTCTGGTCATTTTGATTTGTATTTGAAAGTCTGTGCTGATCTACATTCCAAAGGTGATTCAGTTATTTGGCATTGCTCTAAAGTTATGTAGCTTTGTTTGAAACCATGATTATTTAGGAGACTGTGTTATTGAAAAATATTCAATAATATATTATGTCTTAGACCTTCATGAAAGCATCTTTTTCTTATTAATATTATTTTGTGTCCTTTTCATTTGGCATATGTAAGCATAGGAGGAGTTCAGTCTGCCTTGCTGGGAATTCTTCACTAAGGTTAGAGGAAGTGACTAAAGTTTGTGATTGGATGAACTTGCACAGTCATGCCTGATTTCAGTAGGATTTTTTTACATGGCCAAACATTACTAAATTTTATGATTTGAGTCAGTATTTATCAGAGGCAGAGGCACTGTGTGAAGCTAATTAATATATTTTTAAAAAGTTACACTAAGTAGCCAAAAAAGGCCTATCCCCATGACCTGTAGCAAACATCCTTTAATGGTGAGCTTGCATTTTGATGAGTAGAAAATAATTAAGGAGAGCATCTTTTCATCTTAGTTAACTTCAAAATGTTTTTGTAAGGAGGGGAGTCTGGCATGGTGGCCAGACGGTGAGGGACCCTGTCCACATTAAATTTTCATGAAGATCGATTGGTAAAGTTGGCTCAATAGCAGAGGTTCAATAGCACCTCTGTGCCTGTGGGATATGACTCATTTTTAGAAAAGCATATAACTCCCCATATAACTTAAGTTTTAATATGTTACAATCATCTTTACTTACCTGATTTTTTTATAGTGACCTAAATCTTAATCTAGCTGAATATTCTGTTTATTCTTAAAGGTAATAATTATTTATCTCTTCATACTAATGTATTCACTTGTGTTATTCATTACCACAACACTGTGCATTTGAAATGAACCCAAATGTTAAACATAAACCTTGGGCTTAAATGACATTTTACTATTCATGTAACCTGCACAGTTTATTGGTTGATGTTTTATAAGTCAAGAATCACGTTTGTTTATGTAAGTTAACGTGCAACAGTTATCTAGCTTACAATGTTATGATATCAGTCAACAAAATGTTTATCATTCTTTAGCCATGCTGCGCCTTTAAAGATACCTTTGGTTTGTTTGTCAGAGACCTAAACCTTTTGACATAGTTCGAATCTAACTTTTACATACACTTCTTGCTATTTTAAACCAATCACTTTAATTTAGGTTATCCATTATGTTATACTTGGTCATAAACAGTAAAATGTAAAACAACTCATATATTCTAAACAAACAAATAGTAAGCATCTTATCCCAGGATAAGATTGCAAGCTTAAGCTCTTCCAGTAATTAAAAGATTAGGCCACCCCTCTTTCAGTTACGGCAATTCAAAGGGTTTATTATAAGCTTTATTTAGTTTCACAATGGAACTTTTTCCAACCGACTATCTCAATATGTGTAGTTGCTTTGTGTGTGAGGAACAGTTATCCTCAACTGTCAATTTTATTTTAAAGATATTTAGAGTACTTTTATTCTTTTTAGACGGTCAATCTTTGTGCACCTTCAGTATGTTTGGATTTTCACTAAAGGTTATGCTACGTCTGTGTTAATATATGCAATCCATTATCTAATCTCTCAATCCATCAGAGGTGAAAGCAGTCTGTGTGTCAATCAGTCCCAAGCCTTTGGCCTTTCTCTAGCTCAGCTAAATCAGATGTGTTAATAATGTGGAAGAATGGAAGAACGAAAAGAGGGGAGTGTGTGTGTGTGTTTACATTTCCCCTAAGAGGGGGATGGGGGCTTGAAACAGAAAGTGGAGGATGGGGAGACATAAAGTGTTTGCAAATACGCAAAGTTTCCTGGGGAAGAGGACACAACTAATGCAGAGTCTTTAAGAAATAAATCAGAATAATTTCCTTTTAATATAATTACCTAGTATGAAGGTAGCTATAAGATAAACCAATTAATAGTAACTAGTTAAATACATGGTATCAGCCTAATTCATTTGAAGTACATGAAATTAGCTGGGTTTATATTATTATATCATATTTTATAATATCTATGTTAAAAGGTCAGTGCAGTTAATCATTGGCAGTTATTAAGTCAAAATGAATGCAATGATTGTCTAAAATACTCCAAAGTTTTTAATCCCCTGTTAAAGTGGAGACTTAGAATTATTGAATTATTCCAAAAATGCAAGGTTTTAGTGTGGATAGAGACATAAGGATGCACCTATCTACTTTCATGAGTACTAAGAGGTACTGTGATGTAAAGTCAACATTTACCAGGCATTTAACGGTTTCACATAGGGCAGACATGCATTTAAATTCCATATATTACAGTTAAACAGTACTGTCTTACTATTAAGAGTTGATATAGTTGGAGAAATAGATCTTTAAATTTGTAGTTTTTTTATATAACTTTATTTTATATACATTTGTATTAATGCTGTTCCATTGTAATTTTAGTAATGCAGTTTAAAACTCTCACATACAGCACAGATTACACGGTGTGAGAGCTTTTTAGAGAGGTTGTCAACCCTGACGCGTCACATGTTTGCTGTTCACTGTTTCAAGACCAAGCCCCCAGGCCTGTATGTCAGCAGTGTAGCTGGTTTACTTCAAAAAGCTTTCATAAATGATTGTAACCTAGCAGCGTTGTTCTTGCTTATTTTACATGCTTAGCTATTCATTACAAAAAACAGACACTCCGACTTTTACTCAGACTTTTTTTTTTTAGCTTTAGTTCAGTTTCATTTCACTGTTTAAAAGTCTTTCTAATGTATAGTTATATGTGGTATATATTTGTATTGTTACTCAACGCATTTTTACATAATTAACTTTTTTTAATTAAACAAAGTTAATGTGTTTTAACTAAAAAGTTTACGTCTGAAAACATAAAATTCCATTGCTTTGTGAATTATGCTCGAAACTGAGAGGAGCTGCCACTTCTTAGATAATGTTCAAGAGATTCTGAAATTGGAATAATGATCATTCATTAAAGGTGAAACCATTAAATTTGTTAAACCAAACTAAAGTTAAGCATTTAAGCCCAGCCTACAATTCATGTTTCACTTTATTTGAAAGTGGTTTAAGGGGGTCAGACTATACACTGGACACTATAACTCATCCCTTCATGTCTTACGAATATCACTTTGAGCAAAGAGGCAATTATGCTTGGTATGGTAATAAAATTCTTAATGAAACTTTTACAAATCTGGAAACAATGTGATTTTATATATATATATATATATATATATATATATATATATATATATATATATATATAGTTAACCTTGCTGACATTTGCACTGGATGCTTGTAAATTTGGTAGCTTTTAAAAAAAACCTGCTAGTCTATTCAGTAATCTTTAGTGGAAATACTGTAAAAAGACAAATTGGATGATTGGCAGTCAGCCATGCAAACATTAGCTAAGAGATAGAAAGAAAGACTCATAATATTGGTCTCTGTGTAATATGATCTGCAGGCTTGGCTGATACTATAATACAAAAGGCAGGGTACTTTTTACAGGCTCTCTTCTGCAAACAATCACAAAAGAAAAATTGACTTAGCTCTTGTGCCACACAAAACGGCTTTTGTGAAGTGCTATCCAACACAGATGTGAAACCTAGGATAAGTAACAGACTTAGAGAGCAGGGCAGAGATCCTAATACAATGTATGGTTTTAGCATTTACTTATTTAGTTTGATGGGATTCTGTTTACCAAAAAGAATGGGGAAAAAACAGATGACCCCTGGTGATGTATATGGTAGAGTCAAATAATTGTTTTGGTTCAATAATGTAATTATATTTCATAAATATACAGATAATAAATATATAAATGTAAATGCATGATGGTAACAGAGACACGCTGTTGAAACCTTTAACAGCTCTTTTGATAGCACTGAACAGCTCCAAATTTCATTCATTCGATTATATTTTTTTCTGTTTTTGCACACTGACTTCTTAACATCCTCTCAAGTGAACTGGCCAGTGAAACTAAATCTCATTAAAAGATTGGCAAGATGGCTGGTACAAAGACTTCTTTTGTCTGAGCTCTTTTTCAACTGAAGCTGCTCAGGAAACGATTCCCACACATACTCATTTAGACTACAGAACCCCCACTCACAGTAGGGTGGGACTAAAAGGTCAAAGAGGAATGCCAGGGGTCCCCAGCTGGAGAATGTAAATCCAAGCCAAGCAGGCTTTCACATACATTTACTTAATAAGTTGCCTTTCCCCTGTATTTGTATGTTAATGAAACTAGATATGTTTTTGTATAAGTGAATATGTCTACAAAGCCGTTAACTATGGCAAGTATTTACACTATCGGTAGAAACTGAAACTTACAAGGAAAGCTGAAACTGATGTTGAGAGAACAAGCAAAAAAACTAATAAAACCTTTTTTACCCGGCTAAAAGTATAACCCAGCTAACCACTGCTCTACCATGCTGTCCTGATTATATAATACACCTGAAAACTTTTTACTGTTCATTTAAGCAGATTGATTTTTTTCTTATACTGTTTTAAAATGTTGCTCCAAAAAGTATATTAATGTTTTGTGATACCAAATTTCTATGATTGACTGGTCATCTGGCCATTTAGGATCAAGTGTTCCCCAGTCCCCAGTCCCTTGCTTTAATAAATAAATAAAAAAAAAAAAACAAACCAAGATCTGTTTCAAAAGAGTTCAAAAGATTTATTAACTTTTTTTAACACTTTATTATTTCCAGAAATAGAACACTCTATTGAAATTCTCTGTTTTTGTTGCTTTCATTAACAGTACACATCTAATGTTAGTTTAAACCTTAAGGACATTTATTCATTATCTAATGGGAGCAAAAACTCAGCACTTTAAAAATCAAGTTACAAATATGAAAGCCATTATGTTAGGGTTTTCTTTCTAATCTTAAGCAAAAGAGGAAAAACAGCTCTGGCAAGTTTTTATGATGCTTTTGAATGGACTGCTATTCTTTGCACAACTCTTTTTATTATAGAGTAAACCATGATTACAGTGGAGGAGTAAAGACCGCAGGAGGCAGAGAGGTGATTAATGAAAGGGTACGCTGCAGGTGTGTCTGTGTTTGAATGCATAGCTGAATTTTTAGACGTGCTTGGACCTGTTTGTTCTCCCAATCTGTGTGCTTTGACAATAAGCCAACTGAGAAATAGAGGTGTGAATTATTTATCTATATTTTTGGCAGTTTTATGATTTGCTGTAAAGCACTTTTATTTCAAGTTGTGAACTGTACTGTGCAAAGTACTTTTCTTGCAGAAAAAAGACAAACAGATCGACCTACCTATGTAGCTTGCTTGTCAAAATTTAATTGCGATTTAAATCTAAAATGCAAAAGTGCAACATTAGGGTTTCTGTTTCGCAAAGAAAAAAATCAATAAGTAAAATAAATTTAAAGTAGAGTCTGGTGAGAAACTCATTATTTAGATTTCTGTTATTTAGATTTATTTAAAAGTTTTTAATAAACAATGAAATATTTCTGAAGTTACAAGGTAACTAACAGCTGATGATAACCCTCTTTTTATGGTCTCATTTTTAATGAACAGCTCAAAAGATTACAACAGAAAGAATTTAGCTTATTGGTTTATATGCAATTGACAAACATGCAATTAAGTTATGAGTCATTGAATTTAGGGTGTAACTATTTACATCATAATATGATGCAATATTTTTACACTCTTTGCCAGAGCCAGTCTCTGTTATGACGTTGAGACTCAAGACAGGACAGGAGGAGATGGAACTTAATGCAATAATTATATTTGTTACAGAATGCAGGACGGAATGTGCAACATACCCAAACTAAACCATAAGTTCACTTAAGACCTCCAATAATAAACAAACAAAACACATATATCACTGATGGAAAAGTGTGTTTGTGTATTTTATGCTGGCATTAGGGGATCAGACTAAGTGGTACTTCTAGATTTTGTACTTTTTGGCGACTCTACATGTAAAGTCAAAAACAGTAGTCCATTTGTTGCACTGTTTGTCTAAAATCTAATCTTTTATCAGTTCTAACAGGGCAACCGCATGCTGGTGGCTGGACATCTTTGTTTGTTAACTGTTTGCCAGATTACTTAGCAGTGTTACCACAGTCCTGTGAATCATTCACCAGTCAAATAATACCTGCCCTGACCATTAGGGAAAAAACTATGATTAGTAGTCCAGCTATGAACAGCTTTGGGCTGAGCAAAATTAATTTAGTGCAAGAATAATTTTAAATGACAGTCAAATTATTCCATTCTGTATTATTAATTTTATCATATTTTACTTATGATCGAGGGACTATGCTAGTTCACAAGAGAAGCTATGAATAACAGAGCTAATTTTCTTGAGTCTGAAATGCACAAACACGGTCACAATAACTTGAATAAACTGCTATACAGTGCTATGAGCCAAGGCTGGTGGGAAAAGTGCTAAAGAGAATTTACACAGAAAAACAGGCAGAACTTGATGAGTACATTGTGAAACAATGTAGAGAATGAAGGAAAGAAAAGAGGGAGCTTAAATAAACAAAGATGGCGTGGAAAAACAAGATGAAATGTGTGGAAGGTGTGCTAGATCTTCAGAAATGTCCCACAACTATGTTACAAATTATGTTTTGATTTCATGCTGATTTGCTTTTAGAGTTTTCAATCTGTGTTTTTTAAACGTAATATTTTTGTGTATACATTTCCAGATTCAGACAACAAAGACATTCTCACTGCCATGTCCAAAGGCCAAGGGTCCTTATAAGAACAATTCTGGGAAAGTGTGATGATAGTTGCGTACTTGGAATGCGAACGTGGGTATGATTGCACTGGGCAGTTATGAGCCAATGCTGGGTGGAGACAAGCCACTCTTGGCACTCTGGGTTGTGGAAGACATGATGGGCAGTGGTAAGACTATTTGGACATACTGAGTGTTCTGCAGGTTTGCAGATGGCTGATGTGTGCTGGGGTCACAGGTAGCTGGCATGGGTGCGCCGGCCAACAGAAACAAGCATACCCTCTGGAGTGCCACCAGGTACATGCATGGAGGTGATGGTAGGTATGCCCTCTGGCATGACAGTGGGTACTACCTCATGAGTGCTGATGTAAATATGCTCTGGAGTGCTAGCAGACATAAGACTGCACTCAGGAATTGTCAGCAAGAATGGGAATACCTTCCAAAGCAGTCAGGTCGAGAGACATCTTAGGACAGGAAGTTTCCTACATAGAGGCAGGTTCAACATAAAGATTAATTCATACAAGCAGGCTGGTTCAGACATGCAGAGTACAGTGGTGCTCATAGTGCTGGCAATTTCAAACAGGTTCTCTTGCTGGCTGAACAGGAATCGGCTTGAGACCTAGGGCAACCCCAAAAGGAAGGAATGACTATGACTATTTTTTTGTTGCCAGGCAGGGTTAATGGGTCAAAAAGGCCTTCAGCTTAATATAAAGTCAGACCAGAAATAGAAAATTATTTTTTCTGAAAGTGGGCCTAAAAGCAGTCAGCAAATACAGCTTAACTACTTCTAATTTCCAGGTTTGTTATTTAACTATATTCTAGGAACACCTCCCATGTATTTGTGTGTGTGTTCTCTATATAAAATTAATCACAACTTGTATGGATACTCCTTACATAGTTATACGGATGAATATAAAGAAGTATATATTTTCTTTGAAATCATTAACCCTTGCTCCAGTAAATGAGCATTCTTTCCCTGGATACTAAACAGGGGAACACACCCAATTCACATTTCTGTGCCTATTAGGTGTGTTTATTCTGTGTATCTAGATTATTTTGGTAACGCCTATAAACACAGACTGGTATGCAACAAGTTTTATATTAACTTGTTTGAACCTTTCTTCAAGGTTGCCTATGTCTATAAACAAACCTTGGTGATATTTAGTTACATAAAACTATAAGCCTTTAAGTACAAACTCAAAAGTAAATGTATGCAATGGAAAGAGATTTTAACCTCATCAAACTAACAAATTATAAGGAAATGAAATGTATTGATAAGAAGCATATAAGTTTTTATAAATCCTTGATAATTATAACACTGGCTGGTGTGGTGGCTGAGGAGTTAGCTTATTTGCCTGAGGAGTGTGGACAAGATTTCTTAGTGCTCTGGTTTCCAACAAATTTTTTAAAAATATGCTGGAAGATAAACTATAAAAAAAACTGCCCCAGGTATAAATACACTGCCTGGCCAAAAAAAAAGTCGCCACCTGGATGTAACTTAGCAAATGAGCTACCTATTGGATAATTACTGCATAGATGCTTATCCTGGCGGCACGGTTGGCACATTCGCCTCTCAGCGCTAGGGATTCCCGGTTCGAATACCCATCTGGGTGGAGTTTCCATGTTCTCCCCATGTCCATGTGGGTTTCCTCCAGGTTCTCCGGTTTCCTCCCACAGTCCAAAAACATGGATCAAGTCAATTGAGTTCTCCAAATTGCCCCATGTGGAGTGTGTGTGTGTGAGTGAGTGTGTGCCTAGCGATAGATTGGTGCCCTGTCCTGGGTCTGTCTGCCCAGCGCCCGAAACAATCCCCATGGGCATGGGGAATATACATGGGGAATATACATAAGGAACCCCCATCGCAACCCTAATAGAGGATAAAGTGGAAGATAATGAATGAATGAATAAATGAGTTGCTTCTCATGTCTTAAACATGTCTCATGTCTTTCTCATGTCTTAAACAACCATGTCAAAAGACACATCCCATGGTCGTGGACAAGATGGTACACTGTTTTAAAAGGGTCGAAACATTGGCATGCATCAAGCATAGAAAACATCTAAGAAGATTGAGAAACAACTAAATTGGGTTAAGAACTGTCCAACACATCATTAAAAACTGCAAGGGAAGTGGGGACCCATGGTCTTTTAGGAGGAAATGTGGCCACAAAACACACCTAAATAAACGTGTTTGGCGATCACTTAAACATTTGAAGAAATCAAATCAAAGTTGAGTGAGAATTACACAATTTGTTTGTTATAACATAATTTAAAAATTATTTGCCCACAGACCTTATTACAAGTGGCACATCGGTGTGTCATGTTTTCTTTTTTTTGTTAGAAAATAAAGATGTCAAATTAATTACATTTTAATCCACAACTTTTTTCACACAGTGCAACTTGTATGTTAATCCAAGTATGTTTTTTTTTCAATAGTTCTTTGGGAAAATGTTTTACATAATATATTTTTTATGCAATTATAAATGAGAAAGGACCAAGACAAATGCAGTGTTCAGTACTAATCCAAGTTTGAGGGTAAAACACTTTTTTTATTTTTTTTAACATACAATGTCAAATACAAGGTCCATACGAGTGATCTATTTAAATAATATGGTCATTTATTTACAATTTTCATTCTCTTTTCCTTAAAACAATCCCCTGGCTGTTGCCATGGGAACAAGAATTTTCCACATGCCCATGCACCTGATTGGCTGAAATACATGGTCATGTTTCACAGAATTCGAATTGTTCTGGCTTTGGCTAGGACTTCCCTTCCCAGCCTGAGGGTGTGTGTGTGTGTGTGTGTGTGTGTGTGTGTGTGTGTGTGTGTGTAGTAGTAGTGTGGTGTGTAGCCTTCACACCATGTGTTCTGAAAAATTGCAGCGCATGCATCAGACCCTGATCACAAATGATACATCACATGGTACAGTGCTTTTTGTTTTTTAATATGTTTGGAAAAATCTTTCTAAATAATTGATCCAAACTAAACCTACAATGTAGGGGTTTCACATCAATTTAATTCTAAACCATGAAAACATTTTAAATTAATTATTATTAAAAGCAAATATTGCCCCAGTGTAATATACATTTTTTGTTTTTTAAAAACACTTTTTCATGGTAGCTTCACATTTTCCATCTCTGATTTTAGCGATTTACTGCCTTGTATATTTTAATGTTTTTTTTCCTTGCACCTTAAATGTGTTAATTAGTTTGATCAGGTATGTTTGGTATAGGGCAGCACGGTGGCTTAGTGGTTAGCACGTTCGCCTCTCAGCACTAGGGTTCGGATTTTAATCTGGGTGAAGCTTCCATGTTCTCCCCGTGTCTGCGTGGGTTTCCTCCAGGTTCTCCATTTTCCTCCAACTGTTCAAAAACAGGGTAAATTCACCAAATTGCCCCATGTAGAGTGTATGTGTGTGTCTGTGTGTGTGAGTGTGTGCTCAGTGATAGATTGGCGCCCTTTTCTGGGTGTGTCCGCTCAGCACTTGAAACGGGGTTTTCATTAGGGCTTTAACTTTTTATAATGTTTATAGATAATCCTGATTTGAATAGTATGTATGGCAGATGTTGTGTTCGTAATATAGGCTGTGCTTGGTTTATTATTTATGATGCATTATGATCAATTTTAATTTAATACAAATCCTTTTACCCTTGATGATACGGTGACTATTTTGGATGCTTAAGGCCACATCCACATGACAGCAGAATTATCTTGGTATTTTTTATATGTTTTGCATCTACACAAAATGCCAATGACGAACAACGTTTTCAAAACATTCTGCTGTTCTGTGGACATTGCCTAAAACATCAAAATTGACACTTTGCTAATTTGTATAAACCACAGGATGATCTCTAAATCACATTAATCCCTGATTGTTAATTGAATAACTGTACCAATAACAGGTGTTAAACAGGTGTAATTTGTTAATTACAGTTAAGTAATTAGTGAAATGTAGATGACAATAAAGACATGTTACTTTGATATTAAGAACAGTTAATTTAACTAAGAAAGTGTCCAGAAAAATAAACTGGAATTCGTTTTTTCTTTGTGTCTTTTGGAATGGTCAAGCATTATTTGATTCCCACGAAGCAGGCGGTACAGAGCAGGGTTTAGTGATTAAGGCTGACCCAAATGTAGCTTTGTAAACGGACAATCTGATGCAGGCACTGCAAGCTTCTGAGGGTGAACAACTGGCCATAAGAGGAAGTTTAGTAAGTCTAAGTTCCAGTGGGCTGACCTTGGGTTTTCCCTGCCTGTCAACAGATGAGACAAGATAAACATAAATATTCCATATTTGTAAGTAATACAAGTATATGAATCTTATTGAAGATGAAGAACGGAGCTCTAACAAAGTTTTTTTTATTAAAAGAAAACACAGCTATTTTGGTCTAATTCAGCCACTAAACACATTTTTCAATTTGTGCATGTGATCTTACAGGAGCAGACCACTGTAAGGCATTTTTTGGAGACCAGTGACATTATCTTTGGTTCCCTACAATGCAAATTTGTTGTTCTATTGTCTTTTTTAAAAAAAACATCCTGCTATTTTTTTTCAACAAATCTTTAACAATTAATTCAGGATATTTACTTTTAAAAGTCTTGTTTAATTAAACAATTACAAGCAAAAACATTTTACTTATAATTTAGTATTTGTCACTTTTAGTAGTTCAGAATATTACATTCACCAGACTGACTGTGCTTTCCAATAGCTCAAAAATGTTCAAAAGACAATATGGTTTTAAAAGTTTTAACATTATAGAAAAATAATAAAAGGAATTAGCCAAGACATAAATGGTGGTTTACAAGAATTGGAGATTATCAATTAGAATAGATTTATAAAACCTATATCTTTTATTAAATGACGTAAGGACTTTTCATGTGTTTTTGAATTTATTAAAACATATTTTGAATATATATACATATATGTCATGAAGCCGGGTCTATGGTTCTCACTGTCAGAGTCATTCTGGAGGTCATCTCTGTTAATTTAGATGGGCAGCTGTTCATGGTTCATACTTCTAATTTCAACAGACATGGTAGGAATTTGAGTGTGTCATTGGGAATGTTTATCTGCTGCCCATGACTGATGACTCAATACTACGTGGTGACTGGTTACACATATAAAATTCAAAAGACAATGCTTGGATTCTGTCAACAAAATATAATTCTAACATCAACATGCATAAGAAAATTTGAAAACTAAAGAAACTACTATTCCACAGCTGTTTTTAATAATGCTGTTCTGATCGTTATGCCATTAAGAGCAGGAATGAACACAAAGAGAATAGCATGAAATGAGGAGGAACCAAAATAGAATGCAATTTTTTTTTGCAATGAGCAAAACTCACCTCTGGATGCCCTTCAGTGTTTCATATTTTGTATGAAGACAAATTTTATGCAGAAATGTTTGTTTTAATACTTTGCTGCAATTTATTTTATTAATTTTATTTTTTGACATATTTGGTGTTAACATGACCAAATAGTGGTATATTTTATTATATATTTATTCTCAGGGTTTAAGCTAGTTCTAGTAAAGGTCTTTCAACAGACACCTTCCCATATTTTACCCATATTTAGCAATGACTGTTTTTTTTTAACAAGCTATTGACTGGGATAAATAGAATCTGTCAAACACACAGGAGAAAAATCATGTAGAAGCTGTTCCAACAGTGAGAAAATCCATAATCTGGTCAGTTAAGTCTGTATTACACCTGGCCAAACTAGAGACACAACCTGAAATTCAAATCTACAGTAATGTAAGCTCCCAAGTAAATATGAATTTTAATACTACAACTAAATCTATTACTTATAAAGGGCACATGAACGTAATTATGTTTAATTGCTGTTGTGTTTTTTCTTTGCACTTGAAAAAAGCTCATCTTTTGATTTCCATTTTAAACTTAATTTTTTAATCTTATAGATACTTAGACAGCTGCTGGGTGACTCGTTTAAAGCATGTCAGAGAGGGATTTACACTTGGCTTTAAGATGCGTGGGAGGCACTGCAGACTTAAGATTCCAGCCATTCCATCTGTTTTTAAAGCTACGTTAGAAGACAAAACTTCTATCTAATCACGTGGCAACTGTCTTAAATATCTCTGGTTCTGGTATGTCAGTGAAAATTTACAATGTTTTACCTAAAATGAGGGCAATAGATATTTTAGCTTGTTACTTGACTCTTGACTCGACTTGATGCTAAACTGTAAAAGCTTTCTAAAAATATGGTCCATCAACTGCTACTGTCGGGTTCTTGATAAACCACAATGGCCTTTAATCTTAAATATTTAAACACTACCACTGTATGTTACTGTGGAGGCCAAATATTATTACACAATATTACACAAATTGTTTATTTAAAAAAAAAAAAAAAAAAGAAGACAGATGGAGTCATTTCTTGGAGATATATATATATATATATATATATATATATATATATATATATATATATATATATATATAAACACAATTAATAAATATATGTATTTATGATAAATATAAGTAAATGAAAAGTTTGGATAGAGGTGGGTTTACTACAACTTTATTTCCAAAATACACTTTTTATCTTACCAACTTTGCTGAAAAAAAGGAAAAAATGCTGTTTACCATTAAATGTAACCACTGCCAAATTTGACTGCTTACACATGACAAGACATTTGTTAATTTGAATGGAATTCTTTCACAAAATTTTAAATAAAAAAATTTTTTTTTGTTTGTGCAGAAATTTGGTCTACTTTTGCCTACAGCTTTGGATAGTTTCAGAGATTAATGCATTAATTTAAATTTAGATAAAATAATTAATTTGAATAATTTTTCCTTTTTACTTCTTCAAGTTCAAATTTATAATTATTGCCAGAGTGGACCCCAAAATGAGCTAGAAAATAAGAAAACAAAATAATTTAAAAAACTTTTTAAAATTTCGATATTGTAATATTAATTTTATGTTTTTGCAAATTTGCAAATCTTGCAAATACAATAAATGTACCAGATGAAGTGAAGTTAGTTTTACTTATGTAAACTCTAATGGTTGTTTGGCATAAAGGTCATTTAAAAATCACTTTAATAACTTAAAAACAATTACAATATAATTTATTTTATGTGTTTACAATGTTAAGGCAAATTTCTCACAAATTTTCTAATGGCATTAAAAGTCATTCGAAGTAGTACCTGTTGCAATTCTATATACTATTACTTATCTAAGGTGATTGTTATTAAAATGAGCTTGTGGGGGATACTGGGTTTGGCATAAAACACTCTCATGTTACGCTCCAGTTGAACCTGTTTGGAAATGGAATCTGGAACACAGAGTGCAGTTAACAAAAATGTACAGAGATCTAATATAAATCACAATGAGTGATCAGTAATCGAACACGTTGTATCTGGATAAATGGGTGATTCTGTTTACAATTTTATCTATGTGTATTTTTTTATTTATTATTTTTTTTTTTTTGCTTCGGTCATTGGATCTCAAATTTAAGTAACTGAAAATCTTGGAATTATTTTGATTGTACTGACTGTGATGTAGGGATGGCACGGGGGCATAGTGGTTAGCACGTTCGCCTCTCAGCACTAGGGATTCCCGGTTCGAATCCCAATCTGAGTGGAGTTTCCATGTTTCCCCGTGTTCGCGTGGGTTTCCTCCAGGCTCTCTGGTTTCCTCCCACAGTCCAAAAACATGGATCAAGGTCAATTGAATTCTCCAAATTACCCCATATAGAGTGTGTGTGTAAGTGAGTGTGTGCCCAGCAATAGATTGGCGCCCTATCCTGGGTGTATCTGCCCAGCTCACGAGATGATCTCCCCTGGATGGGCATGGGGAACACGACCCTAATAGAGGATAAGGCGGAAGATAATGGATGGATGATTGTGATGTAGCCTAATTACAATTAGATGTTAACAGGCTTTGCCAATATTGAGACATTTTTTATTATTATATATATTTATATAATATCCATCCATTCATTATCTTCCGCTTTATGCAATAACTAGTGTCGCGGGGGGAGGGGGGACTTTGGGACACTGGGCAGATACACCCAGGACAGGGCGCCAATCTATCGCTGGGCACACACTCACTCACTCACACACACTATATATGGGGCAATTTGGAGAATTCAATGTTTTTGGACTGTGTGAGGAAGCCGGAGAAAACTCACGCGGACACGGGGAGAACATGGAAACTCCACCCAGATTGGGATTCGAACCGGGAATCTCTAGTGCTGAGAGATGAACGTGCTAATCACTAAGCCACCATGCCACACTATTTATATAATAATAAAATATTTCAATTGTTTAGGTATATTCATGAATTAAACGAGATAAAAATATTTAGTGGCAGGTTTATGATTAAAATTTGAATCTTGGATAATTTTTATTTATGTCCAGTAGATGGCAATAAGGTCTCATTTGTTTGATGGTCTTTCCTTGTCTTCAGATCTGCAACTATTGTTTAAACACTTATTGTTCATGTTATTAGTTGAATTGTTATGGTACGATTTATACTATAGATGCACTTTTTAGTACTACAATTGCAGACTTTGGACTGTTTGTTCACTTTTGTAAGTTCACACCACCATAAAGCAGGTATTATTTTGTAATAAAAGTAATTGTGAAGAGATAAGAAAATCCATCGTTTTTAAAATGTTTTGTAATTTTAAATATTCATTCATTATCTCCCGCTTAATCCTCTATTAGGGTCGCGGTGGGGCTCCCCATGCCCATCCAGGGGAGAACGTCTCGGACGCTGGGCAGATAGACCCAGGACAGGGCGCACTCACACAGACACACTCTATATGGGGCAATTTTGAAAGAATTCAATTGACTTGATCCATGTTCAGTGGAATGTGGAAGTGGAAGCACCTGAATCAGTAAACAAGGCCAGGATGATGGAGCTCTGCTCAGATTATTGTTGTGGGTACGATGTTTTTTTAATTAATTAATTTATTTATTTTTGGTTTCTTATTTAACAGAATGGCATTGTGGGTTTAAGTAACCAACAGCCCTACCCAAGACTACACTCCATCATCAACTCCATGTCATTTGGGAACAGTGGTTTCCCTTCCTTCTGGAGGAGCTATTGGTCTCAGGGTGGGAATTTGAACTAAACTTAGCACAAAAGGAATACAATGCAATCAAATGCTGCTATATGAATAGGATGCACATCCAAAGAAGTAAGTGATATTATCTCACCTGTGACTTGTCTGTCTTTATAATTTGTGAGTCTGTACAAAAAGTTAAGGAGAGAGAGAGGAAAAGCGAGCATCAGCAGAAACACAAGACTGTGAAATGGCAGACTATAAATACTGACACGAGTGCAAATCCATAAGTTCCGTTAATAATCGCTGTGAAACCATTATTATATGGGGTAAGACTTACAATGTGGAGAGAGATTACAGTAGTGATAGGAATGTGAAATGACAGCAGATACATCAACTAGCATGATGTCTGTAATGTTTTAAAGTTTCCGTCTCATTGAGTCTTGTCATGAGAAACTTGACGGTAAAAACTTCAGATAAAGGTGAAATGTGTACACAGTGGCATTCACAAATACCCTGACACACCTGTCATCATTCAATTACTAGGAAGAAAGTATAGAGTAAGATGACATTAGTTCCCGCCAGCTATTTTTAGAAAACAATCTGCCAATCTGAGTTAAAAAGAGAACTTTATGGTGCTGATATTACTATAAGATGATTATCATTATATACTATTTTTGTTCAAGACAAGAACAAACACAATAATTTTGTTTCATTTATTTATTTATTATGCAAATGCACAGACATTTTCCGAAATTGATCTGTACAGTACTTATATTATGCAATCCACATGAGCAGAAATACAATATTAGTTACTAAGGCAGATACATTTTTTCATATAATTATAATTATGTTCCAAGATACATATTATGGGGGGGGGGGGGGGGGGGGGGGGGGGGGGGGGGGGGGGGGGGGGGGGGGGGGGGGGGGGGGGGGGGGGGGGGGGGGGGGGGGGGGGGGGGGGGGGGGGGGTTTCCTCCGGGTTCTCCGGTTTCCTCCCACAGTCCAAAAACATGGAACAAGTTAATTGAATTCTCAAAAATTGCCCCCTATAGAGTGTGTCTGTGTGAGTGAGTGTGTGCCCAGCGATGGATTGGCGCCCTGTCCTGGGTCTATCTGCCCAGCGCCCGAGACGTTCTCCCCTGGATGGGCATGGGGAACCCCACCGCGACCCTAATAGAGGATAAGCGGGAGATAATGAATGAATGAATGATACATATTATTCAAAGCAGTGCTATGGTCTTTTTAACATTTATATGTGTGGAGTGAACTCAGGAATTATTAGAAATGTTTTGGTTTTAAGTTTCAGTTTAAACAAATGGTTTAAAAATAGCATTTTAACTAACATTTATTGTACCAAAAATGCACTGAGTTCACCCTACTTGTTGTTTCCCATGCAAGCTAAATCACAGGTTGGCTGAGCTTAAGACTATTTTGACTATTGCTAAAATACAATCTAAGGCAAAAACTTGCAGAATAAATACAGCTGAGTGCTTACATGTTCAAATTAGTTAAAAAACATAATTTTTTAAAACTTAGTCATTTTCACAGCTCTGAAAGTAAAAATATACAAAGCCAATATAGTAAACTGCAATGTTTAAGGACAAATGTTTAACAAATGTTAGATCAAGAGAAACATTTTAGTAATATAACCATATATTGTATAACATCCAATGCAGTTACAGGCACAACTAATCTAGTCAGTATGGTTTACACCCAAGATACTTACTTCTGACTGTGAATTAAAAAAAAGAATAAATACTTTCATATAAATCTTGAATCATAAACATTCACATAATTTGAGGTTGTCAGTTGACAGCACGTCAATGATAGCTGTTTAACAGCAGTGATCTAAATACAACATCTAACGGTTTATTAAACACATGAGAAATCATCAACCTGCATGATGAGACAGAATGATTAAACATGTACTGAAATACAATAAAACCGATCATTAAGGATAATTTTTGCATGACGGCATATTTATCAAAGTACAATCGTTTAAAGTCTTCAGAACATAAATAAATAAATGAATTACTTCCTAAAATGCAACAATGCATAAATACAATATAGTAAAACAAGCAAAAAAGCCATTTTTATTTGTCCTGTGATTGTCATTCAATAGCCGTAATCAGTGTGCTGTTAGTGTGCTGTATATTACATTTTGCAGTAAAGGCTTCGATCTGCTGACTTTATACTAAATTTACAATAGCAAATATGGAATACATCTATACCATAGGGATTGTATGTACTAATACTCTAGTGAAAACTTCATTATGAAAACTTTCGAATTTCATACTATTATCTGGCAGTCATCATTAAGTATTGCTGTATGTGCACTGTAATCACATTTTATAAAATCCTTACTTATTTAATCATATTTAAAATAGCCTTTATGACATTGAATGACATTATATAGAGTGCACCTGCATTGCTGTGACAGTGCTACAATAAAAAAAAAATGTACTTTTTAAGCATTGTGCTCATTCACTGTTAAATTTCTGTGACCAGATATGAAGCATAACATTTTTTACCAAGTGGCAAAGTATTTACTTTGGATGAAATTTGTGTATGTAGTTTGGAAGCACTGACTTGTTTAGACTACTCTAGCAATTAAAATGACCTCTTCCAACTGACAGGGATATGGTAAATTCAGGATTTGTATTCCCAACATTTAGGTTGGTAGTAAAACACTTTAACCACCAAGTTCCCACTCTTAACTAATAATCCTTAGTCTTTTTATTTTAATGTGAGCAGTGAAAACTCTGACCACTTCTATTAATTAAAAATCTAAATTAAGCTTTAAGTCATTCCCCTCCCCCTTAGTGTTCTTGTATGAAAAGTTGTTTGCAAAGATGTAATGGCTTGCTTTAAATTTTTATAAAGCATGTTTGTGTGGTTTAAAATGGCAAAAAAATAAGTAAACAGCTAGAAAAGCCCTCCCAGCATTCCAGATATTGCAATACACTTCTTCATATGACAATGCATTTAAACGTAAACCAAGTCGTTTGTCTTACAGATCCTGTAATATATTTACAATCTTGCTTAATGTTTTTAATTTACTCTGAAAAACCTGATGTGATGCTGACAAGACACAATTGAAAGACCAGCTATGATTAGGTGATGAGCTTGTGCCACAATCTGCTCAGTACTTCTAGTGCATGTTAATATAAATGCCTCCATGCTCAGTACATGAAAGTGTATGTGTTGTTTTTCTTAAGGTCTTACTCAAAACGCTCATAGTTTCTTGTTTGTCTTATTCGTGGCACCATGTCAGTTAGCAACCTGTAGAAAACAAACAAATGCATTATATAAATTATTTTGTAATTTTAGTTTAGAGTATTACATGTAAAACAATATCCATTTAAAAATTTAAAACAAACATTCACCTAATCATTAACAATAACAGATACAACAGACTTACTTTATTCCATAAGCTAGTATAATTAGGCCAATCAAGACACCAATGGTCCCATCCAGGAACCAGACAGCCGGCTCTTGTTGAAAGACCTCAGCACTGATTAGTATAGAGAAGCCCATGATGCCTCCGACTAATGAGTTAAAACCTATAAAAATATATTTTTATTACTGTCATATAAAACACATTAAAATGATATATTTGTTCACAGTACAAATTATTAACATGCTAATTGCAATTTAAAAAAATTCGCTCCTGGTTAAGTGTGACCCATATAACATATTCTTTTCCAAGTGTCTTTAATAAACTTAGAATGTACATAGTTATATACTGTAGGGCACACCGGTATATAATATCCCATTTGCAAACCTATATTTAATATATAATTTAATTACTGACTAGAAAAATTCATATTTTATCCTTCCATACCTATTCAGACTAAAATAAAAATACAAAGTATACAGTAATTGTATGGTTTGTGAATCAGCTACAACAGTATTAAATGACATATTTAGTTAGAGTTTGGTCTTTCTTATTTAGTCTTGTTTACAACGTATTTCTTTCAAATGTTACCAGAGACTTCTTTGTTATATTACCAAATATATTTTGGCACTAAAAGCCTAATTGATACTTCTAAGTTAGTGCTACAGAGAATGCACTAACTTAGAACTTGTCTGGTAACTAAACTAACATCCTAGTTTAGCCAAAAGGACTTTTTTGGATGATGCTTCCACATATTCCTACTTAAAAAGAAAAAAAAAAGTTGGGCAATTTAAGGCCAATGTAAATGCTCTAAACTGTATTATTTTGGATTGTAGAATCGTTTTACTAAAATGTGACTTAAAACCTTTAAAAATAATACATTTTATACTATATATATATATATATATATATATATATATATATATATATATATATATATATATATATATATGCAAACGTTTTAGGCAGGTGTGAAAAAAAGAATGCTTTCAAAAATATAAATTATAATTGTTTATTTTTATCATTCATTCATTCATTATCTTACGCTTTATTCTTTATTAGGGTCACGGTGGGGTTCCCCATGCAAATCCAGGGGAGAACGTTTCGGGCGCTGGGCAGATACACCCAGGACAGGGCGCCAATCTATCGCTGGGCATACACTCAATCACACAGAGACGCACGCCTACACACTCTATATGGGGCAATTTAGAGAACTCAATTGACTTGTTCCATGTTTTTGGACTGTGGGAGGAAACCAGAAAACCCGGAGGAAACCCACACAGACACGGAGAGAACATGGAAACTCCACCCAGATTGGGATTCGAACCAGGAATCCCTAGTGCTTATTTTTATCAATTTACAAAATGCGAAGTGAGCACCAAACAGGTTCAATTTCACAAGTAGTTTGAAACACAGTCATTAATTGAAACAGATACAGCTGTTCGAAGGCTTATAACTGGGTAAGGAACAGCCAAACTCTGCTACTAGGATGAGGTTGTGGAAGACAATTTCATGCCAAAATGAGGTTACTCTGCATTCTGAAATAGACTTAGGAAACATTTGTGTACAATGATATATTTACCATCAGTTATCAGAGCTCTGCTTGTCAATACTCGTCCAAGCATGAACTTGGCAACAGCCAGAATAACACACAGGATCCCACTTACAATAGATACACTAAAGAGGAAATCATCCTAAAAGATAAGAAATGATAAGAAAAAGGTTCGTTTTGCGAAACAATATTTTAAATTGTTATATTTGTCACACTATTTTTTTTTCAATATCTAACATATTAATTTAATATGTGTAACATTGATAGGGCAAAATCTTTTAAATATGTAGTATTTTAATCTTATTTTTTTAAGGTCTATCCACATTACTGAAGTGAAAACAAAATTAATTGCTGTTTCTTAACAGAGATGATTACAAACAATACAGTTATAGGTGTTATGTTATTATCTTCAGATTACCAATTGGCATGTATTTTGGAAGTAAATTGGAAACTACAGTTAGCCCATGCAGGCACAGGGAGAACAATAGTTCCACACAGATTTCACACAAAAAAGGAGTTGAATTATTTACAATTATTGTGTAAGAAAAATGTGCATACTACAAAATACTGTATAATTGGGCCCAAGTATCTGAGTGAATTAGTAAATTTTGTTGATCTATTATTGATATATCATAATTCTGATTATTTCCAAAAAATATTCCATACACATCAATGACTAAAATGCACTGCAAGTTCACTATTCAGAGGTGTTTGTTTGTTTCTGCTTTTTTTCCTAGAGTCCCAAGACTGCAAACCAAGAATAAACTGATGCCAATGTATTCTGAAGGTGAGCCCAGAAGGTCAAAGCAGGTCAACTGTTGCACCTGCAGCTTGTCTGTAGCAGAAATAAAAGGGCATAAAAACATTGAGAGATGCCACATACCCAGTGGACGGTGGAAATTTCTCAAATGTCACTCACTCATGCTTTTGTACCGCAGTCAAAATGTGTTGTTTGAAAAATTTGATTTCATACACTAATTGAAGCAAAGCCTAAGGTGGGGCCTTTCCTAATTACACACCCCTGTGGCACATTTCAAATTATATAGTGTAGTCTAAAGCACATAATTTTAATTTCTCAGCACTTGCATTTTCTTGCTGCAGGACCTGTCCACTTCACAACAGCACAGCAGCTCAATACTGACATTATAAGAGTTCAAATGAATAGACACTTTTATTAAGACCATAAATTTAATTAAATTTAATCACCATCAGTATCACTACATTATACAGTGCTATGAGTAATCTAACAGAACAAATTGATGTGGATGTGGTTAATGCTATTCTGGAAGACTGTCATGTTAACAATTTGTTATTCTATGTAGCTTTGGCTTAAAAGTTAGATTTTTTTCACAGAAATAACCATTTATTGTCACAACATATTTTAAAATGTATATAAACTATGAAAAGCAAAATTAAGAATATAAATTAATTAAATGTAAAAGACAGCTCATAAGTCATTGGTTCAGTGTCTCACATGTTACTTCATCATCACTGGAGGAAGAGCTATGCTATTTTTGTGGAGAGCCTACTAAGAACTTCATCTAGTTCTGTTTTCATTGTCTGTCCATCTGTACATTTAAAGGAGGACAAAACATAGCATTCATTGTGATCATGTTGATCCTGTTCTTCATTTTCATAGGTAATTCCTGACCACTGGTCTGGAACTCTAAAGCTTCCATTTTAACTTATTAGAAGTTTTTTAGTCATGTTACAACTGGATCCTGAACAGTCTCTCATAGTAAATGTAGATGCTTCTAGTTCTGGGAAAGCTTTTGACAGTGTCAGAGAATGCCTCCCAAATTGCACTTAAATGAATATTACCCCCTAAACTCTCCACATATTATAAAATAGGCAGTAAATAAGCATTTACTTTTTATTGTCCCCTCAAACTATAAAGACAAAAGAAAATAAACATCTGTTCCCCTTACAGACTACTTTATAGAAATTTGTGCACCTTTAGTGAAAAGCCTGAAACAAAAAAATCTGGGTTGTAACATTTCAATTAATTTAAGGATTTCAATTTTAGAATTAATTTTTTTTTAATTTCAATGATTTTTTATACATATAACTGAATTTCTAAAAAACAAAATTTGAACACATTTTAGAAATTACACATGCTACTTTTAATTTTAGAAAAACCCATAGTAAATTACTCACAACTTCAGGCAGCAGCTTGGTGGCCAGATCATGAATTGCTTTGCCAAGAATACACATGGAGGACAGAATGAACACGGCTCCCAGTATCGCACAGGCTCTAAAGAGAATAATAAAAAAAAGCCATATTTTTCAAAAAGGATCAGCAAACAGCAGTACTGACCTGCTTTTATAGCTACCAAGTAACTGCAAGCAATCATTTTACAAACATTTCCTTGTTTCCTAGGATGTTTTCAATTATTTAAAAAAAGAAAAAAAAATTAAATTGCGTGTAAAATCTTCTGGACAAGACCGCATTTGTAAAAGTGATGTAAACTTTTATATTGCCTTTGTTTGCCACTATATAAGTTAGGCATAGTCCAAGACTCTCCTTTTTACTTTCTCATTATCTTAGGAAGATTTGTAAATTCTTACTGTTCTTTTATTTATACATTCAAAATATATTAACTGTCTAGTCTTTGTACGTTTTGTGGTTTGGACACTGACATTGAACAGAGATTGAAAAGATTTTACCATAGAATTAACATTCAATTTATCAGGTTTATGGGCTTGCATATATTTCAACTCTCTGAAGAAAAACTGTGGTCTCATCCCAGAGCCGTTACTAGAATCTCAAGGCACAAAAATACTGTTCTCTTCATACTAAAAAGAGAAATTCTATACCCAATAAATGCAAGCTCATCTATTTATAAATAAAATTATTGGTGTTGGTGACCATAGAAAGTAATTATATGAACTTACATGTATTCTCTGTGGGCTGAATGCACAGCTGCTGCGTTGCTATAGCGCCACAACACGATAACTGATGACAGCACATCTAATGTGGCATCAAACTGGAATAGAAGCATGACATTTATAAAATCAAAAATTGACAATTAAAAAAGCTAACATATGAATTGCTGCAAAAACAGATGTCAGGACAGTGTTTCGAGAACAGTGCAGGACAGAGCTTAAGTATGATTTTATTTTTAAAAGATTGACTAATGTGGTGTGCACATTTGTCTTAGAGCAAAATTGTCCTGCGACCAATTCTGAATTGGGCCTATAATTTCTCTAAGTGGAATCAGTTATCCTGTGTTTTCTCTGTAAATTCCAATTTATCCTACAGTCTAAGACTGCTAAACCATATTAATTGTGGATATTATATTGCCTTATATTATATATTATATTGCTTTTATGTGTGATTTATATTTATTAATTAGTTTTTTTAGAGATCCACACTAATCTTAAACTGTTATTAAGATAAAGTTCTGGTTACATTCTGAGTTACTTTAAAGATTAACCAAAAAAAAAACAAAACTAATTAATAAAAAAGTCACCTCTACAAGCCACATAAAATTTAGCACCTGAAGGAGTACAACTCATTCTCCTAGTCAAAAGAAACTATTTACATCATTGTGTGTTGGGGATTTTCTGTAATGTAAGTTTCTTAGAATAATAATCTAATGAATATTTAAATATGTGGTATGTGGTTAGCATGTCCACCCCTTAATGCTGGGGATCCAGGTTTGAATCTCAAACTGGGTGGAGGTTCAACATTCTGTGTGTCTGCATGGGTTTCTTCCGGGTTCTCCAGTTTCTACCCACAGTCCAAAAACATGTATTCAATTAAATCGGTTGCTCTGAATTGCTCCTATATAGTGTGTGTGTCTGTGTGAGTGAGTGTGTGCCCAGCGATGGCTTGGCACCAAGTCCTGGGTGTATCTGCATAGCAACCAAAATGTTTTCCCTAGATGGGCATGGAAAACTCCCCATGACCTTAGTAGAAGATTAGGTGGAAAATAATGAGATTATATGAGATATATAGATAGTACAAAAATAGTCTTGTTTTTGTCTTATAGTAAATACATTACAAAAAACTACACAAATGGGTAATAAAAATACAAGCTGGAGGAAATATCTGCACCCAAAAAGACTGCCAGTGTAGGACAGAAATGGTAGTGGGAAACATATGAGAGGGACACATTAAATTTAGAAGAGCCGTTCAAAACAAATTGAGTTTATTATATGTATAATGTCACAGTGTTCTTACATCTGAACCGAATCACTGTGGCAAAGCACAGCAAAATGCTGCCAAAATGTATGTGACTAGAGGCAAAAAAACCTCTAGCTATGGATGTCACATTAGAAATACTAGTTTTTTTAAGCTGCTTGTTTTACTTTGTGTGCATTCACAGTTTTTACTTCTCTCCATATTATAATTGCTGTGTCACAATCACAATGAGGAAGACTAAACATAAGGCAAAATAGGTTACAATAGTAATTTTTATTTATAAGATATTTAAATTCAATGCTTAACTACATGTAAGAAAATAATTACTTACAGCAAATCCAAAAGCAGATGCACTGTGTCGCATGAAGGATACAGCTGGGAGTGAAAGATATATATGTTATAAAAAGTAATAAATCATAAAAATAAACTAAATTCTTTGTCTTTTTTTTTAATGGCAACACTTTTTTTTTTCTTTCTGGAAACATTCGGGAATCTAGATTTTTTTGTTTGAATGACAATGTTTATGTGTCTGGTCTGGTTGCTAAATCTTTGAATTAAAACTTAATGTGTTAGGATTGCATTAGATGGATTTTTAAAATGGTAAATGAAAGTGTTGAAAGTACGTTTTGTAAATAACAGAGGAAAGAAAGGTCAGTCACACAGAAATGCCTTTAAAGGGCTTGAACAATGGATGTGTTGTTTTAATCACCTGATACATTAACTGCTCCACAGTCTTAGAAAAATCATGTCTATATATATGTATTTCTACATCAATTGTATATATTAAATAAGATATACAATTGATGTAGAAATACATATATGCTGTATAACTGTTTGTTTGTGAAAGCAAACAGATTGTTAAGGAGCAAAAAAAGCAAGCATATGCAAAAAAAATACAGTTCATATCAATATTATGACATGTAATTAAACATACCGGTTAAGGGGTTTTGCTAACCACGCAATATTACCTGTTCAACTATCTGATGCTCAAATGCTCAAATAAATAGCATAGCTAATACCCAACAAAACAATTGCAAAATGAATGTGAAGATCATAGACTGTAAAAATAAATTAAACTGTGCACCTAACTGGGATGTTTCCCAACTTTTTGTTTTATGACTACTGGAATAAGCATCCACATGATCTTAATTAGAGGTAATGAATTACATTACACTACACATAAGAGCCACAATGTGTAACCAGGCAGTGTTTTTTTTCCTGGAGATTATTCAGTTAATTCAACCTTATAACATTTTACAGTGCAATATCTGTTTTTTTATGTATCTCTTTATTACCTATTGAATTACTTTTGTGTATATGTGATTTCTGTAATGTTAGTGGCAAAGCTCACTTTTCTATTGATTTCTGAATTTGAATAGCAAAGCCAGACTAAGATGACTCATACAAACACCACACAGTGTTTTAGTGCTCTAAGCAGTGGCATAATGTCTGACCTTAAATGTAATTGTAAATACGATGATATACAAATTTACATCAAAAGGATGTGTGTATGTTCAGAAATTGTGTATATTTATCTTACATTTTATAAACTGTAAATTACTGTTAAAATAGCTGTTTGGAATATTAGATAATGGTGTTTAATTTATTAACTTCCCCTACAGCTACTTCAAGTATAGAATTATTAGAATGCTTCACCAATAGTGCATTTTTGAAGGAAGATAAGCAGGGTCTAGCTGTTAGGAGTTGGATGACCCAATCCAATTAGACTGTTTTGGTTGTTCCTCTACTTTGTTTTGTTAATTAAGTAATGACCTTGGTTCGTTACCTTGTTTAATAAAACAAGAAAATAAACTTTTCACCCTTCTTTGTTTTTTGTTTTTTTCTATTTAAGGTTTGCCCTGATCTCTCATCCCTGAGGGATCGCTTTTTGTTCCTTTGCTGCCATGTTGCTCTCCTTTATTTTGAATGCTCTATTTAGGATGCTCTGCTTTAATAAAAGGCCTTATGTTAACTATCTGAACTTACTTTAAGGCTTATTTTACTCTTCTCCAACACCGCTGAGTTAATGATATATTTTTATTGTTTGTTTTTGTTGTTTAAGTTTGTATGTTTTATTGTCAACAAGACTCAACTTAAGTAAAAGTAAATTAGGAAAGAATCTATATTAGGAGATGCCTTAATTGTCGATACATTTATAGACGGATATAATCAACAAAACAATGACTTATCTAGGAAAAACTAGTCCAAAATTATTATTATTTTTTTTTTTGCGATAAATTTTATTTATATTTATTTATATAGCACAGTTAACATTGCACTGTATTTACATAACATCAATTAAATTAAAGCTTTGTTAAGCTACAAACATATACAATTTTTGCGTATGCATAGATAAATGCATAACAGTTTGAAGTGTTTTTTAAATTTTGTGCATGTTGTACTGCACTGTGTTTTGACAATGATTTTTTGAAATAATGTCAAGACCTAGAGTGGTTATATTTAGCACAACAAGGAAGGAAGAAAACATTTAAAAAATAGAGTGGAAAAACCACAGCACACCTTCAGATCGTGATCAGAATTTTATATACCCCACAACAGTAGTCTTCATACGATCAAATCACGACGGTTTCTACATTTTTTTTTTACATCCTCTGGACAAACTAAGAAAACACTTATCAGATAACAACAGTATCACACATTTATAACCAAACAAGAAATGAACGTGCACAAAATGATAACCCTATCATTTTTGAGACAATATACTGTAGAATATTCTAATTCACAAATACAAAATATGATGCAATTTGCGGGACGGCATGATGGCTTCGTGGTTGGCACGTTCACCTCTTAGTGCTAGGAATCCCCAGTTCAAATCCCAATCTGGGTGGAGTTTCCATGTTCTCCCCATGTCCGTGTGGGTTTCCTCCAGGTTTTCCGGTTTCCTCCCACAGTCCAAAAACATGGATCAAGTCAATTGGATTCTACAAATTGCCCCATATAGAGTATTGTGTGTGTGAATGAGTGTGTGCCCAGCGATAGATTGGCGCCCTGTCCTGGGTGCATCTGCCCAGCGCCCAAAACATTCTCCCCTGGATGGGCATGGGGAACCCCCGCCCCCGACCCTAATAAATGATAAAGTGGAAGATAATTAAACATATGTTTAATTAGGCATTGCTCTTGAAAATTGCTCAATTTCTTTCTGTAAAAATAAATATGCCTGAACTGATATGGGTGTAATGATGCAAGAAAAGTCATGACTTTTAAAACTCTTAAGAAGATCCTAATAGTTGTTGCTCCTAGACACTGTGCTGCCTTAATTAAAAAGTAGTTTTAGACAGCGTTTTTGTCACTGTGACCAATTTTTACAAACATGAATATGTGCTGTTGTCGTAAATAACACAATCCATGCATAAACCAAGTATGATGAGTTCTTTTTTTCCATTGCTTTTGGATATCTTTTTTATACTCTTCCTTTGTTTGTTTGGCTGTTGCTAATAGGGGTCGCCAAAGCAGATCCATTCATACTTCCATTATCTTCCACTTTATCCTATATTAGGGTCGCGGAGGGGTTCCCCATGCCCATCCAGGGGAGAACGTTTCGGGCGCTGGGCAAATACACCCAGGATAGGGCGCCAATCTCACTTATACTCACTGGGCACACACTCACTCACACAGACATTCACACAAACACACTCTATATGGGGCAATTTGGAGAACTCAATCGACTTGATCCATGTTTTTGGACTGTGGGAGGAAGCCGGAGAACCCAGAGGAAACCCATGCAGACACAGGGAGAACATGGAAACTCCACCCAGATTGGGATTCAAACTGGGAATCCCTAGTGCTGAGAGGCAAACATGCTAACCATTAAGCCACTGTGCCAAAGCAGATCATTATTCTCTACTACCCTATCCTGAGTATTCTCTTCAGTCACCCAAATCACTGCATGTCTTCCCTCACCAAGTCCATAAACCTCCTTTTTGGCCTTCTTCTTATTCTTCTTTGTGGTGGTCCTGTCCTCAGCATCTGTCTTCTAATATACCCTACATGCAATCTCTGCACATACCCAAACCACTACAATCTTGCCTTTCTAACTTTGACTGCAAAACACCTCACCCATGCTATCCATCTAATAAAATCATTCCTAATCACGTCTGAACCAGTGTCTATAATATTTACAACATTGCATACTTCACTACTGCACTGTAACTATTTTTCCACTCCAACAACTATTCATCTATCACATATCATATTTGTAACTTTATGCCATCCACTCACCCCTGCTTACACTCTGCTTCAATTCTCCACTACAATCTTCATTACTTTGTACACTCGACCCCAAGTATTTAAACTTATCCACTTACCATTCCTTCACTTGTCCATTTTTACTAACCCACATTTCCAATCTTTCTAATGTATAACATCTCTCTCTTGGCTCTCATCAAACTGACTTTCTCATCACAGATGTCATTTGCATTATATTCCATTTAGACTTCTGCCTAACCTATCCATGACCATCGCAAACAAGAAAGACTATAGCTGAAATTTGATGCAGCCCCACCTCCACTTTAAATCTTTTGTTTGTTCCCCCATTTTGAGTTTTGGATTCACTTGACCATAAAAAAAACTTAATTTTTTTTTTCTTAATCTTTTTGTAGATTTGTAGATCCTGTGTGAATCTTCATCATTGGTACTGGATTAAGGGGCCTAACAAAGTATGCAGAAAAACAAATGGAATACAGTTTCCAAAGACAGAACTACAAAGTGAACCTATATGGTAAGTCAAACTGATAAAATTGACAATGAGAAAGGAAATATGTTTGAATGTGTCTATGTCTGCCCTGAAATGGGCTGGTGACCTCATAAGGGTATTCCTCTGCCTTTTGCCTTATCATGATAGACTAAAATGTCATTGTGTGGGAATTCAACGGACAGAGGAGACAAAAAACGACAAATCTGACATCAGCATTTTTGCCTCATGTGATGGTTTGTATCACAGGACCTCCTCCCATGACTTGCAACAGTCTTAAAATACAAACACACAAACAGAAAACATAGTGCACTCTTCATCATCTTAAGACTACGAAAAAAGGCAGCCTGCGTCACAAGCCCCCACTAGCTATCCATGTGGCATCATAAATAATTGGGCATGCACTAAGCACAGAATAATAACTAGTTTATTAAACCATAAAGGAGTGTGATAAATGCAAATTCCTCACTGATTTGCATACATATTGCTGACCTTAAAATTCTGATCTTTTAGTAACAGTGTGGTGTACTATACATTATATGTGCATATGTAATTAATTATTTATTATCACATTATGTTTTAAAGTTTCTCATATCTTCTTCAAGTGTAGTGTCATGTACTATTGCCAAACATTTTTACTCTGCTTGCTTCTGTCCAAATATTTGTCAAGCATCTTATGATGATTTGTTTAGATGTTTAAAAGTTCAGATTTTATAAACTTCATGTTTTCTCTTTTAATTAAGGGTCAGTGCGTGTCTGTGTGTGTGTGTGTGTGTGTGTGTGTGTGTGTGTGTGTGCGCGTGTTTGTGTCTGTGTCTGTTATGTCTGTTTGACATAAACTTTGGGACCCATGGGAGGTAAATTTTTCTCTTTATAATCGCCATGAAGCAAACTATTCCACATAAATTAATGCTTAAACCGTTTGCATCATAGTAAAGCCAGGCTGAGAAGTGCATTGTGATCCTATAAACAACAATTGAACCTAATCTGTGAATTTAGAATATTTCAGATCAGGTGAATTAAAAATACTAAACTGTCTTCAGTGTGTCTGTATATATATGTACAGTATACGTGCAAGTGTGTATATACATGTGCGTGATTATGTTTTAGGTCTTCCCTGTGATGGACGGATTACTCCTATTGCTGATCAACTTTAGTACTAGCAACTTTGGAAATAAAGGAATCAAAAATTAGAAAGAAAAATAAAATGAAATAAGGACTTCCTTTTCATATTGCTGTTATAAGCATACATTTCTAAAAAGTTTTTATTTTAAAAAGTCTTTAAGAATTTTTTTTTTTTTTTTTTTTTTTTTTACCTACAGTATTTTTTTAATTACACCCAGACTTGGTAATGTTATAATTTGCCCTACTTCATTAAGCTATGATGTCATCCTTATTATTGCCAAAAACAGCAAACAGAAAAAACTGAAAAAAGACAAGAAAAGAGTGCAAACTTACTGAAAGCAGCTACTGCCAGTATAATGGTCACCACAATAGAAATCCATGACACCCACAAAGCTTTCTTTCTGTAACTCTGTGCTTCATGTGGTTTCAGACGCAAGCTGCTCTCCAACAAACCTGTTAGAAGATGATAAGAGTTAACATTTTTTCAGATATTTTTTTTAGATATAAAGTCATGAAAATGTTGGACACATAGGTCTAATAAAGAAACAAAGAAGACTTGGACCTCTATTGCCACTCTTGTTGTGGGAATTGAAAGCAATTTAGGACTATCCATAGGATACAGGCTGACGATTGTGATGATGGTGAATTTAGATTTCGGCAGTAAAACTGGACCAACAAAACCAGACTATGTACATGGTTTATGTGCACTCTACAGTGGTTTTCTATCAGTGCAGGACCAGTGCTATACAGAGAACATGCATGTTCAGAGAGTATATTTTACAGTAGGGTCGCTTGTCTTGTTCTTAAAACAACATTGACACAGAGGCTTGAGTACAAAGCTCAAAGACTCAGTGAGACCATACACAATTTATTGAGTTTATCTATAAGGCAAAGCCTAGCCATGACCAGTAAGTTAATTAATCGTCAACAAGACTTAGAAGTCGTACCCAAATGCTTTGGGCCTCAGCCAGCTGTGCTTCAAAAACTGTAGCACTAATCATTAGGTATTGGCAAGCTATTAATTGTCTGTGGGCAGGATTATGTTAATATTAGCCCACAAAGTATCGCTAATTAATCTGTTTTTACTACTTATAGACTATTTAAAAAAAATACACAAACGAATTTCAAATTAGTTTTTAATATAGTACTTGTTAAGGACATATAAATATGCACATTAAGGACATTACCAAGGGAGCCAGTCACACTGGCTTAATTATCATCTGGTTTATTACAAAATCAGTTAAAAATGTAAAAAAAAAAAAAAACATGAATGGTTTCCTAAAACAGGTCTTAGTAATTAATTTGTTTTAAAATAAAGAAATGTCTGCTTCACTTTCTCTGAGTTCAAAAGTCAGTTGCTCTTTTGCTGAGGGAAGACAAATGAAAAATAACTATTCATAAAATATAATTAACTTACAGCAATGACTGGAAGCTTCATATGCTGAAGATTGGTCCATCTCTTATGCAATGGCTGAATTAGTCCATCATCGGAAGAAACTGTCTGAATCAAGTCCAAGAAATTTGCCTATTCATAGCATTTTAAGTTGTGTAAGGCCACATGTAGCTCCTAAACAGGCCACTTTGTTTGTTTTCCATAAATAAGTTAAGAAACAAGCATAGTCTGGCAAATCATGCACAATGTAACCAGTAAAGAAATCCTACCATTGTCCACTGTCCCACCTTAAGTCTTTTCTTTGTCTGAGAAGTAGACGCAGACTGAAAGTTGATATAGTAGCACATATCTCTTTTATTGGTGACCGACTGCATGTAGCAGTCACATGCTATAGAGGCTGGTGGCTGGTACTTTATGAGAGTGATTGCATGAACTGAAATCAGGAATGTAGACCCTCTATAATCCCCATAATCGCATGATTTACCTATACGTTTCAGTTAGTCTATGATTCTTTTAAAGCAGTTTTAATACTAGATTTGAAGTCACACAAGTGCAGGATGAGTCAGAACCTAAGTGTTGCTATGCTTTGTTAGTCAAGTGGAAGCTGAAGAGATCCACATGACTATCTAAATCCAAATTCTTCCAGGTCTGATGCGGTTAGCCATGGAGCAAAATAAGATTATCTAAATTATCTGAATTAAGAATGGCTGCATTCAGTTATACATATAGAATTAAAATAAAAACAGTATTGTTTTTTTTCTTCTTTTTTCTTGATGTGGTATTTACTATATACAGAGTTAAGGACACTCCTTAAATGACATGTCTTCTACAGGGTAATATTTACTAATACAGATTTTTATAAAGAATTTGTATTTCTTCTATAAAAAAATATAACATAAGATCATTTTACATTACTTTATGGGGCACACAACATGCTGGAAAAAATGTGGAGAAAAAAAATTGAGCGAGAGAGGGGGGGGGGTGTAGGCATGTTCTGTAAATGATTTGATGCAAACCATCAAACTATCCATTTTAATTTTAGGTTTCGAGCCAAGAACACACCAACAAAATGTAGCCAAAGCATATGGGCCGGAATACTAAATTAGGCTGCTGAGGATTATTAGAATTTTGCTTTAGATAGCAGTTTGGAATTAAAGATTGCACTCATACAAGTTGGTGTTTCCAATCAAAATGAAGTAGCTACTAAAATATTTGACAAGGCTGGAAATAAAAAAATACAGATATTTGTTTTGTTTATTTATGTTGTCTGTACATGGTGTGAATAATGAAAATGGACCTAAAAATAACTTATATTTACATCAGTGTTGCCCTTCACTGTAGGCAAACCCCATGCAGCACTATTTAACAGTTCTGCGGCGATATCAGCATGCTGCAGTATTTTATGTAAATGGTTTCCCACAGCCTCTTATGTCAGAAGACTCACTGTGTGCAGCTCTCATCTTCCCTTTGAATCTAGCACTGGCCCAGACTGACCCTAGTGCATACAAAGGCATGTTAATAAGGTGCCAATGCCAGCTATGGAGACCATGCTCTAACAGACCCTTAAAAATCTTCCAATTATCAAACTGAATTCAAGTATCCATAGGAAGCTCTAGTTTGCTTCCAAATTTTAAATGTCAGGCTAACTAAAAAATACTAAATGTAAATGTTCTTGGTAGTATGTGTCAATTATTTTAATTGTGTCTGCTTCGTATATCAGTCCATTTTAACCTAATGTAAAGGAACAGGCTAATGTACAACTTTCTCTTCTTAATGCAATAGTATGCAGTACTTTGTTAAATGAAAATGTGGCTATATTACTCACACCAGCATGGCTATTTCTAAGCAATGTTGACTGAGGGCTTAAAAGTCACACAAATTCCATAATCTTACTCAGTCTTACTCTACATGGACTGAACCCTCCAGTTAACACACATAAATGCCCTTTCTTTTATTGCCAAATTTTGTCTTTAGTATTTAATTATTTTACTTAAGAAAAAACAAGACAAATCACAAATATCATCACAGTTATGACATATGACAATAGATCATCACAGCTGTTATTGTTATTCACAATAATAATACATTACTTCAAATGTTATGTAACTTTTATCCATCAGTTTAACAATAGTCATCTCAATAGCTATCTTTAGCACTAAAAAAACATTATAAACTAATATATTTTTTTATTTAATAATTTATTTTGGTCTGAGAGCAGAAACAAATCTTGGTAGCTTTTGACTGTTGCCTAGCAACAAATAAACATACTATACCAAACAGAGTTGTAATTAAGTATTAATGAGTCCTTAATGAGGTCCTTACCATTGAAGACAGTGCATCACTATGCTGACATTGAGATTTAAGATTATGATTATCATCAATCATTTTTGATTCTTGTAATCAAAATGTAATACCACAGTCTAATTATGAAACCTATCAGACCCAAAATATTAACATAGTAATATTAAATATTAATATTAAATGCATTACCCTTTACTTTTTACTTAAATGCTGTTCTTATCCTAATGTTTTGAGTGTGTGGCAAACATCGTATTATTTTACAAAGTACGTTTATATTCACAAACAAAATGTCTGTTAGTTCCAAAATATGGTAAAATATCCCAAAAAATAATTTGGCAACCGATTATTTAATTTCTAATCAGCTTATCCTGTAAAAGTTCATGGAGCTACTGGGGCATAACCAAAGGTGCGCAAGACACCCTATACAGATTGCCATACTATCAAAGGACTAACGTAAAGATTTTTTTTAACTACATATAGTCACATGACTTCACGAGAGCCTCTGGAACACATTCGGCCTGAGACATGCAAGACTACACTTTAACACATGCATAAACACATATGTAGTAGGGAGCTGTAGGTCATGTTTGACTTTTGCAATCACATTAGGTTTTGAAAGTGGTCACCTTTAACATCCAGATTTTGGCAAGACTTCTTGTGTAATTGAATTTTACCTGCATACATTTTAAGGCTCTGTATATATGTATAAGCATATATATACATATATATATATATATATATATATATATATATATATATATATATATATATATATATATATATATATATATATAAAATATCCAAATATATATTTATATCCAAAGCGACTTACAAGGTGAGCACAGGGTTAATCACAACATCCCTGGAACCATGAGGGTTAAGGGCCTTGCTTAAGGACCCACATTGGTAACTTCAGTGGACCTGGGATTTGAACCCCAACCTTCAGATTGATAGCCCAATGCCCTAACCACTGAGATACCACGCCCTTATATATATATATAAAACCACAGAACTGCAACAATGCAAATGTTGCAAAGTTATTTTTAGATTCATTAAATATTTTGATCTGGGATTGCCTTATTGTATTAATGTGCCTACTTGATAATAAGGGTCAGGGGTTCAGACATGATACAGCCCACTAGTAATCTCGGAGGACTCATGATTGCAACCCCCAAGCTCCAGAATGATAGCCCAACACCCTAACCGCTGAGCCACCACACCCAACACATGACAATGATACATTTTAGTTGTATCTAAGTTCATGTAGCATAGTAAATCATTTTTACACAAAATCCTTACCACAGTGTCTAACTTTTCTAAGTCTTTAAGATTTGGAGAACATATACTGAATGCATTGACTCTGCTGTCATCAGATGTTAGACTGTGGAACACAGCAAGTGCCATGTACTGTTTTTCACAGTTTTACAGGTGCAGATTATGGTTGTTTATTATTGTCCAGCATCAGCAAGCTAACTCTGTTACTGGTGAATTATAAAAAATGTGACAGCAAGCCAAACCATATCATATAACCCTAATGAAACGATGCCAACAAACTTGAATTTGAAATATTCTGCTTCTAAGGCTCTGCTTACGGTCAATTTTTTAAAAGATTTAATTTTTTTTTTATCTGAATCCATTAGGTCATAAATACGTTTGTCAGGATGGCTGTTGCTAGTTGATGGAAAGTTGACACGTTGCGCACATCTGCATGTGGCTTGAGCGATTAGATGTAAATAAAAACTAATTGTACCTTCTCCATCCACGCTGTCAGTGATGTTCATCTCCTGGTCTCGGTCGGTCCCGCTCCCCGCCGCCGGGTCCAGCACCACCGGTTCCGGCACGGGACACGGAGCCGAAGGATCGGTCATGATTGGATTAAAAACAGCCCTTACAGAAGTAAGACTCAAGCCATGCAAACGCACCTGCCACGCGTCTGCGCCACAACAAATCGATCTACCGTCCTATCAGTCGGATTTAATCTCTGTCACATCAGTCTGCCGGTATCATTTCGATCTGCGGCACCGATCCGCCCCACTGCCAGCCCAGTCTGCCCCCATCTGGTCCATTATACAGCAGTCTGTTGTTCCACCATCAACAGACTGCAATCCTCCTGATTACAGCAGCAGACGGGTGTTTCCTCGTTGTCTTTACGTGAAGACCAGTTGCTGGATTTAGCATTTTATAAAAGCTCTTTTTATTCATTCAAAACTTCAAATACTGAAGATCCCCTACCCCCTGTTACCTTGTGCATCTCTAACTAGATTTATATAAATCTTTTTATATATATTTATTTTTATATAAATCTATTAGACTTAAAAGCTTGTCGTTCATTTTCCAACCCACTTACCTGCATTAGGATTGTAAAGTCTAAGAATTTGTGCTGTCGAACCCAGCACCTTAAAAAGCAACAGAAAGCATTTTACAATGATTTTTAGTCATTGATAGCTCATCATCAAAGAGCAGTCACACTGAACCAAGTGCACGGTGGCTTAGTGGTTAGCACGTTCGCCTCTCAGCGCTGGGGATTGCCGGTTCGAATCCCCATCTGGGTGGAGTTTCCATGTTCTCCCTGTGTCCGCTTGGGTTTCCTCCGGGTTCTCCGGTTTTCTCCCACAGTCCAAAAACATGGATCAAGTCAATTGAATTCTCAAAATAGAGTGTGTCTGTGCGAGTGAGTGTGTGCCCAGCAATGGATTGGCGCCCTGTCCTGGGTCTATCTGCCCAGCGCCCGAAACGCTCTCCTCTGGATGGGCATGGGGAACCCCACCGTGACCCTAATAGAGTGTGAGATAATGAATCAAAAGGATATATACCGATATATTTATTCATTTATTTATTTATTATATTTACCGATATATATATTCCTCCCACAGTCCAAAAACATGGATCAAGTCAATCGAGTTCTCCAAATTGCCCCATGTAGAGTTTGTGTGTGTGAGTGAGTGTGTGCCCAGTGATAGGTTGGTGCCCTGTCCTGAGTGTGTCTGCCCAGCGCCCAAAACGTTCTCCCCTGGATGGGCATGGGGAACCCCCCCGCGACCCTAATAGAGGATAAAGTGGAAGATAATGAATAAATGAATATTTAAAATAAATCACACAGAGACAAAACTAGCATGAAATAAAAATCGAAAAAAACTAAAATAGTAACTTAATATTTATTAATAATACATAAATTGAATTCTGAAGTGAAACAGTAATTTTAATTGAAATTTTAATATCGTTTATTGTTTAATATTTATAAGTGAAAAATAAACTGGCTTTTTAATAATGTTGTTTTTTGTATGTCTCCTTTAATAATGTGTGATTTTGACCAGTATGAATACTGCTGCTTTAGCATGATTGGGTTATAATTCTTGGCCTTGGTAAGAATAGTAAGTGGAATCATTTTATTGGTGAGAGCAAAGGAGGCGGTACTGTTGACTTTGCAGTTTCCTCTGTAGTTTAGCTCAGAGTCAGTGACCGATAAATCATTTTAAAACTGTGACAGTGCACTCTCTGGGAGACTTTTCATCTGCATGTAAGATGAAGTTCGATATCCATAATCATATTTTGCCCAAAGACTGGCCTGATCTCAAAAAGGTAAGGACCTCTTTGATCTTAAATATTGACCACAGTTTATCAAATGGGATAATGTTAGATACATCTATATACATTAATAATATATTAATGTGTTAATCCGTAAAAAAAATTGCCATTATGAGAACTTTACATGTAAACACAAATGTGGGTAATATCTAAACATAATTTTAGGTTTATTAAAAAAATACCATAAAGTCTTAATATTTTTTTGTGTGTGTGCCTCATGCAGGTTTATAGTGATTTTAATCATTCTATGCTTTATTTGTAGTCTAAATTTCATAATGTTTACTGTGTAAATCTGACACAATTCAAGATTTCAATCTACCCTGGTAAAATATTAAGCTGTGAGGACCTTGGCCCTTCTAGCCAATCTGTGTCAACAAAGAAGGGTTCTCTATTCTAAGGGAAGAACCCTTTACGTGTGTGTGTGTGTGTGTGTGTGTGTGTGTGTGTGTGTGTGTGTATATATATATATATAATATGTGTGTGTGTATATGCAATATATATATATATATATATATATATATATATATATATATTGCATAATGTTTAAGGAAAAAGTTCCTTTGTCTCACAACTACACATTCTCGAGTTAATACCTTGACAGGCATTTTTTTCTATTCAAAGTTCAAAAGTGTGCCTGTGTCTGCCTGGATTCAACAGTGACTTCCCACTTCCCTCCTTCCCACTTGTTTGTTGGTGACTTATTATTAAATTCTAATAATAAATCATCATCACCAGAATAAATTAATGTATATAAAAAGATAAATGAGTAATTGAACAAATAAACAGAGCTTGTGTGTGTCCAAAAAATGTGTGTGCTGTTACGACTGTTAGTTATAAAGCATGATAAATGTAATGATATATGGCGTTTTAACAAGCATTAAATCTCTGATGGTAAGATGTGAAGAACAGTGTAATCTTTTCCCTAAAGGAAAAAAATTAAGTTTTTCTTTATTCATGGGGCCATCTCCCATCTGAAATATCTGATCAGAAAGAGAAAAATTGTCAGCTGATAAATGTGAGTGCCTTATAGCAAGAATTAACAACATTTATTCTTGAACAGATACTTAGAGAGACTTCAGCCTGACTTTCGATAGAAATTCTTAAAAGTGTGACTGACATTTTGTGATTTGTTGTTTGACCTTCAACAAAGATTATTTAAACAATCATTCATAATCTCATGTTCTCTTGCTCATTTGTAAGTAAGTAATGATCTGTGCAACACATATCATTGATCAAGTGTTTTATCAAGTGTTTTATTCAGTCCCATTGTGACGTGTGTATAAACCAGGCACCTAGCTTCAAATTTTGAACAACTATATGCTTTTCTGTTCTTGAATGAGAACAAAAACTATAATGGAGATTGAAAATCAACTCCTATAGCAAATTTTCTTGTAACCTAAAATTTCTAAGTTAAATTTTAAACCTTAAAACAAAAATGTTTTTAACAAGATCTTTTTGTGTTTTCTGTCTTTTAGAGATATGGATATGATGGATTTGTTCAACTCCACCATCATTGTAAGGTAATGTATTAAAGATAAATAAAAAAAAATCACAGATAAAAGAAGTCACAGATCACTTCTTTTATCACAGATAAAAGAAGTAAAAGAGGTATTATTTAAATGCAATTTAAATGTTGTTTAAAATAACAACAACAACAATTGTAACAATTGTATAATTATAATCTTAAATATAACTATTATTATTATTATTATTATTATTATTATTATTATTATTATTATTATTATTTACTGTAATCAAAAGCAGCTTTTACAGTATATGGTCCAATAAACAGGATGGATTACAGTTTGGGCTAGTATACAGTATGTGTGTTGGCTTCAAGCCAGCATTCATTGCTCAATAGGACCCCTATAAAGATGAGTGGGTAGCACAGGAAGAACAGAATAGCATTGAGGACATGAGGCCAGATAATACCAGAAGCTCTTAAAGAGAAAATGTTTGACTGTCTTCTCACATTGCTTAGGTTCTCAATTTTCAATTTTCAGTTTTCGCTGAAAAGCTATTTAAAGTATACTTTGAATTACTCAATTATGATGATGATAGTAACAGTATTCATGTGTTTAAAACCAAACACACACACTTTCTTTTGAAATTTTTATTTTTACCCTAGAAACCTTTAAACTTGAAAAATATTTCCAACCAAACTTTTTTGCAACCAGTACACAGTACGTCAGCACATATTTATCTAATTATTATAAAGCTACTTTGCATCACATGTAATTTTGTATCTGCTCCAGGGAGAGGCCAAAATGATGAAAGATGGGAAGGTTTTCCGAATAATTCAGGAAAACTGCTGGAATGCTAAGGCTCGAATATTGGATATGGATAAGCATGGTAAAGGTTATTTTTTGAAGTTTTTTATTATATATATTTTTTATTAAATGTTACAATAAGAAATTACTGAAGAACTGTATTTCTATAAGGTGTAACAGTGCAAGCTCTTTCAACTGTGCCAGTAATGTTCAGCTACTGGGTAAGCTGTGATTGGTTTTTATCTGTTCTTTCTTGCTACTTTCTATCACTATTTGTATTTCCACCTACAACTGATGAAATATATATTTTTATTGTACATTACGGGTGGCACAGCAGCTTAATGTTTAGAACGTTAGCCTCTTTGCCCTGGGGATCTAGATTCAAATCTCAATCTGGGTGGAGTTTCCGCATGAGTTTTCTCCGAGGTCTCCGTTTTTTTCACACAGTCCAAAGACATAGATTCAAGGTAAATTGAATACACTAAATTTCCCCATATAGAGTGTGTTTATATGTGTGCCTGTGTGAGTGAGTGTGCCCAGCAATAGATTGGTGCCCTGTCTCTGGTGTATCTGCCTAGCACCCAAAACTTTCTCTCCTGGAGGGGCATGGGGAACCATGCAGGATAAAGCAGAAGATAAGATGATGAATTAATGAATGAATTAATTAATTGTATATTAAATCATTTAACAGATGCTTTTGTCCACAAAGTATTATATGTAAGCCTATATGTATAATTTTTCCTATACTTTAAATTTAATACACAGATTAAATAGTAGAAGTATATCACTACTATTGGTAAATTAGTAGCTTATACTTAAGTAATGTATAGAGAATGTGTTCACTAATTTTCACTTAAAATCAAAGAACATTTGACTAAAATTTTGACCCAAACCTATGCATTATTGTATCCAAATGATGCTCTTGCAGTAAAGATAATGCACCAATTTATTCTTACATTTTAAATGTGAAATGAATCAACACTGATATTAAAATTTTAATAACCATCATCTTTCAATTTCTCTGTTCTAAAAAGGCTAAACCTCAGGATACACTGGACCTTTGCAGGATCCTAAATGATGACCTTGCAAATACAACTAGACAATATCCTAAACGTTTTGTAGGCCTCGGCACACTTCCAATGCAGGCCCCTGATCTGGCAGTGCAGGAAATGAGACGTTGTGTTAAGGAACTGGGCTTTCCTGGAGTGCAGATAGGCTCACACATCAATAACTGGGACCTCAATGCACCTGAACTAGACACTTTTTATGCTGTAAGTAAAATTACTTTGGAAATTATTAGTTTAGTCATTTGATTATTTTCTAAGCTGCTTATCCAGAACATCGTAAATTATCAGATCAATATCAAGTGCAAAAGCCTACCTTAGAGCTCACAAAGGATCACAGTGCAGTCACAAGGACAAATACTTTCACAAATATATTTACAGGTTGTTTAAACATTACACGAAGCCAGTAGACCAAATTTTGATTTCATGCATTACAACAATACCATGTGATTGACTGATTAGAAAATTTAACAGTAGAACACTGGTGTTTTTAATAATGTACTCAATAGCCGCACTCTGTTTGGTTGTGTGTCAGGCTGCAGAGGAGCTAGATTGTGCATTATTTGTGCACCCATGGGATATGCAGACGGATGGGAGAATGGCAAAATATTGGCTGCCTTGGTTAGTTGGTAAGTATGACTTAGTTAAATTTAGAAATATGTTGCCTAGCCCAATTACTAAATAGTGTATCTAATATTGTTATGTGAATGACAATTAGAATTATTACTTGTTTACAGGTATGCCTTCAGAAACCACAACAGCCATTTGCTCAATGATATTTGGGGGAATTTTTGAAAGATACCCCAAACTAAAAGTCTGCTTTGCCCATGGAGGTGGGATACAAAACAGCACATTTTTCAAATATGTTAACTGGAGAAATAATGCTGTTTGCATGTTACATCATCCCTTTAAGGAGGTTCTTTTCCATATACAATTGGACGAATTGAGCATGGATTCAACGTGAGACCAGATCTGTGTGCTACAGACAATAAGATTTGTCCACGTAAATACTTGGGATCATTTTACACTGATAGTCTAGTGCATGATCCCCTTGCTCTTAAGTTGCTCATTAATGTAATAGGAAAGGTAAGACTTGCCTTTATCTCTATATTAACCTTGTAATTGGTCAAAGGTCTTTTAAAATTTACTGTTTTAAAAAATATTTTGTGAACAATTTTATATGCCAGAGTTTTATAATTATGCATTAAATGTAGATTTTTTTAGGTGAATATGCATTTGTAAACCAGTGTGTTATTTTAGTTTTATTTAAAACACGCAACTCATAATTTAACTCATAGCACATCAGAGCAGAAGAAGCCTTGGCAACCATGGTCTAGTGTGCTTAACAGTTCACAGAAGAAATTATAGTTTAAAAATGACTTTAAGTATTTAGCATTGTTCAAAAATACACTACTATAATTTGTAATGATTAAATTGACTCGTGACCACCTTTGATCTTTGTATAATTAAATACTTTTTCATATAGTGTGTGGACCAATTGGGGTTAGCTTCAATTGGTTAGTTGGTGTTAGTTGCCCAAGGACACTTCCGCCATAGAACTTGGTGGGTGGGAACCAGGTTTCCATTTCCACTTGGTGGAACCGAGGCCCTTCAGGTCACAAGGCTGGTTCCCTAATCACGAACCTATGACTGCTCAACAGTATATACAGAAAAAGAGAGAGAGAGTAGTGCTTTAAAGAACTTTCTATATTGTTGCATGAATTTTACCCAATATAACTTTTTTTTTACATTAAATATATCTAATCAATATTACAAATTTGACTTGGTGAATTAAAAAATATATATATAGACAAGACACCGGGAACACAGGATTGCACACAGCACTCACCTGGACAGAGTTCTATTATCATGGCTATTATCCAGTGGTCCAGTTCTGGCACTACCCATTTACTTGAATACTGGAGCACCTGGTACACCATCTGCTTGAACCAGCCCATCTCTGACTCCTCAGTTCTCCTGCTGACTAGGGTGTGCCAGGAGGGTGGACTTGAGCTGTTTTGGGCAGAGTGACATCCCTTTTGTACCATATTTCTGTCCAGATACAGGATTGATTGAAGAATCATTTTATTTAATGTTTAATTCTTGCTGTGAAGCAACAGATGTTGCAACTTGTATATAGTAGTGTCACTAGACACACATTTTACTTGTTATCATTTACTATGATTAACACTTTAAGAAAGAGTTGATAAAACACTTACTGTAATAGAACATTATAAGTTTATGGGACAGCTTGCTAGTCCACTAATTAACTGTTAGTTTATAAGTTAAAGGAAACAGAAATAATAGAACATAAGTTTTTGACATGTTTCATCTGCTATATCTGAAATATGAATAACCTATACATTTACCAATTTACAGCTGGTCATTCTGAGTATTGTGGTCTCATATTACAGGATAAAGTAATGTTAGGAACAGATTATCCCTTTCCACTAGGGGAACTGGAGCCAGGTTCCTTGATAGAATCAATGACAGACTATGACAGCACATTAAAGGTATGCATTCCCTCAAAGTAAAAGAATTACTATTAAAAAATAAATTTTCTTGTTAAAATGCAAATAAAAAATATTATGATTTTGATTTTGAATTAAATGTGTATTGCTACCATGTGTTGCAGGATAAACTCTTGGCAGGAAATGCCCTCGAATTTTTAGGTCTTCAGAGGAAGCAATTTGAGTGAAGTTATTTTTTACTTGGGTTTTGAAATAAATTATGGACAATAGACGATTTCTGCACAAAGTGGTCTCAAGTAAAATATTTTGCAGATTTAAAGCATTACATTTATGTTACATATAGTCATTAATTAGTCTTTAATATATGGTGTAATGATGGTTCATTTCTGGTTAATTTGCCCTAATGAGTAAAAGAAAAGTATTCTGTTTGAGCATCCTCTAGTTGTCTGTATTACATGTCTGCAAAAAAAAAAAAAAAAAAATTGTTAATGGAGAGGAGACACTCATGGCCTGCACAGTGCCAAAACACCACAAATTATAATAAAATAGACCGCTTTAACACGTGCCAAAAGTAAAAATTTATTTAGATTTTTGTGTTTAGATTTGGTTTTGGAGGTCCAGCAAGATTACACCTTTGTAACTGTCAGAGGGGCACATCCCGTACTTGCTCTTTTGTCAATTTTATCCATTTACCATATAGATGGAATTTGTAGTTTTATGATTTCAGACTGTAATACATCTGTTTTTTTTTTTGTTTTGCTAGTGCCCTCTTGATTCTCTATTCTCTATTGGTCAGGACCATCACAGAACTGGTATAATAATTTGGGTGGTGTATTGTTTGGTTGTCAGATGCTGTAGTAAACACCTCAGTGATACTGTAATACAGATGGACTACAGTCTGTAATAGTTAATTATAACTGTTAGATAAGTTAATTAAAAGTGGGGAAGTGTCCAAACTTTTGACTGGAAGCCTACTATATTTCCATCTGTTTTATTATAATTTTTTTTTAGAAAATCTGTATTGTCAAAGGTGCTTTTCATATTATGCCACCAGAACAGATAAGATTTTTTAAAAGTTATAAGATAAGATAAGATAGACCTTTATTTGTCCACAATGGGGAAATTCATATTCTTACCCGCAGATACATTAGAAGAAAGGTGAGAAAAGGTATTTAGTCTTTAGAAAGAGATTTTAAAAACTAGAAAAAATTTGAATTTGATATATATATATATATATATATATATATATATATATATATATAAAGATTTTAATTTTCTAATTTTCAGTTATTTACACATACAATAGAGGAAAAAAATAAAACAAATACGTATGGGCATGGTAGCTCAGTGGTCAGGGCGTTGGGCTATCAATCTGAAGGTTGGGGGTTCAAATCCCAGGGCCACTGATGTTACTAGTGTGGGTCCTTAAGCAAGACCCTTAACCCTCATTGCTCCAGGGATGTTGTGAAGAACCCTGTGCTCACCTTGTAAGTCGCTTTGGATAAAAGCGTCCAATAAATGACCAAATGTAATGTAAATGTATCTGATTAAGCAGCAGACAGGTATTACATACAGATGATTGAAATATACTGTATTGCACCATCAATGATGCATGTATTGCAGTTATGTTTAAGAAGGTGCTGAAGTTGCTGCCCAGTGCTGCTAGAACCTCAAACACAATGGGGAATACTTTTTTATAATACTTTTAATTAATCAAGCAAAAAGGAATATGGTAAAGTAAAACTCATGATGAATTGAATAGTTCAGGGAACAGAGAAAATGACTATTTGATGAATGAGCATGGGAAAGAGCATGAATGTCCGGTTGCAGGGTGAGCGGACAGTTTTGAATAATGGGACAGTCAACAAGAACCTGTCATAAATTCATACCCATGAGGAGGGCAGAAAGCAGGACCAGATGGGGTAGAAGATAGATTTTTTGGTCAAAGTGACCAAACATGAGAAAAAAGACTGTTGTCTGGAGGGCGCACACACACAGAAGAAGCAGGTCACGCCCTCCTAAAGGACTTAAATGGACAGAGTAGAGGACTTTGGGCAGAGCAATGAGTTGCTATCGTCCACATTTTTCATTGTTTTATATTTTACACTGTCTATTCAGTAAAACGCATTAAATACTGTTGGAACGAAACTGCCGACTTCTGACCGTTTTTTTAAAGAAACAGATTAATTGTCCTTAAGAGTTGCTAGCTTGTTTAGCATCCTCTTGTCTTCCAACGTCTGCACTGGATCTAAACATTCCCCCAGGACAGAGATGGCCCTCCTAATGAGTTTGTCCAGTCTGTTTCTTATGGTAGTATTTCTAATGTATAACGTGTGCATCAACTTCATTAATAGTTGAATATTTATTCATCCATCCATTATCTCCTGCTTTATCCTCTGTTAGGGTCACGGTGGGGTTCCCCATGCCCATCCAGGGGAGAACGTCTCGGGCGCTGGGCAGATATACCCAGGACAGGGTGCCAATCCATCGCTGGGCACACACTCACTTTCACAGACATACTCTATATGGGGCAATTTTGAGAATTCAATTGACTTGATCCATGTTTTTGGACTGTGGGAGGAAACCAGAGAACCCGGAGGAAACCCACGCAGACACGGGGAGAACATGGAAACTCCACCCAGATGGGGATTCGAACCGGGTATCCCTAGTGCTGAGAGGCGAACGTGCTAACCACTAAGCCATCGTGCCGCCGCCTATTGTTATGAGAAGTTCAAATAACTGATATAGAAGACGAGAGCGCAGGTGCATTGCATAAGCGCATTGCTGGCAGCAGGGGGCAGCCATTGACTGCGCGTGAGCTGCGCTTGAAAGCAGGCGGAGGAACACAGTGCGTCGCAGTTGACGCTGTACTGTGGTACGCACCCTGTTCGAGACAGTAATGGCGGAGCACCGGGAGTCCTTCAAGCGATGGTTCTTTTCACGGGATCAGCTGGATTGTACGCCATCGCGCCGTTGCGGAGTGGAGTCGGATAGGGAGCTCTCGTACCGACAGCAAGCCGCAAATCTGATTCAGGATATGGGTCAGAGACTGAACGTGTATCCTTTACTCAATCCGGCGAACCAACAGCAATGTATTCTCATCCTGCTGATGACGGCGCCTGAGGAGCAAATGGCGTTTCTAAGAGGGCAGATTCTTTATTAACACAATTATTAACCCGCACGCATGTTTTACTTGTTTATTACCTGTCGTCACGGGTTATTTGCTGTTACGTAACATAACAACAAACACGGAAAGTCATTTTGGCGCGAACGTAAATAATCCAAAGCAGCTAGTTTCAGTTGGTGGGATTAACATGGAAATCCCCGACCGATTTTGTAGCCCTCACAAATCGGACATGTCGTAGTCTGTAGGGTTATTTAAGACCCTTTACGCGACGCGTTTTTAAAACGTAAATGTAGCTAGATAACAAATTGTAACCGAACCTCCTGCGTTGAACATTTCCTAAGTAGCAAGCTAGATAAGTACTTCGTCACTGGTAATTAAATAGGTTGCAGTATTCAGAGCTGTAATCTTTAGTGTGCACACCGCCAGTTCAGAACGCTGTTGTTCATAAACATGTTTGTTGGTAACGTTAACAGCACATTTACGTCGACAGCTAATCTTCAGCATGAGTGACGTTATTTGGGTTGACTATTTTATTTAAAGGTGGAATTTTTATTAGTATTAATGTGTGTGTTTCAAAATTTCAGTCGACCTTTTAAAGCTGTAGTGATATTATTAGAGCTGCAGTTGAAAAGTCTGTTATAAGTCATGCACACTTTTACTACTGTATGAATTTATCAATTTTGCTACATTTAATTTTACATTTAGTCATTTAGCAAACGCTTTTATCCAAAGCGACTTACAAATGAGAACAACACAAATCAGTAGTTATGAAGAAAACCAGCTGGAAAACTAAATTTCCATCCTGGAATTAATAAAGATTTTTCTAACTTTATGGTTTATGGTAATACACTATATTGCCAAAAGCACTTGCTCAACTGTTTTGACTTGCATGTGAGGTTAAGTGACATCCCATTCCAAAGCCATAGGGTTCAATATGACATTGGTCTATGCTTCGCAGCTAGAACAGCTTCAACTTTTCTTGGAAGGCTGTCCACAAGGTTTATGAGTGTTGTTTGTGGAAGTTTTTGACTAATCTTCCAGAAGTGCACTTGTGAGGACTGATGTTGGATGCGAAGGCCTAGCTCTCAGTCTCTGTTTAATTCATGCCAAATATGTTCTATCGGGTAAATTTAGGACTCTGTGCAGGCCAGTCAATTTCATCCACACCAGACTTTGTCATCCATGTCTTTATGGACCTTGCTTTGTGCACTGGTGCATAGTCATGTTGGAACGTGCAAGCTCCAAACTGTTCCCACAAAGTTGGGAGCATGGTATTTTCCGTAATGTCTTAGGATGCTGAAGTTCCTTTCACTGGGAATAAGGGGCAAGCCCAGGTCCTGAAATGCAACCCCCTCCACCAAACTTTATACTATATAGAGGTGCTGTACACCACTGCATAAAACGCTTTGCATTGCACTTGGTGATGTATGGCTTGGACGCAGCTGCCCGACCATGGAAGCCTATTCCATGAAGCTCTCTGCGCACTGTTCCTAGAGCTAATCTGAAGGCCACATGAAGTTTGGGAGTTCTGTCGTAATTGACTCTGCAGAAAGTTGGTGACCTCTTCGCATTATGGGAGTCAGCATCTGCTGACCCCGCTCTGTCAGTTTACATGGCCTACCACTTTCTGGCTGAGTTGCTGTTGTTTCCAAGCATGTCTATTTTCTTATAATACAGTATAATAAATTTCTTATAATACAATATTTAGGAACTAGCAAATTTCAGGACTGGATATGTTGCACAGGTGGCATCCTATTACAATTCCATGCTGGATTTCACGGAGCTCCTGAAAGCAACCCGTTCTTTGACAAATGTTTGTAAAAACAGTCTGCATGCCAAGGTGCTTGATTTTATAAACCTGTGTTCATGGAAGTGATTGGAACACCTGATGCTGATCATTTCGATGGGTGAGCAAATACTTTTAGCAATGGTCTACATTTCAACTTAACATATTCTTAGCACATTGTACTACCTGGTGTGTAATAACTATAATCTCTTATAATTATGTTTTCATTAATTTGACCTATGAATTAATTTCATTTACACTTACAATTAATCATTTATTTGTTAATTATGAAGTTGTCCAATATAACATATTTGTGGGTGGCAAAGATGTGTGAAGCTTTAGGATTAGCCGCCAATATAAAGGTGAAAAATTAGTCACATGTTTTAGTCACATGTTTAAATTATGTCTGAGTGGAACAGGGATATATCAAAGTATAATCTCATTAAGGCGTTTTATGGCACAGACATGATTTCTAAAAATCTTAGAAGAAAAGCTTTTGTACAGCTTACAAACATCTCCAAAGAGTTTATACCTATCAAATCAACAATCATGCAGGGTTGTTAACTTAATTCTTTTTATATTAAATGTTTATTGTTGGTCCACATAATGATGTTGAAGATGAGGTGCAATGAGAATGAAAGCAACCTTCTAGCAAGCCTGCCCTACATGATAAGGTTGTTTATTTTTCATTTTGGACTTGTGAACATTAATATTATTTAACATGTGAGATGTTTGGTTTCTTAAAAGTTATCACAAGCCCCTTTGTGTCTTTTCAAACTGTTGCATGCCTTGGTGTTTTGTGTGGCTGTGTTAGACAATCACTTCTGGGAAGGTTAATAAACAATTCATTGTGAATTAGTTTTCTAACTCTTTAAAAGACTTTTGAAATCTTTTTTGTGTATTCCTCGATGTACTTCTGCAAACGTGTAAAGATCCCTAGATTCCTATTCTTTTATGTTGACCGGTTCCCAGTCATTTAGTCTAATCAGTCATCATCTCACTGATAAATACCTACGCATGTAATATTGGATAATTTCCCTGTATAAATAAGTGTACATGTTTAATGAAGTTCTATTTGTCTCTGACTTGACAGTCAAATTTTTGCAGAAATATTAAATTCTAAAGGGTTTACAATCTTTTCAACACCACAATTTATACTTGCATGTTAATTATATGCTAAAGATAACCCATGTCACTTTTTGTCACTCAATATATAAATGCTTCCTTAATTCATATTTCAGCTCTCAGCTCACAATTAATACTGCAATAGTTTACATGCACAGATTTTATATGTACCACTCTTTCACCAAGTTCCACAGAAATGTAAGTGTTTTTTTTTTTTGTCATCTTTCTTTGATCATATAGATAATGTAATCAGTGTAATCTGTGCTTTTATGACTATTTAGATTGATTTAAAAGGAGGATTTTACCAAAATATGCTTTAATATAAAACCAGATTTATATTAATGAAAATTCAACTGGTTGAAATTTGTGAAGGATGCAAGTTTTAAAGTTTATTTAAGTTGTAAATGTGTTAACTAATATATTCTGAGCCCAACCAGTATCAGATGAGGGGTAAAACAATATACAGAATTGCCGTTTGTAATTTAAAAGCAGATTTAAGAATATATAGTTTCCCAAAATTATATAACTTTTAATGTTGATTTTAATAAGGAACAGCAAAATATGCTTTTACATGTGATATGGTAATATCATCAATTAATTGTGGCAGATCTGCACTTAACCTATTAATGATTACATTTTCCTAGATCATTTCTCCAACAGCACTGTTTCTTGCAGCAAAAGTTGAAGAACAGCCACGAAAACTGGAACATGTCATTAAAGTGGCACATGCATGCCTAAACCCTCAAGAACCACCACTTGATGTAAAGAGTAATGTAAGTGTGGGTAATTTATGGTATGATTTTCTGTATTTATTTTTTTTAAAAAACACATTTTTCTCCTCTTTCACAAATATCATCTTATTTTCATTTCTTATGGCACTTTATTTATGTTTCATGTCCATCCATCCATTATCTTATCCTGTACTAGGGTTGCAGTGGGATTCCCCATGCCCATCCAGGGGAGAACGTTTCGGGCACTGGGCAGATACACCCAGGACAGGGCGCAAATCTACCGCTGGGCACACACTAACTCACACAAACACTCTATACGGGGCAATAATTTTTTATTTTTTTAGAGAATCCAACTGATCTTGATCCATGTTTTTGGACTGTTGGAGGAAACCGGAGAACCCGGAGAAAACCCACGCAGACACGGGGAGAACATGGAAACTCCACCCAGATTGGAATTCGAACAGAGAATCCCTAGCGCTTAGAGGCAAACGTTCTAACCACTAAGCCACCGTGCCGCCCCCTTTTTTTATATTTATAAATTCATTCATTCATTCATTATCTTCCGCTTATCCTCTATTAGGGTCGCGGTGGGGTTCCCCATGCCCATCCAGGGGAGAACATCTCGGGCGCTGGGCAGAAAGACCCAGGACAGGGCGCCAATCCATCGCTGGGCACACACTCACTCACACAGACACACTCTAAACGGGGCAATTTGGAGAATTCAATTAACTTGATCCATGTTTTTGGACTGTGGGAGGAAACCGGAGAACCCGGAGGAAACCCACGCAG